>CM039519.1:15675097-15764525 GCA_022433055.1 Begonia peltatifolia | reverse complement strand
GCGTGCGCGCGGACGTGCTGTACAGAGGCAGGGTGCGTGGGGCACGCGGCGCTGTGAGCGTGCGCGAGATACAGCGACGTTGAGTTGGCACCTGTGGCACCGCGGTGGTGTACGCGGGGTGTCGGAGTGGGGACGTGAGTGCTTGGGATCGGACTAGGTAGTTCGTGGGGAGTGTGGGGTTCTTTCCTAGGATTTCAAGTCTTACCGTTTTAACTCAAATTGTTTCAAATGGTTTTCTTTTCCGCTGCGTAGTTTTATGTTGAGGACTTCGTGTTTCCTCTTCGAGACGCGAGTTGTTTTTTTGAATCGAGTCGAAAAAAAAATTTCATACTCACAAATGTGCTTACGAAAATGATTTGAAAACGAAAGGGGTATTGAATTGAGTTAGTTGTGTCAAGTGTTAGTGTGTGTGTGTAGTGTGTAGATGCACTGTAGCGCACCGGGGACGTGTGGGTTCTCGGAGTGTTACAAGATGTTATGCCTAACTTCCCGCTCCCACTCATTATTTTGAATTAGTGATTATGGAATATCAAATATTCCCTTGCAATGATAAATTAATCATATTAATTTATCATAACTTATATTATTAATCTTATAATCATATTATAAAATTAATAATTTCAAATAATCAAATTATTTAAATTTTGAAAAATAAAATAAATTTTTAACAAATTAAAAATTAATTTATTTTACATTCTCACATAATTCATTAAAATGAATTAATATTAGTTTTAATCAAATCAAAACTAATTTATTTAATAAACTCTTTATTAAATCAATATGCAATTTAATATATGTTTAAATGCATGATATGTGAGAAATTTAAAATAAACCTAAACATGCAAAATCTATATGACATGTGAATGCATGACAATTTAACAAATTTTATCAACATAAAATTAAATGAAATAGTGACCGGGTTGACCTTTGCGTATTTCTAAAATTACAAACCCAAAATAAAAATAAACTTAAGATTCTAAATCTTTGTCTTCTTTGAAACTGCCTCATCCACATGGACATCTTCAAATATTGACAAATCAAATTTGTGAATTCGCATTCGTATGTGCATCATCATCTGTTTTCGTCAATAGATCAAATCTGTGACGGAAACTGCATCTATGGCTTTGTAGTATCAGATCTCCATCGTAAGATTATACATTGGATATAAATGAAAAATTCATAAAAGAAATCCTAACCCAAACAACCGACTTAATTTCGATTACTATTTCATGCCATGCAAAACATACATCAAGAACATATATGTATAAGTTCTAATTCTAATACATATCACAATTTACATTAAATTGTATCAAAAAAATATTTTTAGACTAATAAAACAATGGCTCTGATACCAATTGTTGGTTTTCGTGGTCCCTACACATGGCGGAATTCACTATTATTCATAATAATAGTGAAATGCGTTACCCACGTGATTTTTAAAACTATTTTAAAATCACAAAAACCGTGAATTTTGATCGTTAGTCTAAAAGAAAAATATTTTTGAGAAATATGTATTTTTCAAAATGTAAACAATTTACATTGAGAAAAATTGTTAGATTTAGATTCTGTAGTAATAAAGAAAAATACCTCTTGTAGAAACGCTTTTACTCAGGTACTCCCGTCTGATCTTAACAGATTTAACTCAGGATTAATTGTTTTTCCCGAACACTTTGAAACCGTCGAGTCTTCTCTGAAGATCTTTACACTTGAATTTCCTGACGTGTGGGCGTCCAGCTTACAAGAATAACACACTCTTATATTTGTGGAAAGACGTGTTCTCAACACATGAGACGTTTCTCTTCGATTTTAGAAAACATTTTCCTAAAACCGAATACGGGAAATGTCACACCTTTTTCTCAAAGGGATTAGATCTCTCTTTTCTCTTTTCTGTCTTCCCTTTCAGTTCTGTACTGTCTAATCTCATTAGACAATTTTATAGATCTATTATAAAATAAATTTTCAGATTTATTTTAATAAAAATTAATTTTAAAAAATAAATCTTATCTAATCAAATCTAATTTGATTAGCAGTTGATTTATATAATAAACTAATTTATCGATTAATCATATAATCTAAAAACAGTTTTTAGAAAATATTTTTGAAAATAATTTTCAAGATAATGTCATTTTATAAGATTATTCAGATCTACTTTTAAATAATCAACAAACTATAAATCAATCGTAGATCAAATATAATCTGATCAGATTTTTAGATCTACTTATATTCAAATTTCAAAAATCTGATTTGATAGTTTGTTGAATAATCAACTTCAATTTAAATTTGAAGATCAAATCTCATCCGATGAGATTCTTCAAATTTAATTTAAATCTCTTTAAAACAATCTCATCTAATGAGATATTTTATTTTGAATTCAAAATATAAAAACTATTTATATATTTTGAATCATAATTTATTCATTTGAATGTTTATAAATGATTAATCATAATTAATCATTTATATTTTGAATTCAAAATATAAAAACTATTTATATATTTTGAATCATAATTTATTCATTTGAATGTTTATAAATGATTAATCATAATTAATCATTTATATATTTATTCTTATAATATAGAAATTAAATAGTGATATAAAATAACAGAGGGACCAATGGAACTATAGTACTAAGCTCCATTAATATTTGTTAACTAATATAAACTCTTTATATTAAATAACACAATTATTAACTCTAGAGTAATTCTACTAAATATCTAGAGTTGCACTCTTAGAACTATAGAGTATATTTACTCAAAATAATGTCCATTGATATAGTCATTAAATAGGTATTAATCCTCCATTAAGATTCGTAATAGAGCTAGGTATAAGATCCGTTAACCTCTCATATTATATCTTTATCCTTGACTACCATTAGTTTTTAATTGAATAATTAATTCATAACATTTATGAATTGGGCGCTAATTATTCAATCCATGAACTAACAAACAAGGGAATCTGGTATTATAGATTTCATTATATCAATGTTAGCATTCCCAGCTACTCATTTAATTTTTTCCCAAAATACAAGGTTTATGTAATATAACTCATACAGAACTTTACCGAGTAAATCAAAGAATAAATAGAAATGAAATAGGAGTCTACTAAATACAATGAATTAAGATCATACATATATGACCATCATTATGATAAAATTAATTGTTCTTTATTTAACGGATATTATAAGAACGATATAATTTCATCTGGTCCAGTCCTATATAATCATATTATATAAAATACAATCACTTTATGTTACTACATATATAGTTGGGATATAACTATACGTTCTCAACGAAGTGAACTCTATTTATAACTTTATTAATTTAAAGATCCTGTACTTCAAATATAAGTCATGACTAATGTGATTATTTCTTTTTAAATTTAATTCCACATATATCAATATATATGTAAATTTAAAATTGTACAAATAATCAAGGATTTTTCTTTGAATTTATAAAGCATATCAAATAATGCAAACATAAAAATTAATCATAAAAGTTATTCATTAATTACAGCAAAAAATGTTCATAACATTTACTTGTTGAGCACAATATTCCCAATAGTAACATCTATGTTTTCGAAGACAATAGAATCACTTTCCTTCGTCAGCAATTTACACAAAACAAATCCCTATGATTCACATTTGAAACTGGACATCGCCACTTGTAGTTTTAAAAAGTTAATTGAGAACGACAAAATTTGAAGACATTGAGATTATTGCAAAAACTAATGCCTCATAAAATCTCGGAGGCATCACACTAACACTATAATTCTTCTTTTAGAGCAAGACAAGTACTTACGAAATCCTAAATCAACGGGACAGAATCTGACACTAAATTTAGATGCAAGAAGAAAATTTCATTTTTACCTCCACTGCAAGATGGGGTTCTAAAAGACCAGTAATGAACTGGCTCGGAGGAGGTTGTTTCCATTTATTTCCTTCAGTATCTGAAGGCAACTTTCCAATCAAACTATTAAACGACACTCGGTTACTGTATATCATTTCACTCCGAGTCCCATTTTCTTTAATTCTTCTTCTCCGTGTCACCCTACAGCAATTTTCCTTCCTATCCGCAACCCAGAGTTGCGCTAGAAAATTTCTATCAAAAAGAGGGGAATCAATTTCAACTTTTCGTCCGAATTGGAGATAAACCGTCGTTGATCTCCATTTAGACCACAGAGAAGTTTTCTCACGAGATTCTACCCTTTGAATTTCACGAACAATACTAGTAACACAACGCAAACCCTTTGACCAGTTCATCAAGGAAAATAATCAGCGCTCGGAAATGAAACTCAAGCTTCTTTGCCGAGTTTAAGGAACGGGGAGAAAGAGAATTGCCGATTGAAATGATTTCTGACCGCTACAATGGAATCAATCAAAATGGGTTGCAGTCTTTTGAGAAGATAACGGGGAGAGGACGGGGAAATGGCAACAATAGAAATTACGAGGAAAGTGTGAAGACCTGAACCAGGGTCAGACGAATTGAACTTCAGCCAATTCAATTTTTAACATCCGAAGAAAATTGCGCTTCTCTCTTCCGCTAGTAGATTCCTTAAGAAGTTCATAACCTTTGTGATTTTTGAATTTGGATATGTATAGCTAAATATATGAATTTTTGAAGTTTGACTATTTTGAAGGGATTTCTGAAAATTGAGTATGCATTAGATAGTTTTAGGTTGTGAAATGTTTTAAGCTATTTGAATTGGATGTTTCAGAAGATTATTTGGATATGTTGTTTCAATTTGATGAAATTTTGAAATGTGTTAAGTTTGATGCATAGGTTGTTAGTAGAAATGAGTTTTGGTATTGATGACAATCGATGTAATCATATAGGTTTGCAAGTTGAAAAGGAAGCTGAGCAAATTGTCGAAACTGAACTCGAGACACGAGGTAGGTGTATGTTTGCATGCGTTTTGGCCAATTGGCCTACACCACAAAGAATTAGGAGATTGATGGATAAATAAGGAACTTGAAGATTTTAGCTTCGAGAGTTTTGGTTGGGTAGAAATTTTAGGTTGTGAATTTATTATGATAGGTTCTTGTTTATTGATGGATTTGTTTATGTTACTTTACGCTTACAACCTTGAGGATATATGTATGTAACATACATTCATGCATAATAGTTTTTCCAAATAATAGAAAACGGTTTTATGCATATGTTTTTATGTAAACAGAGCAGGAAGAATATGATACAGTAAAATACGTAAATAATTATTGTGGATAGGGAACTGAGTATGCTAGTTCCGTTAGAGGAATCGGTTTCGTTAGAGAGATTGTTAGATATGCCATTCCACTTTCCCTAGAGCGAGTTGGTCGTTCCGCTAGAGAGACAATCAGTTAGGCCATCTCTCTTCTATAATTAGTAGTTCAATAACTCGTATTATGTAAGAAATAAAGAACATATTCAGTTGCATATTTTACGAACAGTATAGCATAATCATGAGCATGCATTCTTTATTTCACATCACTTATTGAACATTAGGCTCATTAGTTACTTTGTGGTGTAGGTGATATCATTACAGGTGAGGACGTTGATCCGCAAGATGGTTGACAGTGCAGTTGGTGGAGGACGTCCATGGAGCGTGCTTAGAGTTGCTAGGGCAATTTTGACATGTTGGCTGTAATAACCCGGAAATTTCGAATTTTAATTTTAATTTTCGGAATTTTTAGTTTAATCCCGGTCGGAGTTTTGAGAAATATTTCAACGGGAAAGACTTAAATTATAAGGCTTGAGGCCTACCTTTTCGATTGGTTTTCGAAATTTAAAGTCGGGAGGTCGAGAAATTAACGAAATTCGGACGATTGAAGCACGTGAGAGCAATTTGGTAATTTGTATTTTTATTGTTTAAAAAAAAATAAACCTCCCGAATGGCTTCTGGAAGAAGCCATTCAACTGGTTTTCTGCGAGCAACCGAGAGCGCCCGAGAGCGATTGTGCAGGGGAGAGCGATCGTGTGCGGAGCTGTGATCGACAGCCAACGAGCATGGGTGCGAGGTGCGAGTTGCGAACAGGTGCTGCTGTCCCGACGAACCGAAGCCATTCGGTTTCAGCAGCTCGAGTTCCCGAGATAGCCGAGAGAGAGAGACGCGGGAGAGGGGAGGAAAATCCTCGAGTTCCGGTTCTTCGGCAGACGCGAGTGAGCGTGGGGGAGACTGCCAGGACTGAGTGTTTAGCTGTGCATTGCCCTCCTTTCGACCGAGCGCACAGTAACGCAACGGTAAGCCCTTTCCTTGTTCTGCCCGTCCCATTTTTTTTGGTTTGGCCGAGCTTAGTGATCGGCCTGCTTTCGGCATTGATGGAATTTGGCCGCAAGTGGTAGGGTAGCGCGAGGGTGATGCCGCGAGCTTAAGGAAACCGAAGGTGAGCCCTGTCGGTTTCCTGTTTCGGCCAAGCTTAGTGCTCGGCCTTCTTACCTTTGCAGTGAGCTTGGCCGAGAGATGTGGACGAGATAGGGCTAGTTGTGTGTGGATGTTTGTAAATTGAAGTTTGAAATCAAAATTTAACCATTGTTTGTGCAGGGCCAGTTCGGTTTTTAACTAATTTGGCCTAGTTTTGGTTAATTGTTTTAAGTTCTGTTCTTGTGGGATGGATTAGGCTGTTAGAGGGACGTATGACCGCTGGAATCGTTCGATTCCGATATCCGACGCAAAAGTTATGCGCGTCGGAAGTTTATGCGAGATTTTGATTTAAGTCAAATTAGTGACAGTTTTTTGTGGAAATTCGACATGTTAGAGTAATATAGCCATTTTGATGCATATAACTAGTTGAGAGTGAGTTTTGGTTGAAGGGAAGTGAAAATGTGAAATTTTAATAAAAATGGCAGATTCGGTTATTGGCATTTTTTGCCTGTCTGCGGCCTACTGATTTAAAATCCGTCTTAGGATATTAAACTAGGTTCCTAAGGGAACGTTTAGCCACTTAAATCGTTCGATTCCGTTGGCGGACGCAAAAGTTATGCACATCCGAACGTTGGGCTGGTTTTCAGCCAAACCAAACCAATGAACCGTTTTAGTTGAATTTTCGTGAGTGTAGTTAGAGAAGGTTGTTTTTAGCTAATTGGTGAATGTTGGGATAAATACTGATGAGAAATTGGTTGTGTTTTAGGTTGAAGCTTTATTTTGGCGAAGCTGTGCATCGAGCGAGCTTATGACGCCAGGTAAGTAATGCATGCATATGTTTTGCCCAAGTGGGCCTACATGGTAGAACTTTAGGGTTTATGTGATTGATTGTGGTGTGCGTGCGTATTGTTTGACATGCATCATATTTTAAAAACGTGAACGAAAATGATTTTTAGCATGTTTTGATGTATGAGGTGAGACGCGTCTCGGTGGTACCGCGGATCCCGCTAGTGTGCGGGCCGGTGCTTCATCAGTCGCGGATCCTACTCAAGGGGTGGGCCGGCTGGGCCGTCATGCGGCGAGAATGTGTTGACGGTGAGGATATGGCCAGTGGTACCGCGGATCCTACTAGTGTGTGGGCCGGTGCAACACCAGTCGCGGATCCTACTCTAGGGGTGGGCCGGCTGGCCTGTCGCAAAACGTGTGTGTGTGGCAACTGTGGCCCCGTGCTGGGGAGGCTGGGACGGGGGCGACGTGTCAGGGTGTAGTGTGGCGCAAGGTACACCCTTACCCTGATGTGGTTGCCGTGTGGTGATGCGTGTGTGTAGCTTGTGGGCCTCGTTGCTGGGGAGTCCGGGACGGTGGCGACGTGTCATGGTGTAGGGTGGCGGGAGATTCCTCCTTACCCTAGTACGGCTGTACTACGCGTCACAGAGGTGACAACATGAGTGTGAGTGTAGAGACTGCATGTGATAGGATTGCATTGTCGGCTTTTACTTTCATATCGCATTACTTACTGAGCATTAGGCTTATGTTGTGTGTTCTGTGGTGTAGGTGCTGAAGATACTACTGGTGAGCCTCGAGAGCCTAGTCCAGAGGCGTAGGATGGTTGGCGGCATGCACCCGAGGCATCGGATGGCGGATTTTTGTTAGGGCGACCCAACCCGTGGTGGTGGTAGGTGATAGTGGATTTACCATTTCATGTTGGGTATTTGTGTAGATAGTTGGGTTGTATAGACATTGATATTTTGAGATTGTATAGAGGGGTTGTAGTGTTGTTGGGGGACTTTCTTCATTTGTATTTGATGGTTTCTTGTTGTCTTCTTACTCTGATTTGGTTATGGTGATTTCTCTGGATGATGGATAGATAAACATTGTTGAATTATGGTGAATTGTGTGCAGGGTTTAAATTTTGGGATAGTCAGTTTTTAGTCGCTACTCTACCAAAATTTCAGAAGAGAGGTTGGGAGTCGAGGAGATACGAAATAGGTTGAGGTGTGAACCGTAAATGCTAGAAAAAGGTAGATGAGCGTGGAAGTGTGGCGTGATCGCAGGTGAGCGGGGCACACGGCCTTGCGGGTGCACACGGGTCATGCGGCGCCGGGTGAGGGCGTGCGCGCGGACGTGCTGTACAGAGGCAGGGTGCGTGGGGCACGCGGCGCTGTGAGCGTGCGCGAGATACAGTGACGTTGGGTTGACACGTGTGGCACCGCGAGGGTGTACGCGGGGTGTCGGAGTGGGGACGTGAGTGCTTGGGACCGGACTGGGTAGTTCGTGTGGTGCGTGGGATTCTTTCCTAGGATTTCAAGCCTTACAGTTTTATATCAAATTGCTTTAAATGGTTTTCTTTTCCGCTGCGTAGTTTTATGTTGAGAATTTCGTGTTTCCTCTTCGGGACGCGAGTTATTTTTCAAATCGAGTCAAAAAAAAAATTTCATACTCACAAATGTTCTTTTGAAAATGATTTGAAAACGAAAGGGGTATTGAATTGAGTTAGTTATGTCAAGTGTTAGTGTGTGTGTAGTGTGTAAATGCACTGTAGCGCATCGAGAACGCGGGGTTTCTCTGGGTGTTACATTGGCTGTTCTCTAAGTATTTTGGGTACAATGTATATGTGTGTGTGTGTGTGTATATATATATATAGTTTTAAAGATTTGATAAAATAATTTCATAAGTTATGAGGGCTATTTCCGAACTAATTTGGTTTTTGATTGGTTTAATGAATGAATCTAATTTTGGGGTTTTAGTCTTCCGTTACAACTTTAGAAATATTTTTCTTCAGAAGTTTAAATGATGTTGTTAAATAGAAAGTATGATTTGATGATGGAAAAAAAGAGATATAGAGGTAGAGAAGTTTTGTCGCCTCAACAGCAGAGCAGAGGAAGGGCTGATGTATCGCCCCAGAAGAGGCGATCAGTCGCCCCAAGGGTGGAAGATGAGGCGATGTATTACCCTAGAAAGGGCGATCAGTCGCCCCAAGGGACGATCTTTTCGCCCAAATGACAATGGAGGGGGCGATCAGTCGCCCTATGGGGCGATCAATCGCCCGCGGCACTGTTAACATGAACAGTGCAAAAAAAAAAGGGTTTTAACAAAATTTCATACATGCTTTGTACGACATTCATAAAAAAACCTCATACGTTTTAAAGCGTTTTTAGTCAGTTTTAATATGTACAATATGTTTTTAAAAAAAAATTTCTTATGAACTTTATAAAAAGTCAAATCAGTAACGGCCAAATTACGGGGCGTTACAGTTGTAGTATTAGAGCCCAAGTCAAAACTGTTTCTGCGGACTGCCTAACAGCATAAGCCGCAACATGGATAATCTTCATCAACTGTAAGTATGTTTAAGCATTTATTTATTATTTTAGAAATTTATTGTTTATAAATTTGTTTAGGATTAGCAGTATGCGAAGAGGGCGACCACGAAAAGAAATGGATAATAGAGATCATGCCATCAACCGACTAACCGAATTGTGTGATCGCCAATCTCAGTTGTTGGAAAGACTTATAAATAGAGAAGAACAAGGGAAAATCACAACAATGGAGGTTCAAGCGATTAGAGTGGAGATCGGTTCAGGCGGCTTAGGCCTCTGACCTTTTACGGACAGTCTTTAGATCTAGCTTATGCTGAGGAATGGATCCGGAATATTGAGGAATGTTTGACTACGTAAAGGTGGAAGAAGCATATAAGGTCACATGTGCCGTATTCCATCTTTCTAATGATGCTAGATTTTGGTGGGATACCCCTAAGAATACAACTAACGTGAGAGGGATGATCTAGAAACAGTTTAAAGGGGCATTCTATGAAAAGTACTTCAGTCATGCTGTTAGAACAAGCAAAATTGTGGAGTTTGTACAACTGCCAGACTGGCTCTGTAGCTGACTATGTTCGCCAATTTGAATCTCTGTCCAGATTTGCTACTCATTTGGTGAATACAAATGAGAATAAGGTCTACCAGTTTGTCCAGGGCCTGAAGGTAGAGATTTATAGAGGAGTAAAGATAGCAGGAACCGAAGACGTCCCCTATTCCAAAGTGGTAGCTAAAGCCTTAGAGGTGGAAGAAGCGTAACAGAAATTTATAAGAAAAAGGAGTCCATCAAGAAATTCTTTCGAGAACTCTAGGCTCAGCAACAACAAAACAGGAGATGGCAACGACCACAACAACAACAAGAGAGAGGGATGAAAAGACCTAATGATGGAAAGAATACACAAGGAAAAGATAAGCAAGTACAAGGATCTTTTGTACAATACCCACCATGTCCAAAATGTCAGAAATGTCATCCTGGGGAATGCAGGCTCGGATCGAACCGATGCTTTAATTGCAATGAAATTGGTCATTTCGCTGGAGATTGGCCAAGGGGTAACCCGAGTCAGACAAAGTCGAACGTGACGCCAAGGGTGTTTGCTCTTATTAAAGCCGACGAGGAGGAACGACCTTCATTTATCTCAGGTACAATTCTATTAAATGATGTCGCTGCTTACACGTTGATTGACTCTGGGGCTACACACTCATTTATTTCTATGGCCTTCGTGGTCAAATTAAATTTATTGCCTCTACTTGCTGAGCACTTTTACCATATTATGCTACTGTCTGGAGAAAATTTGCATTCAGATCAAGTAGTCCGTAATTGTATTATGTCTGTGGGAGACTATAGGATGCCTGCTCATTTAATAATTATCAGCATGAAGGGATACGATGTTATATTGGGAATGAATTGGTTGTTTAGGCATTTTGCCACTATTGACTATAGATCAAGAACAGTCTGTTTTCAACCCCTGAATTGTGTAAAATACTCTTTCTGAACGGTGAAGAATACCAGCACTATGCCAGTGATATCCTCTATCAAAGCTCAATGGTTATTGAAGAATGGATGCACTGGGTATCTAGTAAGTATGGTGGATACCGAGAGGCAGAACAAAGTAAAACTTTAGGAAGTACCAATTGTTTAGAATTTTTCAGAAGTTTTCCTAGACGATTTGCCTAGGTTACCTTTAGACCGAGAGATAGAATTTGTAATTGATGTATATCCAGGAGCTGCACCAGTATCAAAGAATCCGCACTGTATGGCTCTTACGGAATTAAAAAAATTAAAATCACAACTGGCAGAATTGGTAGATAAGGGTTTTCTTCGCACTAGTTTTTCGCCATGGGGAGCGCTTGTTCTCTTTGTAAAGAAGAAAGATGGATCTCTGAATTATGTATTGATTACAGGGAATTGAACAAGTTGATCAAGAATAAGTATTCTCTACCACGTATTGATGATTTATTCGATCAACTCCAAGGTGCAAGAGTATTTTCCAAGATTGATCTTCGATCTGGATATTATCAATTGAAGATTAAACCGGAAGATGTTCCCAAGACTGCCTTTCGGTACGGACATTACGAGTTTCTAGTGATGTCTTTTGGTTTAACTAACGCTCATGCAGCCTTTATGGACCTTATGAACCGAGTATTCCACGAGTATTTAGACAAATTTGTAATTGTATTTATTGATGACATTTTTGTTAATTCTAAGACTAAGGAAGAACATGAGGAGCATTTAACTATTGTCTTGTCAATTCTAAAGCTTCATCAACTGTATGCAAAATTTTCTAAGTGAGAATTTTGGCTTGATCGAGTTAATTTTCTCAGACATGTTATTTCGAAGGAAGGAGTTTCTGTTAATCCTTCAAAGATTCAAGATATTATTGATTGGCCATAGTGCCGACATAAACAGTGCTGGCATGAACAGTGCCGAGCACTGTTCACATGAGCAGTGCCACAAAATAAAGAAGGTTTTGAACAAAATTTCATGCATGCTTTGTACGACATTTCATAAAAGAAGCTCACACGTTTTAAAGCGTTTTTAGTCAGTTTTAATATGTACAATACTTTAAAAAAAAATTTCTTATGAACTTTATGAAAAATCAAGTCAGTAATGACCAAATTACGGGACGTTACAACTTTACACTGTCAAATTTTATACAACATTATCAAATGACTAAATTGACGAAAGATGAGTTATTGATCCAAATGGTGATCTTCACATGGAGAAAAAGAAACATTTGAAAGAGGAGAGAGTCATCAGACTTTAGTGGAAATTGTAATAGACGGTAATAACAAATTATCTGTTGCTACCGTTTTAAATTTTGATGTCTTAAATATCAAAATTAAAACTTTAAAGTATAAATTGAAAATACTCCATTAATTTATAGTTATTTTTTATATTTACTCTGTAAATTAAATAAGTCATCAATGAATATCACTTGAGATAATAATGAAAAAACAAAATAGAGCAAGTAACCTTAGAGAAATAAATAAAAGAGGATATGGTGAAAGGAAACAAATTTTCAAGTATGGCTAGTGAATAAAGGCTTTAAAGTTGGTGTAAGTTTATGGATATAAAATATGATTAGGCTACGAAGTTAGTAATGGGTTCAGCATCATATTTTTAGGAGAGCCATCGAACATTTAAAATAATATAAAAACAAAAAAAAGGTGAGGTGAGAAATTGAGTTTTTAAAAAAGAGATAGACCAGAGAGAAAAAGAGAGTGATAACAGTGGCAAGAGAAGAGGAAAAAAAATTGTTTAAGTCATTTATCTTTGCATGCAATATCAAATAATCGATTCTACTCTATTTTGGACAAGATATCAGAAGTTCTTCAGGTCAACGAGATCTATTATTTTACTAGTTCTCATTTTCGAATAGTCTTAGTCATTCAGGTTGTGTCGAAAGTTATTTTAATAAGTTCAGATTTTTTTTTTATTTGGAAACCTTTCGTTTTTCAAATGTAGCCAAATTAAATCTCTTTCTTTAAAAATAACTTCATTCCTCTCTCAATTTGCAATAATTTTCTAGGCCTCATTATTCTTTTGAATTTTTCTTCTTACCATCTCATACATTTATTTAACTTGTTTGGTCTTGCTTGCTTCATCAACGTTGACAACACCTTATTATGGTAAATGAATAAGATTCATTGAGGTGAGAAGATTAAAACCATTTACCACTTCAAAATTACTCTTTTGGGTAGTGTTATGTACACTAAAGTTGTAGGTGAATTCAATATTAAGGAGTTGTAAATCTCAATAAGTTAGTCGCTTCCCCACTTTTGCAAATTTATGTTGCTGGAATTTACGAAAATGTCAAGTGTTGTGAAAGGTTTGTCAGTCAACACTACCCTTGCTATTGGAAATAGATCCTAATAGGTGTTAACCCCATAGGGACGTCGATCTACATTTTTGTAAAAGTGTCAAACTATAACGCCCGAAATTTTTCTGCTAAATTAATTTTCAGATTTACGTGATTATAATCGGTAGAGTTTTAATCGGAATCAAGAGGGAAGAATTTTTAACATTGAGTATAAGATTATTTTGAGGTTAATGGAGAAGAGAAAATTTTAATAATCCAACTGTACACAGACCGAAAAATAGATTTATTAAACGGTTAAAAGTTGAGGGTGATTTAGTAATCTAATAAAGATTATTATTATTATTATTGTTAATTAAATAGAAGAAAGGAAAGATGAAGAGCACCTTCAGCGTTCTTTTCCTTCCCCACGCGAGAAAACCCTCCATCTTTGATGGTTTCCCTTCTAGCAACGACAAGTTATGACCTTCCTTCATCGATCTTCAACCTACGGTAAGCCTTAGTCAATTCTTAGTAGATAGATGATCTTTTAGTTGTCTTGAGCCATAAAAGTGAAGTTGGAAAGAATATTGGGTAGTTTCGGTGAACTCTAGGAAAGAGATATGAGAATTTGAAATTATAGTTGATTTTTATTTGTATGTTAGTGTTTAACCTGGAAGTAGGAGTAGAATATGAGTTTTTATGGAAAAGATTAAGCGTTTGGATAGCCGAATACTCGGATTGCTGAATGGTTTCTGTTTGACCTCATTCGGTCAAGCTGTAAGTGTTGGATTAGGAATTGGATTAGACTGTTAGAATTTAGACGTCCTCAGAAGTCCGTAGCATTTTGAATCGTCCAAATCGGACGAGTATTGGATAAGTTATGCAATTCCGAATTTGGTCAGAAATTGTGTAGGATTTCGGGTTTAGATAGATTAGATATAAAATTGTGATTCTCTTTAGAGTTTCATGAAATGAAAGCAAAGTAAAGCTGATAAATATGTGGTTTTATAGGTTCCCCAGTTTAGCGAGCCAACTACGAATTTCGAGTTACGAATTGCTAAGAACGTCAGGTAAATAGTGTAAGTAGTGCAGTAGGTGTTTTGCCTTCGGGTCTAAATCACAGTTCGGTAGGATACATGCACGTTTATTTTATGTTATGTTTTAGTGATTATGCATCATGATTTTAAAGTATGAGAACGAAACGAAAATGAATTTCTATGTTTTTACGAATAAAACAGTAGGATGAGACGAATGAAATGAAAATGTACGTAAGAAGATAATGAAGGTGGGGCTGAGTAGTCTTGTCCCCAGAGGTGGACAACGAGGTGTATTACTTCTTCCTCCGCTTTACATGATTGCCTTGTCTCGAGAGGTGGACCGCGAGGTGTGTCACTTTACTAGATCAAGGTTGGCCTTGTCCAGTAAGGTGGACTGCGAGGTGTGTCACCTTGATCTAGCACGTAAAGAAGAACCCAGTAGTAAAAAGATAAAGAAGATGTAAGAAAGAAACGAGAACGAAAGTAAAGACGAAATTGTAGAAACTGCATATGTTAGGATGTGTTTGTTTTTAGTGTTTAAGTTTTATGTATATTACTTACTTAGCATTAGACTAATAGATGAGTTCTGTGATATAGGTGATGAGCTAGTAGCTGGTGAGTACCCTGAGCGAGTCCATGACTAGGAGGCGGTTGGAGGAGTGTGCTCGTAGACGGTCCGGCCGGGTGGTTGAGCGTTTTGACCAGGGCGGGGGTACGTGAGAGAGTTTAGTTATTTCGAACTTTGTCGAAATCGTTTTGAGTCATTTTGAGTTGATTGGAGTCATGTGGATATATAGATGAATTTCAAACTTTAGTAGTCGTTTTTCTATGTAAATAATAATTTTGAGTTGATAGAAAAATGTACGTTTTGTTATTTTATCGTTGAGTTGAATTTCGATGGTTTCTTTGAAAAATTAAAGTTTTTAGGCAAAATTCAGTGAAGGAAGTGTCGACCTATAGGCAGAGTGGTCGCCCAAGCGTAGCAAGTGTCGACTAGTATTTAGAAGGTATCGATCGCTTAGTGGAAAAATACGTACAAAAGTGTCGACCTACACGTAAGAGGGTCGATCAAACTCTGTAGGTGTCGACCGACGCGGACAAAGAAAATGAAGTGTCGACCGATGCATGTTAGTGTTGACTGGTAGTGTAAAATAGACGGGAATGTCGACGTCAAAGATCGACCGACGACAGAGAGAAATGTAGTGTCGACCGGTGCATGCAAGTGTTGACCGGTAGTGAAAAATAGTTGGAAGTGTCGACCGGTGTTTACTGGAGTCAACTGAAAATGTCTTTTAGAATTTAAAAACTTGAAATATTATTTAAACTGATTTTAATCAAAGTCTTCTGTTGCGACGATTTTAAACATTTTCAAAAATGTCGTTTTAACACAAGAAAAAAGTTTTTAATTTTTTACACGACTTTTGTGGGAGTAACAGTAGCGAGCGTATCTGGAACCGTGAGGGTTTTCGGAGTGCCACAGACATGGTATATAACACCCAGATTTTTATCGTTAAAACTAATTTGGATTTACGTAATTGTAATCGGCAAAATTTTGGTCGGAATTGAGAACGCGAAATTTTTACCCTTAAATAAAAGATTATTTTGAGGCTAATGGAGTAGAGAAAAATTTAGGCATCTAACTGTAATTGGACCATATAACAGATTTATTAAACAGTTAAGTGTTAATGGCAAAATAGTAATTAGAATTATTATTAAAAAAAAATCAAAACACCTTGCGGTGTTTTTTCTTAACGCAATTCCTCCCCTGTTCGTCTTTCCCCTCCCCCACGTAGAAGCTTGGCAATCTTCTTTCCAGCTGCGGTTTTTCTCTGATGTTCCATCAATCTTCCAATGTACGGTAAGTTTTAGTTAGTTCTTAGTAAATAATTAGTTCTTTATTGATTTTGAGCTGTAAAAGTAGAGTAGAATGAGTAATGGGTAGTTTTAGTAAATCATAAGAGAGAGATACGAAATTTGGATGTTTAAGTCGATTTGTATTCGTGTATTGGTATTTAAGGTAGGAGTAGGAATATATTTTGAGATTTATGGGAAAGATTGAGCGTTTGATTAGCCGAGTATGCGAATTGTAGAACGGTTTTCGCTCGTCCACGTCCGGCCAATGTATAGGTGTTGAGTTAGGAAATGGATGAGACTGTTAGGAACTAGACGTCCTATGGAGCCTGTAGCACTTTGGATCGTGCAATTCGGACCAATATTAGAGAAGTTACGAATTTTCGAAGATTAGTCCGAAATTGAGTTAGGATTTCAGTTTAGGCCGAGTGGGGGTTTAGTTGTTGTTTACTTTAGAGTTTACGAATTTAATGGAAAGTAGAGCTAATAATTGTGTGGTTTTATAGGTTTTCCCAGTTACCGTACGAAGTTACGGAGTGCGAGAAATTTCTAGGACGCCAGGTAAGTAATGTAGTAGGAGTTTTGTTTTCGGACCTACAACACAATTCAGTAGAATGCATTGCACGTTTACCTTACGTTATGCTTTCATGGTTGTGCATCATTGTTTTAAATTAGGAGAATGATACAAAAATGAATTTTCATGTTTTTACGAAGTGAAATAATAGGGTGTGATGAGACGAATGAAATGAGAAGATACGTAAGAAGATAATGAAGGTGGGGTTGAGTGACATTGTCCTATGATGAGGACAGCGAGGTGTGTTATTTTTCCACCACTTTACGTGGTGACATTGTCCTATGAGTGGGACCGCGTCCTATGAGGGAGATCGCGAAGTGTGTCACTTTATTAGACTGAGCTTGCCTCCGTTCTATGAGGGGGACTGCGTTCTATAAGAGGGACCGCGAGAGGTGTCACCTTAGTCTAGGGCATAAAGAGGAACCCAGTATTAAGAAAATAAAGAAGATGTAAGAAATAGACAAAAACCAAAGTAGAGGTGAAACAGTAGAAACTGCATATGTTAGGATGTATCTGTTTTCAGTGTTTATGTTTTATGTATTACTTATTTAGCATTAGGCTAATAGTTGAGTTCTGTGATGTAGGTGACAACGCCATAATTGGTGAGTACTTTGAGCATGCCCAGGACTAGGAGGCAGTTAGAGGAGTACGCATGTGGACGATCTGGCCGGCTATCAGGGTATTTTGACTATGGTAGGCATAGGTATGAATTTTGGGAGTGTAATTGAGAAGGCTTTAAGTTGTTTTTAGTCGAATGAGTGTACAAACGGATTTCAAACTTGAGTAGTCGTTTTCTTTATGTAAATAATGATTTGAGTTGATGGATAAGTGTGTGTTGGTTTATTATTAGCGTTGAGTCGAAGTCCGGTCGATTTTGTGAAGTTTTTAAGGTTTTTAAACAAAATTCTGGGAAGGAAGCGTCGACCGATAGGCTCAGTGGTCGACCAGACCTTGCAAGTGTCGACCGAGAAGGTCAACCTGCATGGGCAGAGTCGAAGCAAGTGTCGACCCCTGGTTGTAGCTGTCGACCGATAGTATAAAAATGAAGGTGGTGTCGACCGCGAAGGTCGACCTTCGTGGACAGAGAGGATCGGGGTGTCGACCCGCGAAAGCAGGTGTCGACCGCTCTTTGAGATGAGTGTAGAAGTGTCGACTGACGAGAAGAACCAAGAGAAACGTGGTGTCGTCCGGCGTTTGCCAGTGTCAACCGATGAAAAACGCGAAACATCCCAAGTGTCGACGGGCGTTCGCAGGTGTCGACCGGTGTCTCTATTTTATGTTTCATAAAATGGAGTTTTATTCAAATTGATTTTAACTAATTTTTCAATCGCGATGCCGTTTAAAATACTTTCAAAAACGTCGTTTTAAACCGAGGAACAAAAGTTTTAAATCTTATTCAAATTCTTCTGAGCATAATGAGTGAGTAGTAGAAGTGAACGAACCAGAAACAGATAGGTTTTCGAGGCGTTACAGCTATGGTATTAGAGCCAAATGGTTAAACTGTTCAAACGATTACCTAACAGCACCGATCTACGCACAACGTGCTTCGACAACTATAAGTGTTTAAATTTAGTTTTAGTTATTAGATGCTTATGAGAGTAATTAACCTTGTACAGGAAATTAGCTAAGATGTCTAGACGACTAGGATGCCCATGAGTACCGAGAGAGCCAATCGAACCAAGAAGTGAGGATGATTCCATGATGATCAGGCAGTTAACTGAGTTGGTGAACAGGCAGTCTCAGCAATTAGGGATCTTGCTGAGTCGGGAGGTGCAAGGAAGTGCAGTTTATTTCAGGCCATGATCAGTCGGGACATAGATTTCAGAGGTTACGTTCCCCGACGTATGAAGGACAAACGTTGGACCCAACAGCTGCAGAGGAATGGGTCTGTACCATGGAAAGCATATTCAGATATGCGAAGGTTGAAGAAGAGGACAAGGTCTCGCTAGCCATCTTCCATCTAGCGAAGGACGCTCGATTTTGGTGAGAGTCCGTGGAGACCACATTTGAAGGGCAGCATGTGACGTGGGAAAAGTTCATGGAGATATTTTATGACAAGTGCTTCAACAGCACAGTGCAAGCGGCCAAAAGGATGAAGTTCCTACAGTTAAAACAGATCGGGTTGGTGACTGAGTACAACCGACAATTCAAGTCTTTATCTCGGTTTGCCAGCAGTTTAGTGAGCCGGAATAAAGACAAGATGTTTTAGTATGTGCAGGGACTAAAGCCGGAAATATACAAGGGAGTAAAGATAGCCGGAACTCAGGAGGTGCCCTATTCGAAAGTGGTGGCTAAGGCATTGGAAGTGGAGCAGGCTGAGATAAAATGTATTAAGCAGCGAGAGGCTTCCAGTAGATTCTTCACGGAGGTTGCCCCACAACAGAGCAGAAGGGCCTCCCAGCAACAACAACAGAGGGGTACTAAGAGATTCGGCGAAGGATCAAGCAGTCAAGGCAGTAGCAAAAGACCTCAGGGGTCGGTGCAGTACCCCCAGTGCCCTAAGTACTTGAGATATCACCTAGGCGAGTACAGACTAAACCCGGGAAAGTGCTACAACTATAATGAAGCTGTACACTTAGCTAGAGATTGGCCGAAACCCAGAGTGATTCGATGTTTCAACTGTAATGATGTGGGGTACGTCAGCAAAGATTGCCCAGCTCTAAAGAAGAGTCTGACGCATTCAACACCGAGAGTATTTGCCACGATTGAGTCGAGCAAGGATGGCCAGCCAGCCGTAGTGTCAGGTACTATATTGGTAAACTCGATACCTGCATATACTTTGATTGATTCTGGTGCGATGCACTCGTTCGTTACAAATGCATTCGTGGTTAAGTTGGATGTATGGCCTGTGTCAACGGACTGTAGTTACGAGGTAGTGTTACCTTCTGGTGGGTGTATGCATTCAAATCAAGTGGTGCGAGATAGCGTACTGTCGGTGGGAATCAAGAATTTGTCGGCCGATCTCATTATTATGGGTATAATTGGATACGATATGATATTGAGAATGGATTGGCTGTTCAAGCACTACGCTACAATTGACTGTAGGGCGCACACGGTGAGTTTTCAACCTCCAGATAGTGAGAAGCATACCTTTCAGTCAGCGAAGAATGCCCGGAAGATATCTGCCATGGCGCCTGTCAGTGCTCGTCAAGTTTTGATTGGTTAGTCTTTCGGTTTTCTCGCCAGTCTTATAAATATGCAAATTTCCAAGGATTCAAGGTCGCAGGATGTTTTAATTGTTCAAGATTTTCCTGAAGTTTTCTTTTAGCTCTGAATCGATAGATAAAATTTGCTATAGATGTGTATCCGGGAGCTGAGTCGGTTTCGAAAAATTCTTATAGATTGGCACCAGTGGAACTGAAAGAGTTAAAGAAACAATTAGAAGAATTGGTAGAAAAAGGATTTATACGCCCTAGCTTTTCACCGTGGGGCGCACCGATCCTTTTTGTCAAGAAGAAGGATGGGTCGTCACGAATGTGCATTGACTACAAGGAGTTGAATAAGCTGACGATTAAGAACAAGTAGCCTTTGCCGAGAATAGACGATCTATTTGATCAACTCCAGAGTGCACGAGTGTTTTCGAAGATTGACCTGAGATCGGGGTATTATCAGTTGAAGGTCAGACCAGAAGATATTTCAAAGATGGCTTTTCGAACGCGTAATGGGCATTATGAATTCTTAGTGATGTTGTTTGGATTAACGAATGCCCCAGCTGCCTTTATGGACCTGATGAACAGAGTATTCCATGACTATCTCGATAAATTTGTTATAGTGTTTATCGATGATATATTGGTGTACTCCTGTAGTAAAGAGGATCATAAAGAGCACTTGAGGTTGGTGTTAAATTGTCTGAAACGACATCAACTTTATGCGAAGTTTTCAAAGTGCGAATTTTAGCTGGATAGGATTTAGTTTCTAGGACATGTCATTTCGAGCGATGGCATATCAGTCGATCCAACAAAGATTCATGCAGTAAAAGGGTGGCCACAACCGGAGAATGTCACGAAGATACGAAGTTTCCTCGGGCTAGCAGGTTATTACAGGAGGTTTATTGAAGGATTTTTGAAGATTGTGGCGCCTTTGTCCTATTTGATGAGGAAAATTGTGAAGTATCTGTGGTCTAAAGATTGTGAGTACAGTTTCCAGACATTGAAGCAGAGATTGACTACTGCTCTGATTTTGACGCTCCCTACTGAGGACAGAAGATTTAGTATTTATTGTGATGCTTCCAAGGTAGGTCTTGGATATGTGCTAATGCAGGAAGGGAAGGTGATAGCCTACGCATCTAGGTAGCTGAAGAATTACTAGCAGAATTATCGGATACACGACCTAGAGTTAGCCGCGATAGTCTTCGCACTAAAAATGTGGAGACATTATATGTATGGACAGCCGTGTGAAGTATATCCGGATCAGAAGAGTTTGAAATATATCTTGTTTTAGAAGGAGTTGAATATGTGGCAGCGGCGGTGGTTGGAATTCGTGAAGACTACGATGTTGAAATTAAATACCACCCCGGCAAGGCAAACGTGGTGGTTGATGCATTGAATAGAGTGACAGCGTCAACGTCAGCTATGACTTCAGGCATGCCTTTATGTTTGGATGCGTAGTTTAAGAAATTCAACTTAGAAGTGGTGTCGAGTGTCTCGGCAATGTTGTCGGCTATGTCCTTATAGCCTACGATTTTGGAGAAGATTAAGCAGGTCTAGAAGGACGACGCTGAATGCGAAGAAATTAAGTCAAGCATGGCTTCCAACGACAGGTTGGATTTCAGTTATTCAGACGATGTAATTCTTAAGTTTTGAAATAGGTGGTTCGTTCTGAGTAATGAAAAACTACAGAGAGAAATACTGGCTGAAGCCCACTATTCAAGGTTTTCTGTGCATCCAGGAAGTACCAAGATGTACAGAGATCTTAAACAGCATTATTGGTGACCCGATATGAAGAAGATTGTGGCGAAGTATGTTGAGGTGTGCTTAGTTTGTCTGCAGATAAAGACTGAACACCAGATGCCAGCAGAAAAGCTACAACCATTGCCTGTTCCCGAGTGGAAATGGGAGCAGATATCGCTGGATTTTATTGTTGGATTGCCTCGGACAACAAAAGGTTATGATGGTATATAGGTGATTGTGGATCGATTAACCAAGTCAGCCCATTTCCTGCCAGTGAAGATGACATATTCTATGGACCAATTCGCCGAGCTATATGTACAAGAAATCGTACGGTTCCACGGAGTTCTTACCTCGATCGTATCAGATAGAGACCCGAGATTTACGTCAAAGTTCTGGAAGAGTCTGCACAAGGCTATAGGTACGCGGCTCAATTTTAGTACGACATTTCATCCTCAGACGGATGGTCAATCTGAGAGTACCATTCAGACGCTGGAAGATATGCTTCGAGCTTAAGTACTGAAATTCCAGGGTTCATGGACAGATACCTACCATTGGTGGAGTTTTCGTATAACAACAGCTTTCAGGCTACGATAGGTATGGCTCTTTACGGTAGGAAGTGCAGATCTCCGATATATTGGGATGAAGTCGGCGAGACAAGATTGGTTGGTCCGGATATTTTGCTGTAGAGAGTAGAGAAAATTGCATTTATTTGGCACCGAATTTTAACTGCTCAAAGCCGACAGAAAAGCTATGCAGATCGTCAGAGAAGAGAGTTAGAATTTGAGTAGGGTGATGAAGTCTTCCTAAAGGTTTCGCCATTAAAGGAGTTGTGAGATTCGGAAAAAAAGGCAAGTTGAACCCAAGATTTATTATACCATTTCCTATTACGAAGAAAATAGGAAAAACAGCTTACCAGCTGCAGCTATAAGCCTCGATGGATGGGATCCACAATGTATTTCACGTATCCATGCTGAGAAAATGTATGCGAGATCCTTCCCACGTCGTGGGGCAATAGGATATAGAGGTTCAACCCACATTGACGTATAAAGAGAAGCCAATGGAGATTTTGGATTATGCAGTGAAGATTTTACGTAACAAGGAGATTCCACTGGTGAAAGTATTATGGCGCAACCCTAACGTAGAAGAAGCAACCTGGGAGCGGCAACATGACATGATGAGTTGATATCCAGAGTTGTTTAGTTAGCAAATTTTGAAGACAAAATTTTTGTAAGGAGAGTGGAACGTATCACCCGGAATTTTTCTGTTAAAACTAATTTGGATTTACATAATTGAAATCGGCGTAGTTTTGGTCAGAATTGAGAACGAGGAATTTCTACCTTCAAGTAAAAGATTATTTTGAGGCTAATGGAGAAGAGAAAGATTTAGGAATTCAACTGAAATTGGACCATATAACAGATTTATTAAGCAGTTAAGGGTTAAGGGAAAATAGTAATTAGAATTATTATTAAAAAAAAAAATCAAAACACCTTGCGGTGTTTCTTCCCAGCGCAGTTCCTCCCCTGTTCCTCTTTCCCCTCCCCCAAGTAGAAGCTTGGCAATCCTCCTTCCAGCTGTGGTTTTTCTCCGATCTTCCATCAATCTTCCAATTTACGGTATGTTTTAGTTAGTTCTTAGTAAATAGTTAGTTCTCTATTCATTTTGAGCTGTAAAAAGTGGAGTAGAGTGAGTACTGGGTAGTTTTAGTAAACCCTAAGAGGGAGATACGAAATTTGGATGTTTAAGTCGATTTGCATTCGTGTATTGGTATTTAAGCTAGGAGTAGGAATATATTTTGAGATTTATGGGAAAGATTAAGCGTTTGATTAGCCTAGTACGCGAATTGTAGAACGATTTTTGCTCGTTCACGTCCGGCCAAGCTATAGGTGTTGAGTTAGGAAATGGATGAAACCGTTAGGAACTAGACATCCTGTGGAGCCTGTAGCACTTTGTATCGTCCAATTCAGACGAATATTGGAGAAGTTATGAATTTTCGAAGATTAGTTGGAAATTGAGTTAGGATTTCAGTTTAGGCCGAGTGGGGGTTTAATTGTTGTTTCCTTTAGAGTTTACGAATTCAATAGAAAGTAGAGCTAATAGATGTTTGGTTTTATAGGTTTTTCCAGTAAGCGTACGAAGTTATGGAGTGCGAGAAATTTCTAGCATGCCAGGTAAATAATGTAGTAGGAGTTTTGCCTTCGGTCCTACATCACAGCTCAATAGGATGCATTTCACGTTTACCTTACGTTATGCTTTCATGGTTGTGCATCATTGTTTTAAATTAGGAGAACGAGACGAAAATGAATTTCCATGTTTTTACGAAGTAAAATAATAGGATGTGATGAAACGAATGAAATGAGAAGATACGTAAGAAGATAATGAAGGTGGGGTTGAGTGACATTGTCCTATGAGGGGGGCCACGTCCTATGAGGGGGACCGCAAGGTGTGTTACTCTTCCACTGCTTTACGTGGTGACATTGTCCTATGAGGGGGACCGCGTCCTATGAGGAGGATCGCGAAGTGTGTCACTTTACTGGACTGAGGTTGGCTCTGTCCTATGAGGGGGATCGTGTCCTATGAGGGGGACCGCGAGAGGAGTCACCTTAGTTTAGCGCGTAAAGAAGAACCCAGTAGTAAGAAGATAAAGAAGATGTAAGAGAGAGACGAAAACCAAAGTAGAGGTGAAACAGTAGAAACTGTATCTGTTAGAATATATTTGTTTTAAGTGTTTATGTTTTATGCATTACTTATTTGGCATTTGACTAATAGTTGAGTTCTGTGATGTAGGTGACAACGCCATAGTTGGTGAGTACTCTGAGCATCCGCAGGACTATGAGGCGGTTGGAAGAGTACTCACGTGGACGATCTGGCCGGCTATCAGGGCGTTTGGACTATAGTAGGCATAGGTATGGATTTTGGGAGTGTAATTGAAAGGGTTTTAAGTTGTTTTGAGTCGAATGAGTGTATTGACGGATTTCAAATTTGAGTAGTCATTTTCTTTATGTAAATAATGATTCGAGTTGATGGATAAGTGTTTGTTGGTTTATTATTAGCGTTGAGTCGAAGTCCGGTCGATTTTGTGAAGTTTTTAAGGTTTTTAAACAGAGTTCTGGGAAGGAAGCGTTGACCAATAGGCTCAGTAGTCGACCAGACCCTGTAAGTGTCGACCGAAAGGGTCTACCTACGCGGGTAGAGCCGAAGGAAGTGTTAACCCCTGGTTGTAGGTGCCGACCGGTAGTGTAAAAATTGTAGTGGTGTCAACTGCGAGGTTTGATCTGCACGGACAGAGAGGATCGGGGTGTCGACCCGCGAAAACAGGTGTCGACCACTCTCTGAGATGATCGTAGAAATGTAGACCAATGTTCTTGGTGTCGACCGACGAGAAGACCCGAGAGAAACGTGCTCTCGTCCGGTGTTTGCCAGTGTCGACCGATGAAAAACCCGAGACATCCCGAGTGTCGACTGGTGTTCACAGGTGTCGATCGGTGTCTCTGTTTTATGTTCTTAAAATGAAGTTTTATTCAAACTGATTTTAATTAATTTTTTCGTAGCAATACCGTTTAAAATACTTTCAAAATCGTAATTTTAAACCGAGGAGCAAAAGTTTTAAATCTTATTCAAATTCTTTTGAGCATAGTGAATGAGTAGTAGAAGTGAACAAACCGGAAACGGGTAGGTTTTCGGGGCGTCACATGGTATCAGAGCCAAATGGTCAAACCGTTCAAACGATTACCTAACAGCGCCGATGGCCGCACGACGTGCTTTGACAACTATAAGTGTTTAAGTTTAGCTTTAGTTATTAGATGCTTATGAGAGTAATTAACTTTTGTTCAAGAAATTAACTAAAATATCTAGATGATCAGGACGTTCGAGAGTACCGAGAGAGGCAGCTGATTCAAGGAGTGAAGATGATTCGATGACGATCAGACAGCTGACCAAGTTGATGAATCGACAGTCTCAGCAGTTAGGGATTTTGCTGAATCTAGAAGTCCAAGAAAGTGCAGACTCTAGCTCTAGCTATGACCAGTCGGTTGACAGATTTCGGAGGTTACGACCACCGACGTTTGAAGGGCAGTCAGCAGAGCTAACGGCTGCAGAAGAGTGGGTTCGTACGATTAAAAGTATGTTCTGGTATGCAAAAGTGGAAGAAGAAGATAAAGTTTCACTAGCTACGTTCCACTTAGTGAAGGATGCTTGATTTTGGTGGGAGGCTATAGAAGCCACCATTGAGGTCCAACACATGACTTGGGAAAAGTTCAAGGATACATTCTATGAGAAGTATTTCAACAGCACAGTTCAAGCAACGAAGAGAATGGAATTCCTACAGTTGAAGCTAATCGGATCAGTGACTGAGTACAACCGACAGTTCAGGTCCTTATCACGGTTTGCCAGCATTTTGGTGAGCAAGAATGAGGATAAGGTGTTTCAGTTTGTACAGGGATTAAAGTTGGAGATATACAAGGGGGTAAAGATAGCAGGAACTCAAGAAGTGTCGTATTCAAAAGTGGTGGCAAAGGCACTAGAGGTAGAGGAAGCTGAAATGAAATGTGTTAAGTAGCGAGAAGTTTCTATGAGATTTTTCAAGGAAATTGCCCCATAGCAGAGGAGAAGTATCTTCCAACAGCAACAACAGAGGGGCAATAAGAGGTTCAGCGAGTGCTCAAGTAGCCAGGGAAGTAGCAAAAGGCCTCAAGGGTAGGTACAACACCCCTAGTGCTTGAGATAGAGATTGCCTGAAGCCCAAAGTGATTCGGTGTTTCAATTGCAACGAGGTGGGCCATATCAGCAGAGATTGCCCAGCTCTGAAGAAGGGTTCAACACGCATAACACTGAGGGAATTTACCATGATCGAGTCGGGCGATGATGACCAGCCAGCTATAGTGTCAGGTACCATACTGATAAATTCTGTACCTGCTTATACATTGATTGTCCGGTGTAATGGCCTATAGCAACAAACTATAGTTATGAAGTGATGTTGCCTTCTGATGGGCATATGCATTCTAATCAAGTTGTATGAGATAATGTAGTGCCGGTGGGAAGCAAATATTTAGTACCCAATCTCAATATTATGGGCATAACTGGATATAAAGTGATATTGGAAATGTATTGGCTATTCAAGCACTACGCTACAATCGACTGCAGGATGGAGACAATGAGTTTTCAACCCCCAGATGGTGAGAAACACACCTTTCAAGCCGTGAGGATGGCCCAGAAGATATCTGTCATGGCGCCTGTTAATACTCGTCAAGTTTTAATTGGTGAGTCTTTTGGTTTTCTCGCCTGTATTATAGATATGAAAATTCCCAGGGATTCAAGGTCATAGGATGTTTTGATTGTTCAAGACTTCCCTAAAGTTTTTCTAAATGATTTACCCGGTTTGCCTCCGGTTCAAGAAATAGAGTTTGCTATAAATGTGTATCCAAGAGCTGAGCTGGTGTCGAAAAATCCTTATAGATTAGCATCAACGAAGCTAAAAGAGTTAAAGAAGCAATTAGAAGAGTTGGTGGAGAAAGGATTTATACGCCTAAGCTTTTCACCGTGGAGCGCGTCGATCCTTTTCATCAAGAAGAAGGATGGATCGTTACGGATGTGCATCGACTACAGGGAGCTGAATAAGCTGACAATTAAGAACAAGTACCCTCTGTCAGGAATAGACGATCTATTTGATCAACTTCAGGGTGCACGAGTGTTTTCAAAGATTGACCTGAGATTGGGTTATTATTAGCTGAAGGTCAGGCCAGAAGATATTTCGAAGACGACTTTTTGGGCGCGATATAAGCATTATGAATTCTTGGTGATGTCTTTCGGATTGACGAATGCTCCAGTCGCCTTCATGGACCTGATGAACAGAATATTTCATGATTATCTCGATAAATTCGTTATAGTGTTTATCGATGATATATTGGTATACTGTCATAGTGAGTAGGATCATAAAGAGCACTTAAGGTTGGTGTTGGAGACTTTGAAGGGACACCAACTTTATTCGAAGTTTTCTAAGTGCGGGCGTTTTTTTTTTATAGAATCTATTTTCTGGGTAATGTCATCTCAAGCGACGGCATATCTATTGATCTAGCGAAAATTCAGGCGGTTAAAGAATGGTCACAATCGAAAAATGTCACTGAAATACAGAGTTTCCTTGGGTTAGCGAGTTATTACAGAAGATTCATTGAAGGATTTTCAAAGATTGCGGTGCCTTTGACCCATTTGACGAGGAAAGATGTGAGGTATCTGTGGTCCGAAGACAGTGAGCACAGTTTCCAGACATTAATGCAGAGGTTAATTACTGCTCTAATTTTGAGGCTTCCTGCTGAGGACGGAAGATTTAGTATTTATTGCGATGCTTCCAAGGTAAGTCTTGGATGTGTGCTGATTGAAGGTGGTAGCCTATGCTTCTAGGCAATTGAAAACCTATAAGTAGAATTATCCGACACATGACCTGGAGTTAGCCACTGTAGTTTTCGCGCTGAAAATTTGGATGCATTATCTGTGTGGACAGCCGTGCGAGATATATTCAAACCACAAAAGTCTGAAGTATATTTTCACTCATAAAGAGTTGAATATGAGGTAGCGGCGGTGGTTAGAATTCGTCAAGGACTATAACTTCAAAATTAAATATCACCCCGGTAAGGCAAACGTAGTGGCTGATGCATTGGACAGAGTGACGGCATCCACTTCAGCTGTGACTTCAGCATGCCATTAGCTTTGGATGCAGAGTTTCAAAAGTTCAACTTAGAGGTGGTGTTGAACGTGTCGGCCATGTTGTCGGCTATGTGCAAGGAAATTGAATCAAGCATGGCTTCTAATAATAGGTCGAAGTTCAGTTATTTGGATGACGGAATCCTCAAGTTTCGGAATAAGTGGTATGTTTCGAATAACGAGGAACTTCGTAGGGAGATTCTTTCAGAAGCCCATTCTTCTAAGTTTTTTATACATCCAGGAAGCACCAAGATGTACAAGGATCTTAACCAGCATTACTGGTGGCCTAATATGAAGAGGATTGTTGCAAAATACGTTGAAACGTGTTCAATTTGTCAGCTGATTAAGGCTGAACACTAGAAGCCAGCAGGAAAGCTTCAACCTTTGCCCATCCCTGAATGGAAATGGGAGCAAATATCGATGAACTTTGTTGTCGGGTTGCCTCGGACAAGAAAAAGCTATGATGGTATTTGGGTGATCGTGGATCAGTTAACTAAGTCAGCCCATTTTCTGCCGTTAAAGATGACATACTCTATGGACCAATTCGCCGAACTGTATGTTCAAGTGATCGTACGATTGCACGAAGTTCCAACTTCGATTGTATCAGACAGAGACCCTATATTTACATCGAAGTTCTGGAAGAGTTTGCACAAAAGTATGGGTACATAGCTGAATTTTAGTACGACATTTCATCCTCAGACGGACGGTTAATCCAAGAGCACTATTCAGACGTTGGAGGATATACTTAGAGCTTGTGTACTGGAATTCCAAGGTTCATGGAGCAAATACTTACCATTGGTGGAGTTTTCTTATAATAATAGTTTTCAGGCTACGATAGGTTTGGCTCCTTATGAGGCTCTATATGGGAGAAAATGTAGGTCTCCATTATATTGGGACGAAGTCGGCGAAGCACGATTAATTGGTTCAGATATTCTGTAATAAACTGCAGCAAATGTTGCATTTATTAGACAACGGATCTTAACAGCTCAAAGCCGACAGAAGAGTTATGTTGTAACGCCTCAAAAATCCTCTGTGATTCCCTGTTTGCTATCAACTACTACTCGTCACCGTCCCTCATATCCTCTACCAAATATTTCTTAGAAATTGAAAAGCTTTATTTTTCGACTCAAAACGACTTCCAAAAGAAATACATATTAATGCCGCAGTAGAAACTCGTTTAAAATCGGTTTAAGTAAAGTTCACGATTTTAAAACACAGAAATACAGAGATCGGTCGACACTTGTAAATGCCGCTCGACACTTAAATGGTCTCAGGTTTTTCATCGGTCAACATCGGGAACACCGGTCGACACTAGAAATCACCAGTCGACACTTCTATACTCAGCTAGGAGAGCGGTCGACACTTGCTTTTGCAAGTCGACACTTTGACTCTCTCTGCTCACACAGGTCGTCCCTCGCGGTCGACACTCTCGCTATATTTGCACTAACCAGTTGACACCCACGGTCGCTGGTCGACACCTCGTTCCTCTCTGCTCGAGTCGGTCGAACCCCACCATCGACACTTACTCTCCCATTTACACTGACCGGTCAACACGTATGGGCTTCGGTCGACACTTCACACCAATATTAGTAAAAATCAACACCAGTTCATTTAAAAACGCACGGCAAACATTCCTCGATCAAATTCACAAAGTAAAACCAATAATTTGAAAACATAAATTCTCCAAGTAAATTTCAAAACATAATTCTTCCTGAATTGACAACTATACCTGTACCACGCTACCTATAACCTCAAAATCTATACATCGTTATTCAACTCAAAACACTTACAAGAATCTCACAATCTAACTCGCCATGGTCGTGTCGCCCCAACAACTACCTACACCGGCGTACGACGTCCTCCGCCAACACCGACCTAGGTATGCCCATAACCTAGCAACTCACCAGATAGCTCGTCGTCACCTACACCATGGAACACAAAATATAAGCCTAATACTTAGCAAGTATGGAATATAAATTAAAACCAATGCACAACACAACCCCTAACACATGCAATTTCTACACTTTATTTCGTTTCGTTTCGTTGCTTTCATCTTTCACTTTCACGTGTGAGTCAAGTAGGCGCACATCCTGCTCCACGCAGGACAGCCACACCATTACCCACGGAGCGAGATTGAAGGCACACATCATGATCTCACTTGGAACGGCCAACACAAATCTCCTCCAAACATCTATCATTGAACCCTCTAGTGCTCTCTCATTACCACGTTAACGACAAGGCGTTCGCAAACCATGTCATCTTACGTACATTCATCCATGGGAACCCCCTAGTGCTTTCTCACAAGCACATTAACGACGAGACGTTCACCCATGCATGACAAATCTTTTCTTATCAGATTACATTTCATATGCACAGTTCAAAACATGCTCAAAACTTGTCTTTCGTAGTTAAAAATCATGATGCATAACAACACAATATGCACGACCCATTGACCAAACAACCAAACAACAATCAAAGCAAACAAACAATCGAGCAAACAAACAATCCTACCATTCCATGGTGTAGGCCCGAAGGCAATTTACAAACAATCCATCACTTACATGGCGTTCTCAAAATCTTTCGTGCTTCGTGACTTCGTGCTCTAACTGGAATACCTATAAAATTATAGATTCATCAATTCTCACTCAATCAATTCATACTCCCTATCTTGAAAGTTCTAACTCATACCAAAACTGAAACTCTCCACTAAACCCGGAATCCCGCACAATTTTCGTCCAACTCCGAAAATTCACAACTTCTACAATACTCGTCCAAATTGGACGATACAAAGTACTACGGGTTCCTAGGATGTCTAGTTTCCTATGGCATCATCCATTTCCCTTTCGAACGTCCACGGCTTGACCGAACGTGGCCGAATGTACACCGTTCCAAAAATTCACATACACGGCCAATCAACCACCCAAATCTTTCCCACCAACTCTCGTAATCCACTCCTATTTCTATCATAAGCACCAATATGCGGATGAAATTTGACTCTACACTCAACTTCTCGCATTACTTTCCTAGGTTTTCACTGAATCACCCTATACTATTGTCAAACCTGTTTTTTTGTCACTATTAACACTAATAAATCAACTAGCTACCCAAAACTGACTATAACTTACTGTGATTCGGAAGAACAGAGGAAGAATCGTGAATTGGTCGCCGTTTGCTCGTGAAGAGAAGAAATGGGGAAAGGGAAGAGGTATCTTGGAAGAAGAACGCTGATGGTCTTCTTCTTCCCAATATATATATATTACTTTATTTCCTAATTACCAAACTGCCCTACACCTTTAACCGTTTCATAATTCTGTGATTCCGTCCGATTGCAGTTGAATTTTCAAATTTCTCTATTCACCATTAGCCTCAAAATAATCTTTTACTCAAGGGCAGAAATTTTCAGTTATTAATTCGGACCAAAACACCACCGATTATAGTTATAAAAATCTGAAATGAAATCTAATAGAAAATTTCTAGGTGTTACATTCCACCCTTCTGGCAAAAATTTTGTCCCCAAAATTTGCTATCTAAACAACTCAGGATAACGTTCCATCATATTCTGTTGTCTTTCCCACGTCGACTCCTCCACATTTTGGTTACGCCACAACACCTTCACCAGCGGAATATTCTTATTGCGTAATGTCTTCACTGCATAATCCAAAATCTCCACTGGCTTTTCCTCGTATGCTAAGGTTGCCTGTACCTCAATCTCCTGCTGGAGTACAACGTGTGACGGATCTCTGAGACATTTTCTTAGTATCGACACGTGGAAGACATTATGAACTCCTTCCATAGAAGTTAGCAGTCCTAGTTGGTACGCAGCCCTTCCAATTCTCTTTGCGATTGGGAATGGTCCAATGTATTTTGAGCTCAATTTATCTTTCATCCCAAACCTCATTACGCCTTTAAATGGTGAAACTTTCAGGAAAACTTCATCTCCTACTTCGAATTCCAATTCTCGTCTCCTTCCGTCGGCATAGCTCTTTTGTCTACTTTGGGCTGTCAATATCCGCTGCCGAATAACCTTGATATTCTCCATTGTTTGCTGCAAAATTTCTGGACCAATCAAACTAACTTCACCGACTTCATCCCAATAAAGGGGCAATCTGCACTTTCTTCCGTATAAAGCTTCGTAATGGGCCATATCTATCGTAGCCTGATAACTATTGTTGTACGAGAATTCCACCAAGGGCAAATACTTGCTCCACAAACCTTGGAATTCTACTACATAGGCTCAAAGCATATCTTCCAAAATCTGAATAGTCAGTTCGATTGTCCGTCAGTCTGAGGATGAAAGGCTGTACTGAAATTTAGTCGTGTCCTCATTGCTTTGTGCAGACTCTTCCAAAACTTTGATGTGAATCTTGGGTCCCTGTCTGACACAATCGAAATCGGCACTACATGTAATCTTACTATCTCCTAAATGTATAGGTTAGCAAATTGGTCCATATTGAATGTCATTTTCACCGGTAGGAAATGGCCAAATTTAGTCAAACGATCTACAATCACCCACACCGCATCAAATCCTTTCACCATCCGGGGTAATCCAACGACAAAGTCCAAGGATATTTGATCCCACTTCCATTCGGGAATCAGCAATGGTTGTAACCTCCCAGCCTATCTCTGATGCTCAGCCTTGATTTGCTGGCAGATCAAGCATGTCTCTACGTACCTTGCCACATACTTCTTCATACCAGGCCACCAATAATGTTGTCTAAGGTCTCTGTACATATTGGTGCTTCCAGAATGAACAAAAAACCTTAAGAAGTGCGCTTCAGACAAAACTTCCTCACGAAGTTGACCATTGTTCGGAACATACCATCTATTCCAAAACTTTAGGATCCTGTCATTTGAGTAGCTGAACTCGGTTCTGTCATCAGACATTATGCTCGACCTAAACTCACTGCACCTTGGATCATCTTGTTGTGCTTCTCTAATCTTCTCAAGAATTGACGGCTTCAGAGATAAGGCTGATAATTCTACCGCCGCATCTGAGACTAGCTCCAAATCAAATCTCTGAAATTCTGCACTCAACTCTTTACGCATCTCGGCACGCATTGCTGAAGCTGTGGTTGTAATCTGGCTTAATGCATCGGCCACTGCATTGGCCTTGCCGGGGTGGCATTTGATCTCTAGGTTGTAGTCCTTCACGAGCTCTAACCACCTCCTCTGCCTCATATTCAGCTGCTTCTGAGTGAAGATATACTTCAAACTCTTGTGATCTGAGTATACCTCACATTGCTGTCCATAGAGATAGTGCCTTCAGATCTTTAGTACGAACACAACCTCCGCTAACTCCAAATCATGGGTCGGATAATTTCGCTCATAAGGTTTTAATTGCCTTGAAGCATAAGCGATCACCTTTTCGTTGTTCATCAAGACACAACCCAATTCGATTCTGGAAGCATCACAATAAATACTGAACTTCTCATCCATCAACGGAAGTGTCAATACTGGAGCTGTAGTCAATTTCTTCTTCAGTATCTGGAAATTGTGCCCACAGTCCTCTGACTATACATACTTGACGTCCTTTCTTGTCAGACGAGTTAGGGGTGCTGCAATCTTTGAAAACCCCTCAATAAACTTCCTGTAGCAGCCAGCTAACCCCAGAAAGCTTTGAATCTCGCTGACACTCTTTGGCTGAGGCCATTCATTGATTGACTGTATCTTAGCTGGATCCACCGATATTCCTCCACCTGAAATGGACCTTATCCAGCCAGAATTCGCACTTGGAGAACTTCACATACAGCCGATGCTGCTTCAAAGTCTCCAGAACCATTTTCAAATGCTCCTTATGCTCTTATTCGTTACGAGAGTAAACCAAGATATCGTTGATAAATACGATGACAAACTTATCTAGATACTCTTGGAATACCCGATTCATTAAGTCCATAAAAACAGCTGGGGCATTTGTTAGCCCGAATGTCATTACCAAAAATTCATAGTGTCCGTATCTAGTCCAAAAGGCTGTCTTTGGGATATCCTGTGATTTAACCTTTAGCTGATAATACCCCGATCTCAAGTCTATCTTCGAAAAAATCCGAGCTCCTTGAAATTGATCAAATAAGTTATCTATCCTCGGCAATGGATACTTATTCTTTATAATTAGCTTATTTAGCTCCCTGTATTCAATACACATTCGGAGCGACCCATCTTTCTTCTTTACAAACAGGACCGGTGCGCCCCATGGTGAAAAGCTCGGGCGTATGAATCCTTTCTTCAGTAGTTCTCCCAACTGCTTTTTCAACTCCTTCAATTTAGAAGGAGCCAACCTATAAGAGTTTTTCGATATTGGCTCCGCACCAGGATACATGTCAATCACAAATTCAATTTCCCGGTCTGGGAGTAAACCGAGTAAATCGTCCAAGAACACATCAAGAAACTCACGAACTATCACAATATCCTGCGGTTTTGCCTCCACGCGGAATTCAGTGTCTAGAATTGTTGCGAGAAACAAAAATGCTCACCAATTAAAAATTTTTGAGCCCCAATGGATGTCGTTACAGATAGTTTCTCCACATTCTTCATAGCTTGCAATGAATGTTTCGCACCGCTCGTGGGTTGGAAATTAACAATTTCGGCCTTACAATCAATCGTTGCGTAGTGCCGAAACAACCAATCCATGCCCAATATAACGTCACAGCCAGTTATCCCCATCGCAATCAATTTTGCAGGCATAGTCCTAGTCCCCACCGGATGGCAGTCTCACTTCATATGTACACCCGACGGGTTTAGCCTACAAATTTACTTTCACCACAAAAGCCGCAGCAACAAAGGAGTGTGACGCTCTTGAATCTATCAACGTAAATGCAGGCACCGTATCAACTAGTACCATACCTGTGATAACAGCCGGTCGATCCTCACTCTCGGGCTCTATCATAGCAAAAATCCTGGGCGTCATCTTGACCAGACCCTTCTTTGCTGCGGAGCAATCCCTGGATATGTGGTCGGTCTCATTACAGGTGAAACACCAATTGACCCTCGGCTTTGAGCAATTCTGGGAAATATGACCAGCTTCATTTCAATTGTAGCATTTGCTTGCAAACTGTTCGCACTCTCTCGGGTGGCTCTTCAAGCACTTCGGACGTTGTGGGTACCTACTCTGCATTTGTGGCTTCTTTCCTCCCCTTGAATCATGTACCATACCGCCTGGCCTCTTGGTTCCAGAAGAAGATCCTCCCCTTGTCGTCTGCAGTGTGATCTCCTTAAAAACCTCCTGGTGGCCTCCCCTTGCTACACACATTTGGCTTCCGCTCCCTCCACCGCCAGTGCCTTGGCCATGACTCATGCATACGGTACTCCCTCAGTTCCAAAAATTGTTACACCTTTATATATCTCTGGTTTCAGTCCTTGCACAAACTGTAGCACCTTTTCTTCTTCACTACTTATCAATTGGCTTGCGAATCTAGACAATGACTCAAACTGTCTGACATATTAGGCTACTGGCTCAGTCTGCTTTAACTGTAAGAACTCTAATCTCTTTGCAACTTGGACGGTCTGGTTATAGTACTTGTCATAAAACAACTCCTTAAATCTTTTCTAGGTCAATTCCCTTGCAGCTATGGTGGTCTCTATTGTCTCCCACCAACTTTGTGCATTATTTGAGAGGTGAAATGTCGCACACATAACCATATTTCCTTCCTCCATGTTGGCATACTTGAACATATTTTCAATGGTGCGGATCCATCTTTTCCAGCCGTCGGATATGTCATCTGACCCTCAAACGTCGGAGGCTTCAATCTCATGAACCTCTCTCCACTATAGCCTGCTCCATGGCTCCCCTGTCAGTGACTCAATAGCATTCCCAATTGTTAGAACTGCCTGTCGACCAACTCGGTCAGTCGTCTGATCGTAGCCGAGTTATCATCATTCTCTGGTTCTGCTACCTCTTTTGGAACTCTGGGTCGTCCCGGTCGTCTATCCATTTTAGCTAATCTTTGTACAAGGTTAGCATAATCTAGCCTTAGTCACAATCTAACTAAAATAAACAACTACTTACAGTTGGTGGAGCACGTTGCATGGCGGCCGGCAATGTTGCATAATTCTTTGAACGACATGACCATAATGGCTCTGATACCAACACTATAACGCCCCAAAAATCCTTCGTTATTCCCGGTTCGCTATCAACAACTACTCGTCACCGTCCCTCATATCCTCTACCAAATATTTCTTAGAAATTGGAAAGCTTTATTTTTCGACTCAAAATGACTTCCAAAAGAAATACATATTAATGCCGCAGCGGAAACTCGTTTAAAATCGGTTTAAGTAAACTTCACCATTTTAAAACACATAAATACAGAGACCGGTCAACACTTGTAAACGCCGGTCGACACTTGAATAGACTCGGATTTTTCATCGGTCGACACCGGAAATACCGGTCGACACTACATTCCTCTCGGATCTTTTCATCGGTCGACACTAGAAATCACCGGTCGACACTTCTATACTCAGCTAAGAGAGCGGTCGACACTTGCTTTTGCAGGTCGACACTTTGACCCTCTCTGCCCGCATAGGTTGTCCCCCGCGGTCGACACTCTCGCTATATTTGCACTAACCGATCGACACCCACGGTCGCCAGTCGACACCTTGTTCCTCTTTGCCTGCGTCGGTCGAACTTCGCGGTCGACACTCACTCTCCCATTTACACTGACCGATCGACACCTATGGGCTTCGGTCGACACTTCACACCAATATCAGTAAAAATCAACACCAGTTCATTCAAAAACGCACGGCAAACATTCCTCGATCAAATTAACAGAGTAAAACCTATAATTTGAAAACATAAATTCTCCAAGTAAATTTCAAAACAACATAATTCTTCCTCAATTGACGACTATACCCATACCACGGTACCTATAACCTCAAAATCTATACATCGTTATTCAACTCAAAACACTTACAAGAATCCCACCATCTAACTCGCCATGGTCATGTCACCCCAACAACTACCTACACCGGCGTACGACGTCCTCCGCCAACACCGATCTAGGTATGCCCATCACCTAGCAACTCACCAGATAGCTCGTCGTCACCTACACCATGAAACACAAAATATAAGCCTAATACTTAGCAAGTATAGAATATAAATTAAAACCAATGCACAACACAACCCCTAACACATGCAATTTCTACACTTTATTTCGTTTTCGTTTGGTTCCTTTCATCTTTCACTTTCACGTGTGGGTCAAGTAAGCGCACATCCTGCTCCACTCAGGACAGCTACACCATTACCCACGGAGCGAGATTGAAGGCACACATCGAGATCTCACATGGAACGGCCAACACAAATCTCCTCCTAACATCGATCGTTGAACCCTCTAGTGCTCTCTCACTAGCACATTAACAATGAGGCGTTCGCAAACCATGTCATTTTACGTACATTCATTAATGGGAACCCCCTAGTACTTTCTCACTAACACGTTAACGACGAGACGTTCACCCATGCATGACAAATCTTTTCTTATCTGATTACATTTCATATGCACAGTTCAAAACATGCTCAAAACTCATCTTTCGTAGTTAAAAATCATGATGCATGACAACACAATATGCACGACCCATTGACCAAACAACCAAACAACAATCAAAGCAAACAAACAATCGAGCAAACAAACAATCATACCATTCCATGGTGTAGGCCCGAAGGCAATTCACAAACGATCCATCACTTACCTCGCGTTCTCAAAATCTTTCGTGCTTTGTAACTTCGTGCTCTAACTGGAATACCTATAAAATTATAGATTCATTAATTCTCACTCAATCAATTCATAACTCCCTATCTTGAAAGTTCTAACTCATACCAAAAACGAAATTCTCCACTAAACCTGGAATCCCGCACAATTTCCGTCCAACTCTGGAAATTCTTAACTTCTCCAATACTTGTCAAAATTAGACGATACAAAGTACTACGGGTTCCTTAGGACGTCTATTTTTGTATGGTATCATCTATTTCCCTTTCGGACGTCCACGACTTGACCGAACATGGCCGAACGGTCACCATTCCAAAAATTCACATACTCGGCCAATCAACCATCCAAATCTTTCCCACCAACTCTCGTAATCCACTCCTAATTCTATCCTAAGCACCAATATGCGGATGAAATTTGACTCTACACTCAACTTTTCGCATTACTTTTTTAGGTTTTCACCAAATCACTCTATACTATTGCCAAAACCGTTTTTTTTTTTGTCACTATTAACACTAATACATCAACTAGCTACCCAAAACTAACTATAACTTACCGTGATTCGGAAGAACGGAGGAAGAATAGTGAATCGGTCGTCGTCTGCTTGCGAAGAGAAGAAATGGGGAAGGGGAAGAGGTCTATGGGAAGAAGAACGTCGATGGTGTTCTTCTTACCAACTTATATATATATATATAATTTTATTTTCTAATTACCAAACTGTCCTCCACCTTTAACTGTTTCATAATTCTATGATTCCGTCCGATTATAGTTGAATTTTCAAATTTCTCTCTTCACCATTAGCCTCAAAATAATTTTTTACTCAAGGACAGAAATTTTCAGTCATTAGTTCGGACCAAAACACCACCGATTATAATTATAAAAATCCAAAATGAAATTTAATAGAAAATTTTTGGGTGTTACATATGAAGATAGGAGAAGAAGGGAACTGGAATTCAATGAAAATGATCAAGTTTTCCTTAAAGTCTCCCCATTCAAGGGAGTTGTAAGATTTGGAAGGAGAGGCAAGCGGAATCCTAGGTATATTGGCCCATTTCCTATTACAAAAAGAATTGGAAAAACAGCTTACCAGCTGCAACTGCCAGCCTCAATGGATGGGATCCACAATGTGTTCCACGTGTCCATGTTGAAAAAATATATGCGAGATCCCTCTCACGTCATGGAGCAGCAGGATATAGAGATTCTGTAATACTTGAAAATTTTCCATTAGAAAATTATGTCGGATTTTCGTAAATTTTAATCGGCAGAGTTTTGGTCTGAATTAATAACGGGAAATTTTGGCCCTTAAGTGAAAGATTATCTTAAGGATAATTGTGGAAAGAGAAATTTAAGAATTTAACTGGATTCGGATGAAATCACATAATTGTGAAACGGTTTAAGGAGGAGGGCAATTTGGTAATTATGAATAAAATAATAAAATAATAAAATAAAAGAAGGGAGAGCACCGTCGGTGCCCTCCCCTTCCTCCTCTAGCATTTCCTCTCCTCTCTCGCGTTCTCCTCTCCATCGAGCGGTGTCTTCCTTTTCCTCTGCGCTGCGATCTTCTTCCGTTCTTCCGCGAATCTTCAAATCTATGGTAAGTTCTCGTTAGCTTTGCGTAGTTAGTTAGTGTGTTGGTGTTATTAGTGGCGAGACCGGGTTTGGCAAGGGTATAGGTCGAATTAGTGAAAACCTAGGAGGGTAACATGAGAGGTTGAGCGTAGAGTTTGATTCTATCCGTGTAATGGTACTTAGGATAGAAATAGGAGTAGATTACGAGAATTAGTGAGGACGATTGAGAGATTTATTGGCCGTGTATGTGAGATTTAGAATGGTGTCCGTTCGGCCAGGGTCGGTTAAGTTGTGGACTTCCGAATGGGAAATGGATGCAACCACGGGATACTAGGCATCCCCCGAAACCCGTGGTATTTTGTATCGTCCAATTGGGATGCGTAATTGAAAAGGTTTAGAATTTCTGAAGTCGGACGGAAATTTTGTGGAACTTTAGGGTTTTTGGATAGTTTCGATTTTGATGAGAGTTATGAATTCGGTGAATTGAAATTGACAGATATATAATTTTATAGGTATTCCAGTTAGAGCACCAAGTCACGAAACACGAAAGGATTCCGAGAACACCAGGTAAGTGGTGGAATGTATGTGATTTGCCTTCGGGGATACACCATGGAACGGTAGGATTGTTTGGTTGCTTGTTTGCTTGTTTGTTTGCTTTGATCGTCATTTGGTTGTTTTGTTATGGAGTCGTGCATTGTTATTGTCATGCATCATGGTTTTGAACTACGAAATACGAGTTTTAAGCATGATTTGAAATGTGTATGTGAAATGTAACCAGATAAGAAAAGACTTGCAACGCATAGGTGAACGCTTTGTCGTTAACGTGCTAGTGAGAAAGTACTAGGGGGTTCCCATGGATGAAAGTACGTAATGTGACATGGTTGGCGAACGCCTCGTCGTTAACGTGCTACTGAGAGCACTAGGGGGTTCAACGATCGTTGTTAGGAGGAGGTTACGTGAGGCCGTTCCATGTGCGAACATGATGTGTGCCTCTAACCTCACTCCGTGGGTTATGGAATGGTCGTCCCGAGTGTGGAAGGGATGGGTGCCGGCCTGACTCACACCGGAAAGTGAAAGATGAAGATAACGAAGTGAAAAGAAAACGGAGTTGAGTATAGAAACTGCATGAGTAGGGGTTGAGTTTTGCATTGGTTTTCGAGTTCATGTTTCCATATTTGCTAAGCATTATGCTTACGTTTTGTGTTCCTTGGTGTAGGTGACGACGCTTTATCAGGTGAGTTGCTAGGTGACGAGCAGGCCTAAGTCGGAGTTGGCAGGAGGTGTCTCATGCCGGTGCAGGGAAATGTTGGGGGTGACACGACCATGGCGGGTAAAGAGAGTATAATTTTGTAAGTGTTTTGAGTTGAATAGAGTTGTATAGGTTTTTGAGGAATTTAGGTGGTGTACCAAGGGTACCATGGATTATTGGGATATGAGTGTTTTGAAATTATGTTTTCAGAATCTAAGCTTTTACTTCGTGGATTTAGTCGAGGAGTATTCGTCGTGTGTCGTTTTGAAACTTGCATGAAGAAGTTTGGTTGTCAAAATATGGGTTTTTATTTTGTGGTTGTGATAGGCTAATGGTTGTCGTGCATATTCGAACGAACTGATGTAATTTCACTGATTCTGGTGTGAGGTGTCGACCGAAGTTGAGAGGTGTCGACCAGTCAGTGTAAATGTAAAGGGAGTGTCGACCGCAAGGCTCGACCTGTGACAGGCAGAGCCGAAGCAGGTGTCGACCCCTGGTTACAGGTGTCGACCGGTGCATGTAAAGTCTGGGAGAGTGTCGACCGTAGGGGTCGACCTGTGCGGGCAGAGAGGGCCAAAGTGTCGACCTACAAAAGGAAGTGTCGACCGCTCTCCTTGTTGAGCATAGAAATATCCACCGCTGGAAAGACCCGAGAGGAGCAAAGTGTCGATCAGTCTCTGTATTTCTGTGTTTTAAAATGGTGAAGTTTACTTAAGCTGAATTTAAACGAGTTTTCGCTGCGGCATTTATATGTATTTCTTTTGAAAGTCATTTAAGGTAAAAAGAAAAAGTCTTTTTGAGTAAAAAATAAAATTAAATTAAAGTTTTCCAATTTCTAAGAAATATTTGGTAGAGAATATAAGGGACGGTGACGATTAGTAGTTGGTAGCGAACCGAGAATAACGGAGGATTTTTGGGTCATTACAGATTCAACCTACTTTGACGTATGAGGAGACGCCAGTGGAGATTCTGGATTATGTAGTGAATATTCTACGTAACAAGGAGATTCCACTGATGAAAGTATTATGGCGCAATCATAACGTGCAAGAAGCAACTTGGGAGCGGCAGTAGGACATGATGAGCCGATATCCAGAGTTATTCAGGTAACAAATTTTGATGACAAAATTTTTTTTAAGGATGGTAGAATGTAACGCCTGGAATTTTTCTGCTAAATTAATTATCGGATTTACGTTATTATAATCGGCAGAGTTTTAATCGGAATCGAGAGCGGAGAATTTCTACCATTAAGTATAAGATTATTTTGAGCTTAATGGAGAAGAGAAAATTTTAAGGATACAACCAGAGATGGACCAAATAACAGATTTATTAAACGGTTAAAGGTTGAAGGTGATTTAGTAATTAAAATTATTAATTAATTAAATAGAAGAAAGAAAAGAGGAAGAGCACCTTCAGCGTTCTTTCCCTTTCCCGCGCGAGAAACTTCCCATTTTCGACGGTTTCCCTTCTAGCAATGACAAGCGATGACCTTCCATCATCGATCTTCAACCTATGGTAAGTCTTAGTCAATTCTTGGTAGATAGATGATCCTTTAGTTGTCTTGAGCGATAAAAGTGAAGTTGGAAAAAGTATTGGGTAGTTTCGGTGAATTCTAGGAGGGAGATACGAGAATTTGAAATTATAGTTGATTTTTATCCATATGTTAGTGTTTAAGCTGGAAGTAGGAGTAGAATATAGATTTTTATAGAAAAGATTAAGCGTTTGGATAGATGAATACTCAGATTGCGGAACAGTTTTTGTTCGACCTCATTTGGTCAAGTTGTAAGTGTTAGAATTGGATTAGACTGTTAGAAATTAGACGTCCTCAGAAGTCCGTAGCATTTCGAATCGTCCAAATTGGATGAGTATTGGATAAGTTATGTAAATCCAAATTTGGTCAGAAATTGTGTAGGATTTCGGGTATAGATAGATTAGATGTAAAATTGTGATCCCCTTTAGAGTTTTATGAAATGAAAGAAAAATAGAGCTGAAAAATGTGTGGTTTTATAGGTTCCTCAGTTTAGCAAGCGAGCTACGAATTTCGAGTTACGAATTGATACGGACATCAGGTAAGTAGTGTAAGTAGTGCAGTAGGTGTTTTGCCTTCGGGCCTACATCACAGTTCGGTAGGATGCATGCACATTTATTTTATGTTATGCTTTAGTGATTATGCATCATGGTTTTAAAGTAGGAGAACGAAACGAAAATGAATTTCCATGTTTTTACGAATGAAACAATAGAATGAGATGAACGAAATGAAAATGTACGTAAGAAGATAATAAAAGTGGGGTTGAGTGGTCTTGTCCCGAGAGGTGGACCGCGAAGTGTATCACTTCTTCCCCCGTTTTACATGGTGGCCTTGTCCCGAAAGGTGGACCGCGAAGTATGTCACTTTACTAGATCGAGCTTGGCTTTGTCCCGTGAGGTGGACCGCAAGGTGTGTCACCTTGATCAAGCACGTAAAGAAGAACCTAGCAGTAAGAAGATAAAGCAGATGTAAGAAAGAGACGAGAACGAAAGTAGAGACGAAGTTGTAGAGACTGCATATATTAGGATGTATTTGTTTTCAGTGTTTAAGTTTTATGTACATTACTTACTTAGCATTAACTAATAGATGAGTTCTGTAATGTAGGTGACGAAGCAGTAGCTGGTGAGTACCATGAGCGAGCCTAGGACTAGAAGACGATTGGAGTAGTGCGCTCGTGGACGGTGCAGTGGCTGTTGGGGCGTTTTAACTGGGGGCGGGGGGTGTATGTGAGGGAGTTTAGTTAATTCGAGTTTAGTCGAAATCGTTTTAAATCATTTTGAGTTGTTTTTAGTCGATTGGAGTCATGTGGATGTATATATGGATTTCAAACTTTAGTAGTCGTTTTTCTATGTAAATAATGATGTTGAATTTATGGAAAAGTGTACGTTTTGTTATTTTATCGTTGAGTTGAATTTCTGTAGTTTCTTTGAAAGATTAAGGTTTTTAGGCAAAATTCAGTTAAGGAAGTGTCGACCTATAGGCTAAGTGGTCGACCAAGCCTAGTAAGTGTCGACCAGTGTTTAGAAGGTGTTGACCGCTCAGTGGGAAAATGCTTACAGAATGTCGACCTGCACGTAAGAGGGTCGACCAAACTCTGTAAGTGTCGACCGCTTCGGTCGACCAATGTGGACAGAGAAAAATTAAGTGTCAATCGGTGCATGCTAGTTTTGATTGGTAGTGTAAAATAGAAGAGAGTGTCGACCTCAAGGATCGACCGACGCAGACAGAGAGAAATGTAGTGTCGATCGGTGCAGGCAAGTGTCGACCGGTAGTGAAAAATAGATGGAAGTGTCGACCGGTGTTGACCGAAAATGTCTTTAGAGTTTAAAAACTTGAAATTTTATTTAAACAGATTTTAATCAAAGTCTTTCGCTGCGACGATTTTAAACATTTTCAAAAAGGTCGTTTTAACATGAGAAACGAATTTTTATGTTTTTACACGAATTTTGTGGGAGTAGTAGTAGCGAGCGTAACAAGAATCGTGAGAGTTTTTGGGGCGCTATACAAATGTCGTCAAGACCTGATTGGTTTAAGGATTGACCCTTGCTTGAAGGTTTCCACCTCTGCCTATAAGTTTATTGACAAGTACGGTCTACACTTGTCTATAAGTATTGATCATCGATCCATGTTTAAATAGAGGTGAACAAGGGTTGAACGCTGGATAGTGTTTCAAATGTGGTTCCTAGTCTCGATATAGGACTCATCATGATTTTCCCTTAATGTTAAGTGAGATATTCATGACATTGATTTTGTTTTAAGCTTGGACGAGTTTGTGAATTACGAGCCAGTACCAGATTTTGTCTCTTTTTTCATAAGAAGAGCGATCATTGTTGAAGAAGGAGTTTTGCACTGTATGACATTGCTTTTTAAAAACCTTATTTTGGTGAGTTATCAGTTATGAAAAACCTGACAGGGCACGGTTGCCAATACATCAACTTTTTACATATATCTACGTATGTTTTACATGTTTACCATTAATGCATAGTATTGTATTTCTATTGTGGAGGATGAATTTTCATAATGTTTTGGATAGTTTTAGTGTCAAAGTGTCACAAAACTATCCCAACACATCTTATGTTGCGTGAAGATATTTTGTTCGTAGATCATCTATTACAAAGCATAGGAGAACCAATGACAAGATCAAGAACTAAGAAAGTGAACAAAGCCTTACATAATTTGATCATTAAAACTGATGAAAATGAGTCATCTCAAAAAGAGCAAAGATCGATGATTGTGCTAAATATTGATTATGAGCCAATGGGGGAAATGCATGCAAAAAAACCAACAAAATATGAAAATTAAAAAGGTGTTTCATCACACTTAATGAGTTTAAAGTAACCAAATTTTGGAAATTAGGGCATACTATCAGAAGTGATTGAGTCAAATGACTTCAATTAGGAATTTAACTAACAAACAATCTTTGGTTAAAGAGATATTTACCTCGCAAAAAAGAAAGTCTTTAGGGTGAGCAATTAACTCAGTAAGCAATCCTATATTATAGTTAAACGCATCAGAAAATTAATTTTATCATTTCATTAAAAAACAATGAGCTAATGAGAAAAATATAGTGCATGGATTTATATTCATAAATCAGTTTTTACCATTAAAAAAAACAAGCTTTACAAGCCCTCACTGGATTTACAATCATCAAAATCATTTTTACAATATTAAAAATAGGCTTTCCAAGTACCAATGGAGCAGGTTTGAAAACACTACTACATACATAAGTAACTATATACTAAATATGCATCCATTAGTTTTCGTACAAAATTGTCCGAGTAAAAATAAGGTGATGTACCCAAACTCTGCAAATCCAAGTTAATACAAAGAAATTCATGGATTAGTAGAAGTATCGGTTGAGTCCGATATCTACCAAAGATGACAGGATATCTTCACGATTTATATCTCAAATAAACAAATGCTTAAAAGGCGAAATGAAAATTTATGCGTGGAGAATAAGAATGCAAATCTAATAATCAATTAATAATAATCTTTTGTTCATGGTTATTAATTCAACCTTCTAACAACAACAAAATAATAGCATTAAGTTAAGGTTACCTTCCTTGCCTTAAAAAACAACCGATTTTTTAGTGGTTCAATCAAACGTGCTTTAATAAATCAAAACACAAATTAAATGCACAAACGAAGCACCTTACACTCTAATACTAAGATGATGTGAACAAACCCTACAAATCCAAGTTAACACAAATCATGAATTATAGCGTAGACATTGTATATTATAATATATATTATAGCTTATTTCTAGACACTTATTTAGGTTCTTACGTGATTGTCTATGGTGTCGTTTCGGTTTATGTACTAAATAATATATAGAAAAAAAATTACATCAACTTATGTACAACTACATATATAATTCAACTTATATTGAGTTTCAAGTCTCATCTTTAAATATCGAGTTTGATGTGAGTTGATAATATTGTATAGAGATTGATCATGAGTGAATAAAATAAATCTTCTCACTTTAAAATTCATGTCATAATCCGGGCTTAAATGAGAATATTTGGGACAAGTTGTGATAGTATTTCTTACATTACAACTGGTCCAGAGAGCAACAGTTTCTCTCTCTTGTACGCCTCTAGGTACCTGTAATGACCTAAAACGTAAAACTTAAATCTTGTAAAACTTTTTTTTATAGCAGCTGATCAATCGTCTACATCAGCCGATTAATCGGCACTCTATTTTTTTCAAAATTGTTAAAATGGAGATTGGTCGCCTCAATTATGGCGACTGATCGGCACCCTTACTGTTTTTCTTCCCCAAAATTATCACATTCTCTGCTGCTTTTCCCAATTCCTTCAATAAATCATCTATGAATCATATATACATCTCATCTATATAATATCTCTACAATACATACTTATAACATCCTTTTAATAAACTTGTAAAATGAAATCATTTTCACAATATGTAGCGGAAGACTTAAAATAGTAATAGACCATTCTTTTGAATATATATTTCAATCAAAAACTTGATATGAATAAAAGGTTTCATTAGTTAAAAACACCGATTCTTTTCTGTTTGCAACATGTAGTTATTACATACTCATCAAATTTACCTAGTGGTCAAAATCACTCTAATAGCCATAAGTGCTTGCCATGGATATACTCTGTCAACTGTCTCCTCTATCTAATCAGCGTTCATAACTCTCTCACCAGCAAACTCGTCACCTACATCACAAAGTTAATCTAATGTGCCTAATGCTCAGCAAGTAATGTATGATAAATGATCATGATTATGCAGTTTGTAAACCAATGCAATTTCAGTCTTTTCTTTCGATATACTATTCGGTTATTGGGGTCATTCATTCTCGAGGGGAGTAAGCATCCTTTGTTTCGTCTCAAGCGGACAACCAAACTCAAGTCCTGCCCCACAATAACCATTTACGTACATCATTTCGTTTTAGTCTATCTTATATGAAAACGTAGCATAAATAATTTTCAATGCTTTCATAAAACATCATGCATTATGCATGAAAAATGCATATAACCATAAGAGTCTAAGCAAATCATATCCTCAATACCATGTCATCTCAATTTACTTATGCTACTACTAAAGGTACATCATTCAGCATTATGACTTAACAATAATAACAACAACTAAATATATAATATAGCATACCAACAAACTATATATCTATCTCTCATTTAAACCATTAATAACCACAAACTCCCTAGCACTTTGTGATGTAGGACAATTGGCCAAACACATGCAACATCACTTACCTTAAGTCCTTAACACAATTTATAGCAACTTGATCAATATTTCTTATAAATTGAAAACCTAAGCACATGAATTTGACCATTTAGTATCACAACGCACCTTAACAATTTAAATCACTATACTAACTAATTTGAGCAAATTCCAAATTCAAAGGAGAATGTACATGAACACATAAACTCAACTTGAGAATCCAATCATAGTGATTTTGAACATAATGAAACCAATCTAACCATCCCATGAATAAAATTCGGAATATGACCAATAATTTGCAATAATTTCAAATTTTCATAACTCACGAAATACGTATCCAAATGCTTCAATTTCAAAACTCATAGTTCAATCAAGATGTATACTTTAATATGTCAAACCCATTTAACAATTAAAGATCATTAGATTAGATTGATCATTAGATTGACAATTTTTTCCATTTAAAATCACAAGTATATCTTACAACAAGATTGTATATTATATAAGCTGAAAAGTTGAACAATGAAACTCTAAATTTTGTTTATCTTACTCAAAACTCATCAAATCATCAAATAACTCAATAAAACAATATTTTTTTACATTTAAATCGTAAAATTTCATAAACTCTAAAGAAAACTTCATCTTAGCTTCAAGAGCTTCAGAGAGAGCGAGGGGGAGCTTCATGGGTTTCTATTTGGATCTCAAATGAGGATTATCTCTCATTAAAAGAAATAGTAATGGATAAGGATTGAAATAATTGAAGTGTCAACTTATGAGTTAAGGTGATTCATCACTCACTTTTATCTTTAACTATCATTTCTCATTTCTTAATTATATATATAATTCTTTTTACTTTCTCTCAATGACAAAATGCCACATTTTTTCCTCACAATATTGATTTTTCAACTTTCGTAGGTCCGCCTAAATATTTATACATCTTACCTTATAATTCTTTTCAATTTTTTGTTTTTTATTTACCGAGCTACACTTTAGTATAATCCAATAATATCTTTTACTAGTTATCTATGATAATTTAAACATAAATACTATGCACATATAATAAATTATATGTTAAACTTTTTTGGGTGTTATAGTACCGATTTTTAAAGATTCGTAAGTTGATCTTATTTTAATTGGGACTATTTTCTATATATAAAAAATGATAGTGACGACGTTTATTTTGTTTGTTACGATGTAGAATGTAACATTGTGTTTTATGCTTGCCCCACCAATAACTTATAGAACTAGTTTTAAAATGATAAAGTATTGAATATAAATCTATGCATGAAGTTATTTTATAATTAAGAGGTTTTCATTGATATATAAAACAAGTTTATGACGCATTGAATATAGTGATAGAATTTCTAATGAATTTAATTAGCTCACCTAAATAATTTTATTTTTTTCGAGAAAAAAACTATGGTTGTTAGGGCAAAGAGTAGCCTTTTCTTGTTGGATGTATCTCTTTGTTTTTTCTTTCAAGAGTGTTTTATTTTCCTTCGAGGAGGATTTGATTTTATTCCTTTATTTCAAATTCTTGCTTGTATAATTAATATTAGTGTTACAAATTTTACTTCCTTACACAATATTTTCTTGTTGCACTTAATTTATTGCATTATCTTAAGTTTTTGTGATCACTATCTAAATTTCAATTAATATTATAACTTATAAATTTAGTTTAAAGTCTTCCGTCGTAAACCATAAATTGAAACACGAAGCTAAGTAATAGGGTTCTCTTTGAAAATTAAATTATTCAACCTTATGTTTTATGGCAGTACTCAGTCTCCGAGTCGTGCCACAAAGTCATGTAAAGAAAGAAAATAACTGTTTTTATAAGAACTTTGCACAACATAGTTACCCAAATTCCTTGTTTATTATTAATTCTATTAGGACCTTAGTTTGTAAAATTCACCAAAATTTACTGAAGATAAATTTTATATAAATTTTTTGTGAATATTTTAAGTGTAAATTAACGCCGAGTGCACGAATTTTTAGAAAATAGCGAGGTACGTATGATCCGTATGAAAAATTTGAAGTAAATAAATAAAAAATTTAAGTTGATGTTCGCACCTTTCAAATAAACATAAGTCACGGGAGAGGAACGTCGGAATTTACTAAAAGGAATTTTTTGAGAAAAATTCAAGAACCGAAAAACCAAAAACCATTAGATGATTTTTAAAAAAATAAATAATTTTAATATAAAAATAAAAATAAAAAAATAAATTAAAAATAATAATATAAAACAATAAGGTTTTCTGAAAAACCTTACTGTTCTCTTTTCTTTTGGCAGCAAAATAACAGATAGAGAGAGAGAGATAACTCGTTGTCAGAAAACGACCACAGTTCGGACCGATCTTGCTGTCAAACTCTTTGTTTCAAAGACTATATCAACATTGGTGAGGAACGTTTTGAAAGGTAACCTCTTAATCTCCTGATTTTTGTCTGAAAAGTTTCAGATTTTCGGAAAATCGTAGATCTGAGATTTGTGTTGTTTTTCTTGGTGTTTTTGGCAGGATTCAACTGGGAAAGAGGCGAGAAACGTGTTGGAAATAGGTCAGAAAAATGCATTTTTCGACTCTGGAATCTCGTCGGTTCTCAGCCGTCGACGGCCAAGTCAACTCGACCGTGGGAGGAGTCAACTCGGGTCCAAGGTCGAGTTTGGCCTGGTCGGGCAAGGACCTAAGCCCTTTTGGGCCGAGTCCTATCCCAGCCCAGTTGGGCCAGTTTTGTCTGGGCCGAGTCGAATTGACCCGACCTGATCCGAATCGGGTTAGATCCGCAGATCTGACCCGAGTTGGTTTGACCCGAACTGAACCGGGTCCGACCCGACCAGAATTGAGGGTCAAAGTCAACGGTCAACTTTGACCGGTGACTTGATTGTTGATCAGTCAACGTTGACCCGTTGACCCTTTGATTTTGACCCGCTACCTTTTGACCAAAAAAATCAACTTGAGCTGTTTAGGCACATTTTCGTCCCGGCTCCCCGTTTATATCGTTCCCTATTAGACTTTAACAGGGTTTCTTATTTGTGTTAATTTTCATATGCTGAGAGTTCGAGACGATTCCCGAGAAGTCACCGAATGCCGAGTTTAGGAGGATTCACCACAGTGGTATGAATTATAATACTTATTACATTATATCTAGCCTAACATGCACATATATTATTTTTGGTGGGATACCACCAGTATTGACATCGACATTTTTACGAGCATGTGCATTCTACATTATTTAGGCATGTACATGTTTTTTTTTATTTATACTGCCTAGATGAGTTTAGATGTCATGTTTTACTCGCCCTTGCCGACAAGCTCGATTTGAGATTTGTTGCAGGATTGGTATATTGTCATGCATGTGTTTTATTCATGCATTGGTTTTCTCATGCATGCCATTATTTTCTGATGTGCATTGGAGTTGGTTCTAAAGATAATAGTCTGGCACTCTCAGCTAGGTCCATATGCTAAGAGTATCATGAGATTTTGCCCAGACGCACCTGTATTTGATGGTTGCCGTGGTACTCTCCACACTTGCTTAGATAGGGTACTCCTCCTAAGAATAGGAGAAGGACTCTGAGCTTGGATAGTTCTGTTCTGTACTCCCCACTAGAGAAGTGATGGGCTCTGAGCGTTGCTAGCCCTATGTTCTGAGCTTGGTTAGCTCTGTTACCCGACCTGGTCAGTGTCTGTTTATTGCTACCACCAATTTATAAGTCCATTGTATGGTCCCCTTGGGCCCAAGGTTGGGTGATTGTGTCCCCCTGGTGTGCTCTAGCTCGTGTATCGGCGATAACCCAAGGTATGGTGTGCCGTTAAGCCTCTTCTGGTTGGTTGACCTTTTCTCTTCTCCCTACAAGGCCCTGCCGGTGTTATCGCGGCCTTTCCTTGTGGTGTGGTTCAAAGGATCCTTGAGTGACATCTCTTTTCACTATTTACTTGGTTTTATATGATAGTATGGTTGATGAGAGCCTATTTTTACTACACCTATATTATTTTTTAAACTATCCCCATCAATCGTTTTAAAAATGAGAAGAGAATTTAATAACATTGAAACTGGTTTTGAATTTTAAAACACATGTATTGATTTTAAGCGGGCATGCATAGTGAGATAAGTGATAAGTGATAAGTATAACATCTCATACTGAGTTTGTCACTCATCTCAACAATTTTCCCTTCTACAAGTAGAGAAAAGAAGAATATGAATCGAAGTTGATCGGTTCCCGATATCGTGGATTCTCCCTCAGATATTTTATTTTGATATTGGGTATTGGCATGTATTCTTTTCATTTTCTGTATTTCTACTATTGCTTGTATTCTCACATTTGTTATTTCGAAAAGTTAAGGGATCGCTCACAGATATCTTCCGCACTCAGCCTAAGGTTAGACTGTGTATCTCTCTAAGATTGACCGTTTAATCTGGCGGTTCTGTTAGGCCCCTTTTTAGGTAGTGACAAGTTTAAAATCATTTTAGTTTATCATTATCAAGAATGAAAGAAAAAATACAGAGAAAGTTTTTTATCTTTAGATTCACGACCTATAATTTTACACAACTGTCGCGAAATTGTTTTTAGTAAGATGCTTTGGTCGAAGTGAAAACATAATGGCAGGGGGGTCATTTCTCGTCTTTTAAACTTGTGCGGTCTGAGTTTGATTAGCTTGAAATTGATGGATGTGAAGCTATTTTCACCATAGAAGCCAATCAAAGTCCGCAATGCATTCTAAGCGGTTTAAACCACTAATTATGTTTCCCTAATTCAGACAGGTTGGTTTTCAAGCTGGAAAAACCAAACCAACCTAGGTTGGTTTTTGCATGGCGAAGTTGAAACTGAACCGTTTTGGGGTATAAACTTGAATCAACAATCTAAAACTTTTTGATGCACTAATTCCACTTAGATTCTCACTTATCTCCATTTTATTTTGCAAATGTCATTCGAATATATTCCAACCAATTGTTTTGGAAATAAATTGTCATTCTGTGCTACGACAATGTCAATTTGACTAAATGAGAATTTCCAATATAAAATTATTAAAAACCCTTAGTCTAAAAGGGTTTCAATCAATTTATAATTGGGAAAGACAAGGTATAATAGACCTAGAACAATTAGACTTTCCTTGAACATTTTGACTCAAAACAATGGATTGTTTTTCAGGGTCAAAAGAGGTTATATTTACTCCATCCACAAAAATATTTGAACATCCACATTCTCTGCTGCAGTCGAACACGATAGCATAATGTTTGTTGTCTGATGTTCCGTAAAAGTTTTTGTACGTGACGTTACTGACCTGAACATTCGAGTCCTGTAGAATTAATCGAGAAAATTATGCAACTCGAATTAGAATGTAGTGAGAGAGATGACCAAAGACAAGAGAACTTTGTATTGTATTGATCTTTGAACCTTGTTATTTGAAGTGAATGCCATATCTGTGTATTTTTGCTCTATAATTATGGGATATCTCACATTATCTAGTATTATATCTTCAAATATGATCTGCCTAGCATATCCTGCACCACCCTGTGAGAGCACTAATACTTAAGACAATCGCTCAAGGATCAATGCATGATCTTCTTTCTTTCTCTAAAATAAATATTACCTGCCATGTCTTGATTCTGGCTCCATTTTGAGTTCTTGTGAAGCTGCAATTCTTGACATGTACTCGCTCAACTGTGTCATATTCTCCATTTTGGCCTACACTTCCAACACTGCAAATATTTACTACACAGTCAAATATTTCTGCTTTGTAGAATTTATGACATCCTTAAAATATATTTGAACGAAAAAAGAAACACTACCTCTTTTACAAAACAACTACGTTTTTTGTGTAAATATTCTTTACCTTATGCCATGGCCAGGTCCGCATGCTATATTTGTGATGTTGATATCAAACGAACCTTTATTAATTGCCACACAATCATCGCCTACAACAACGTAACAAGTCACATCATTTTATCCGAGCTAAACAAAAGAGTGAAACGAAGATAAGAATCATTCCCAAATATGCATGTAATAACCCGGGAATTTCGAATTTTATTTTTAATTTTTGAAATTTTTTTGTTTAATCTCGGTCGGAGTTTTGAGAAATATTTCAACGGGAAAGATTTGAATTATAAGACTCGGAGCCTACTTTTACGAAGTTTTTCGGAATTTAAAGTCAGGAAGTCGAGAAAGTTACAAAATTTCGAACGATTGAAGCACGTGAGGGCAATTTGGTAATTTGTATTTTTATTATTTAAAAATAAAAAAAAAATGAATACAAACCACCCGAATGGCTTCGAGAAGAAGCCATTCGGTTGGTTTTCTGCGAGCAACCGAGAGCGCCGAGAGCTAGCGTGCAGGGGAGAGCGGTCCTGTGCGGAGCTGTGATCGACGGCCGGCGAGCGTGGGTGCAAGGTGCGGATTGCGAACAGGTGCTGCTGTCCCGACGAACCGAAGCCATTCGGTTTCAGCAGCTCGAATTCTCGAGAGAGCCGAGAGTGAGACGCGGGAGAGGGGAGGAAAATCCTCGAGTTCCGATTCTTCGGCAGACGCAAGTGGGCGTTGGGGAGACTGCCGGGACTGGGTGTTCGGCTGTGCATTGCCCTCCATTCGACCGAGCGCACAGTAACACAACGGTAAGCTCTTTCCTTGTTCTGCCGTCCCATTTTTTTTGGCTTGGGCGAGCTTAGTGCTCGGCCTGCTTTCGGCATTGATGGAATTTGGCCGCAAGTGGTAGGGTAGCGCGAAGGTGATGCTGCGAGCTTAAGGAAACTGAAGGTGAGCCCTGTCGGTTTTCTGTTTCGGCCGAGCTTAGTGCTCGGCCTTCTTGCCTTTGCAGTGAGCTTGGCCGAGAGTTATGGACGAGATGGGGCTAGTTGTGTGTGGAAGTTTGTAAATTGAAGTTTGAAATAAAAAATTTAACCATTTTTGTGCAGGGGCAGTTTGGTTTTTAGCTAATTTGGCCTAGTTTTGGTTAATTGTTTTAAGTTCTGTTCTTGTGGGATGGATTAGACTGTTAGAGGGACGTATGGCCAATGGAATCGTTTGATTCTGATATCCGACGCAAAAGTTATGCGCGTCGGAAGTTTATGCGAGATTTTGGTTTAAGTCAAATTAGTGACCCTTTTTCGTGGAAATTCGACGTGTGAGAGTAGCATAGCCATTTTGATGCATATAACTAGTTGGCAGTGAGTTTTGGTTGAAGGGAAGTGAAAATGTGAAATTTTAATAAAAATAGCAGATTCGGTTATTGGCATTTTTCGCCTATCTGCGGCCCACCGATTTAAAATCCGTCTTGGGATGTTAAACTAGGTTCCTAAGGAAACGTTTAGCCACTTGAATCGCTTGATTCCGTTGGCGGACGCAAAAGTTATGCACATCCGAACGTTGGGCTGGTTTTCAGCCAAACCGAACCAATGAACCGTTATAGTTAAAATTTCGTGAGTGAAGTTAGAGAAGGTTGTTTTTAGCTAGTTGGTAAATGTTAGGAGAAATACTGATGAGAAATTGGTTGTGTTTTAGGTTGAGGCTTTCTGTTGGCGAAGCTGTGTATCGAGCGAGCTTAGGACGCCAGATAAGTAGTGCATGCATGTGTTTTGCCCAAGTAGGCCTACACTGTAGAACTTTAGTGTTTATGTGATTGATTGCGGTGTGTGTGCGTATTGTGTGACATGCATCATATTTTTAAAAAAAAAAAGGGGAACGAAAATGATTTTTAGCATGCTTTGATGTATGAGGTGAGACGTGTGGCGGTGGTACCGCGGATCCCGCTAGTGTGCGGGCCGGTGCTTCACCAGTCGCGGATTCCTACTCGAGGGGTGGGCCGGCTGGGCCGTCTTGCGGCATGAATGTGTTGACGGTGAGGATATGGGCAGTGATACCGCGGATTCTACTAGTGTGTGGGCCGGTGCAACACCAGTCGCGAATCCTACTCGAGGGGTGGGCCGGCTGGGCTGTCGCGAAACGTGTGTGTGTGGCAACTGTGGCCCCGTGCTGGGGAGGCTGGGACGGGGGCGACGTGTCAGGGTGTAGAGTACCGCGAGGTACACCCTTACCCTGATGTGGTTGCCGTGTGGTGATGCGTGGGCGTAGCTTGTGGGCCTCGTTGCTGGGGAGTCTGGGACGTTGGCGACGTGTCAGGGTGTAGGGTGGCGTGAGGTTCCTCCTTACCCTGGTGCGGCTGCACTACGCGTCACAGATGTGACAACATGAGTGTGAGTGTAGAGACTGCATGTGATAGGATTGCATTGTCGGCTTTTACTTTCATATCGCATTACTTACTGAGCGTTAGGCTTATGTTGTGTGTTCTGTGGTGTAGGTGCTGACGATACCGCTGGTGAGCCTCGAGTGCCTAGTTCTGAGGCGTAGGATGGTTGGCGGCGTGCGACTGCGGCACCGGATGGCGGACTTTTGTTAGGGTGACCCGACTCGTGGATATGGTAGGTTGTGGCCTGGTCGGTTTGTGGGTTTTCTTTCCTTTGCGGTGATTATGTACGGAGGATGGGATTGATTGTTGTATATGCGTCAGTGTATAGGTGTATATGGAGTGCGTGTGATTTTGGTGACGTACACGGATATTTTCCATGTTAGAGTATGTTATTTCTCTATACTGGAGACTTTCTTCATTTGTATTTGATGGATTTACATCGTCTTCTTACTCTGATTTGGGTTGGGATGATTCTCTGGATGATGGATAGGTAAATATTGTTGGATTCTGGTGAATTGTGTGCAGGGTTAAATTTTGGGTAGCCAGTTTTAGGCGGTACTCTGCCAAAATTTCGGGAGAGGGGTTGAGATTCGAGAGGATACGAAATAGATCAAGGTGTGTGTATGATGAATGCTAGAGGAGTTTAGATGAGTGTGGATGTGCGGCGTGATCGCAAGTGCGCGGGGCATGCGGCCCTGTTGGGTACCCACGGGTCGTGCGACACCGGGTGAGGGTGTGCGCGCGGACGTGCTGTACAGCGGCAGAGTGCGTGGGGCACGCGGCGCTGTGAGCGTGCGCGAAACACAATAACGTTGAGTGGTATGTGCGGCACCGTGAGAGTGTCCGTGAGGTGTCGAAGGGGAGACGCGAGTTGTTTTCGAATCGAGTCAAAAAAAAAAGTGGGGAGTAAATTGGAAACAAAAGGGTATTAAATTGAGTGAATTATGTTAAGTGTTAGTGTGTGTGTAGATGCACTGTAGCGCACCGGGAACGTGTGGGTTTTCGGGGTGTTACAATGCATGTGGCAATCTGTCCTGTTTTTTAATAGAATGATCCCAGCTCGCAGTAAATTATTAGTGACCATCCATAGCAAGAGGGTGCATAATTTTATGTTACTTAGGCACAATGAAAAAGGGAGTATTTATAAATAAGATCCCTCTCGACATTAGTAGGACTAATTTTTGCGTGAAAATTGCGAACAAAATCATGCACTTTCGATCTAAAATAGACATTATCGTACTAAGAAGATGAAATTTTACGATTGTCATATTTTCACTGTTTATTCAGATGGCTTAACAATATAAGAATCAGAGAGTAAAGACAAATTTCATGGGAAGAAAGAAAGAGCGAGGAAGAAGAAAACCTGTGGCGATGATGCTGTCGTAAATATGAACATTGGTGGAGAGGGAAATGTCAACTCCATTAGTGTTAGGGCTGTGTTCTGGAGCAGTGATGCTAAGGTTTGATAATGTCACGTTGCTGCATGAGTTTATGGAGATGTGGTTTTTAGGGCTGTCCATATGATTGATTTCTTGCAGAATCAATCCACTGCAGTTGTGAAAGTACAATGCCTGCAACAAATATATTAATTTTCTTTTTTCTGACAACAAATATATTCATAATTTTCAATTATGAAAGGAAACCAAAATCAAATGAATATACAACAACTTATTAAATGTAAACATAGAATTGATTGAATGTTTTACTGTTAGTCGATGGCAGTTGGAAGTGCATTGATCCCACCAAGCCCATCCATTGCCATTGATCAGTCCACCTCCTTTGACGGTGAGACCATTTATGTGTGTAAACTCTATCCATTTATTCCTTCCTTTGTTTTCAAATTCTTCCATGCTTTTTGGTGCTACAATCGCCCCTGTGAGCTAAAAACACAATATTTTGTACAAATATTAACGTCATCAAATAATCGACAAATACTTTTCTACAAAATTTTCAAATCATCATATTATGTTACATTTTTGTACTGGTACAAATATTCTTTACCAGTATTAAATAAATTATGAGGGTGAACACGAGAGAGCTTGGAGAGATCAGAGGATACATTGCTGAGCAAACTATTTTTTCCCTATCTTGATATTGATTTTATCAGAGTTTGGGATTGGATCAGAGTTATTCTTTAAAGCTGAAGGTTGAACGAACTAAGAGGCTGGTATTTGTGTGGGATGGGGAAAAGGAACCACCGAACCCTTAGAGACTCGGATTTGAGATTTCAATGGTCAGCGATCGAAAGAGAAAGGTTTGTAAATTTCAACTTTTCACTCTCAGTTGAGGATAATTTTGGCATTCAATTCTAACATTAATTCTCTGGGCATAAAATTTCAATTCATGGATGGGTATTATACTGTATAATGAGCACGTCCATTGATAGATTGGGTTCCATATTTGCCAAAATTAATGGAGAAACCCACAAGCTGCAGACCTATAGGCCACGGCTCGAGCAGGTCTTTTGGGAGGTCTCAGCTCGAACCACTTGGTGTGCCGCAGCCCATGGCATGTTTTAGGCTCGATTTGGATTCCTGATCCAATTGTAATTGAGCTGTTTTATGACTTGTTTTGGACCCAAATTGAGCTTCCAACATTTTTTAAGTCAATTTTAGGCCTTAAAATTTTAAATTTGAGTATAAAATTTCAAATTTGATTTTACGACGATATTAGATTATGTAGTGAGACTTATAATTTTAGACTTGACACAATATGGGTTTCTCTTATTGGTTTGGGCTTTGGTTATGGTAGACTTATTTTGAGGTACAGGTTTTATATGTAGAATAGCATTGATTTTAAGATTATTATCATATTAAATGACTTGTTCATTTTTATATCTTGTCAATTTTAAAATTATCTACGTAATTTTCATTGAACGTGTTTTTTTCGAATATGGATATTTAGATAGTCTTAGTTGAGTGAACCAAGTTTGAACACGTGGGTGTGTTGTTTCTATTACGCACATTTGAACTTTACATAATATGTTTGGTTGCTATTTACTAGAGTAATTTAGATAGTTGAAGATCGTGTCTCTGTACGCAAAATCTTAAACCTTATTAGGGTCATTGTTGTTATCGTGATTGCTTGAGTATCGTAGTTATTTATTTATTTTTGTTATGCCTTTGGAATGGTCTTCCCGACGTCTAAGAGTGGGACCATTTTCACCATATATTTTATACCATAAGGATCTACTTTAAGTATGTACTACATTATAGTGGTTGTTTAACACTTGCCCTTCTGATCGATTTCAAATAAGTTTTTATTAAATGTTTTATACATAGTATTTTCATTTATTGTTTTAAGTTAAAGGCTAAACATAAAACTTTATCCCTACCGAATTTGTTGTCTCACAACAAACGACTCTTTCATTTAAGAGTTTAAATCGCCATGGTCCCCAGTTTCTAGATGAAGAGTAGATTTAAGACTTTCCCTGAATAGTTTTATTTTTCCCGAGGAGAGTTTATTTTATGTTTAGTGAGTTTCGATTATTGATTATCTTTTATTTTAATTTATTTTTACACAGTTGTTAGACCCATTATCTTAAATGTCAATGTTAGATCTTTTGTTTGGGATTGACTTTTATTCTAAGTTTAAGACTTCCGCTATCAAATCAAAGATTTAAAGTTAAGGTTCAAAAGATTTGGTTTGCTTTAGGTCGGGTCATTACTCTTTCAGTCTTGGGTCCCTTTTTGATTGTGAAAGAAATTTTGGTATTAGAGTCAGGTTTTCATCCTGAAAAGTGATGTCTATAAGGTAGATAATGTGATATATATTAAAGAGTTTTGCAATTATTGTGTCTAAGGACGTATTCTAACTCGTACCATAAAATACTTTAGTTTTTTTAAAATGCTTGCTAGAAGAGCTTCTAGAGATAGGAGCAATCAAGACTGTGAGATCTACTATATGTACCCACTGGTGTTTGCAGGTAGCACTAAACCTCAGAATGATGAGAATTGGTCGAGGGTGATGCAGATGAATTTGATTGCCATTAGACTTTCGTACCAGTACTAGGTTGGGTTTGCAACTTCTAACTGCAAAAAGATGTGAGAGGTTTGGTGGAAATTTATTATGTTAGACTAACTAGTAAAGATAATGACTTGGGTAAGTTGGAGAAGCTTGTCAGGAACGATTATTATAAAATGGGTCATCATTATAATATGACTACCTCTCATTATGATTTGGAGTAAGAGAGTCTTATTTTTACCGAATGTTATACTAAGTTTATGAAGCTCTAATAATATATGAGAGAGATGGATTTGGTGGAAAAAATGATAAAATTTAGGATGAATATAAATTTAAGATTTGTCATTAGATATCTGTAAATGAAGTTTGGTTACATTTTTGAGGTGGTTGTTGCTGCTAAGTAAGTTAGACTAGTTTGAATGAGCAGTTTGGTGTACAAAGATAAGGGAAATAAAGAGCAGCTAGTGGGTGGCAAAATGACTAGAAAAGACTAAAGAAATGGTTAGAATAAAAGTGGACACACTCAGAGCGGAGTCAATGGATAGTCTAGTGGAGCACATTATGCTAGTAACTGTGCAGACTCTTATGTTTGTCACACTTGTGGGTAATCTGGGCATCTAAGGAGAAACTGCTCAAAGAATCAAAGAGCTACCCAAGCTAATTCAGCACCTACACAAACATCTCCATTTAGACTTAGTTTTGGAGTTAGCATAGGATTTTCTAGACAAGGTCAGTGCACTTACTTTGGATCACAGAATTTTGCTCTGCCATAGTGATGTGCCCCAGAGGGCCATCACTCAATCACAAACCAAGGCACAAGCTTTATCAAACATGTTCACTAACAAGTTCAATTCTTTTGCAGGAATTACGAGTTTCAAATGCCTCTTCGCGGACTTGGAATAGGATCCGAGCACCGAGGAACAAGATCAATCATTGCACTTGCTATCCTGGGAGATAAAGGTGGAAGCAATTGAAAAAGAGATTTGTCTCCCTCAGAATTAATTTGTAATTGAATTTTATTTGGCAAACATTTGCCCTTATTTTTTGTTGGCAAACATTCGTCTTCCTGTAATGTTTTATAGTTGCATGCATTCTTAGACATTAAGATTAGATGTATGTTAAGTTAGATGTTGGTTAGAAGCAACAATTGGGCCGAAGTTTAGCAGCACATTGTGCAACAAATGGACCAAAGTTTGAAGAGTGCGCTGGTGTGCAAGAGGACCAAGAATGGCCAACCATGTGGCCCATTTCGAAACCCAAGCCTATTCTAACCTTCATCCACTCTAGGTCTATAAATACATGGCTATTAGTATTTGTAAAGGTTGTTGAATCTATTAGAATAGCTCCTTTTGTGGTCAGCCGAAGTAGCCTGAAGCTTGGTGAACGGTAAGACTCAGTTCGGTCAAGAACCGAGAAAGAGTGCATCTCCTTCGAGCTTTCAAGCCCAAGGTTGCTTGAATAGCCGTTGTTCCACTCTTCTTTCCTCTCTTTTCAGAGAAGGATACACGAAGAGAGTGGTCAGTAATCGGTTTCATTTGCTGCCGTATTCTTTCGAAAGATTGTTATGCCGAGAGAGTAAAAGGTTGCTCATCGGACAACATTCGATTTTTCTACTCCTTTTGTTTTCTGTTTCGTTTGTGGGTAAAACACGACTCATTCGAGGGTGGAATAGTCTCACATAGCTAGTTGGTGTAGGCTTTTGCATTAGCATTAGTATCAACCTATTAGCACTAACATTTGGAGGTCTATTAGGTACGAAAATAGTTTTTCATTCAGTCCCACTCTAGAGGATCTACTCGTCAGATGACTGGATCTGTCCCCTGCTCATCAACACGTGGATTTGGTGGCAACAAGAAAGGAAATGAGAAGATGATTGTCCAAGCTTGTGTAATTGCATGATTTGCAACTCTTGATCAAACCAGCCAGGGTGTCATTGACGTTTCGATCCCTTTCTTTAATATTACTATTTTTGTATTTTTGATACAAGTGGCACACATTCTTATGTTTGTGCATCATTTCTTCAAATTATGAGTGTAAGGGAAATAAAAAACAACTAGTAGGTAGCAAAATGACTAGAAATAACCAAATAAAAGGTAAGAATAGAGGTGGACACACTCAAAATGTAGTCAACGGACAATTTAGTGCACCAACTTCTGTTAGTGAGCGCGTAGGACCTTATGTTTGTCACACTTGTAGGCAGCCTAGGCATCTGAGGAGAAACTGGCCAATGAATTAGAAACCTATGCAAGCTGATTCAATACCTATACCAACATCCCCTGTAGCACCCAAAATTTTCGTTTAAATTAATTTCGTATTTTTTTAATTATAATCAGTAAAGTTTTGGTCAGAATTGATAACAGATAATTTCTGCCCTGAAGTGAAAGATTATTTTAAAGTTAATGGAGAATAGAAAAATTTAACAATCCAACCAGAATCGTACCGTATAACAGATTTATTAAACGATTAATGATTAAGGGCGAAATAGTAATTAAGTTATTATTATTATTATTTAAAAAAAAAAAGATGCAGAGAAGCTAAAACACCTTACGGTGCTATTCTCCAACGCAAACCCTTCAGCTTCTTTTCCTCTCCCGCGTGAAGCCCTCGACAATTCTCCTCCGTTCTTCCACGAATCTTCGAATTCTAAGGTATGTTTTAGTTAGTTTCTAGTAGTTAGTTAGTCATTTAGCCATTTCGAGTGTTAAAACCGAAGTTAGTGAAGGTATTGAGTGATTTGGTGAAAACCAAGGAGGGAGATACGTGAAATTGAATGTAAAATCGATTTTTATTCGCATGTTGGTGCCTAAGTTAGAAATATGAGTAGATTACGAGATTTGATGGGAAAGATTAAGTAGGTGGTTAGCCGAACATACAAATTTTGGAATGGTGTCCATTCAGCCACGTTTGGCCAAGTTGTGGATGCCCAATTAAGAAATGGATAAGACCATTGGAAGCTAGACGTCTTGTGGAGTTTGTAGCACGTTGAATCGTCCAATTCGGACGAGTATTGTAGAAGTTGTGAATTTTCAAAGTTGGTAGGAAATTGAGTGGGATATCGGGTTTAGAGGGGAGTTTTGGTTTTAGTATGAGTTATGACTTTCAAGCTAGGAATTTAGGAATTGAACGAGTTAGAATATATGGATGTCTAATTTTATAGGTATTCCCAATTAGAGTACGAAGTACGAGAAAATTTCAAGGACGCCAAGTAAGTGATGGATTGTTTGTGGTTTGCCTTCGGGCCTACACCATGGAATGGTAAGATTGTTTGTTTGTTTTGATTGTTGTTTTGTTGTTTTGTTAGTTGGTTGTGCATATGTGTTGTCATGCATCATGGTTTTGAACTACGAAAGAACGAATTTTGAGCGTGATTTGAATTGTGCATATGAAATGTAATCAGATAAGAAAAGATGCCACGCCTGGGCGACGCCTCATCATTAACTTGCTAGTGATAAAGCACTAGGGGGCTCCCATGGATAAAAGTACATAAGATGACACAATTTGTGAACGTCTCATCGTTAACGTGCAAATGAGAAAGCACTAGAGGGTTCTATGATCGCTATTGGGAGGAGATTTTGTGTGACCGTCCCATGTGTGATCACGATGAGTGCCTCTAATCTCGCTCCGTGGGTCATGGTGTGGCTGTCCTGAGTGGAATAGGATGTGCGTCTACTTGACTCATGAAAACGAAATTGTGAAAGATGATAATAATGAAAACGAAAACGAAACAAAGTGTAGAAACTGCATGTGTTATGGGTTGAGTTGTGCATTAATTTTTAATTCACGCTCCATACTTGCTAAGCATTGGCCTTACGTTTTGTGTTCCGTTATGTAGGTGACGACGAGCTTTCCTGTGAGTTGCTAGGTGACGTGCATGCCTAGGATGGTGTTGGTGACGTACGCTGCATGCCGGTGCAGGCAGTTGTTGGGGCGACTCGACTGTGGCAGGATATAGGGTGTATGGTACGGTTATAGTCGAGACTGTAATAGGGATTATGTCTTTTTTCAAATTACTTGAAGGAATTATGTTTTAAAAATATAGGTCTTTACTTCGTGGATTAATCGTGGGAATGTCATCATGTGATTTCTTTGAACTGGTGTCATTTTAAGTATACTGGTGCAAGGTGTCGACCGAAGTCGACATGTGTCGATCGGTCAGTGTAAAATAAAAAGTGAGTGTCGACCGCGAGGTTCGACCTGTGCGGGCAGAGCCGAAGTAAGTGTCAACCTCTGGTTATAAGCGTCGACCGGTAGTGAAAAAATGGCAGCAGTATCAATCGCGAGGGTCGACCTGCGCGGACAGAGAGGACCAAGGTGTCGACCTGTGAAAACAGGTGTCGGCCACTTTTTGAGATGAGCGTAGAAGTGTCGACTGGTGTTCCCGATGTCGACTAACGAAAAAACCTGAGAGAAACGTAGTGTCGACCGTTATACCCAGTGTCGAGCGATGAAAATCCCGAGACGATCTAAGTGTCGGTCGACGATTATTGATGTCGACCGGGTGTCTCTGTTTTACGTTAATAAAATGAAGTTTTATGCAAACTTATTTTAATTGAGTTTTCCGCTGCAATGTCATATAAAATCTTTTCAAAAATATCGTTTTAAGCCAAAGGATAAAAGTTTTAAAATTTTATTGAAATTTTACGATACGAGTGAAATAGGAAGTAAATGGCAAACTGGTCCAAGGTGGACCGAGACATACAAGAGTTGGTATCAGAGCAGTGAACGAATTAGGAATCGGGTAGGGTTCCCGGGGCGTAACATGAGTTGGTATTAGAGCCATTATGGTCAAATCGTTCAAAGAATTACTCAACATTGCCGGCCGCCATGCAACGTATTCCACTAACTGTAAATAGTTGTTTATTTTAGTTAGATTGTTACTAAGGCTAGATTATTCTAACCTTGTACAAGGACTAGCCAAAATGGATAAACGACCGAGACGACCTAGAGTTCCAAGAGAGGTAACAATGTCAGAGAATGATGACAACTTGGCTACGATTAGACAACTGACCGAGTTGGTCCACAGGCAGTACCAACAATTGAGAATGCTATTGAATCAAGGACAAGGGAGCCATGGAGCGAGCTCTAGTGGAGAAAGGTTTAGGAGATTGAAGCATCAACGTTTGATGGCCAGATGACAGATCCGACGGCTGTGGAAAGATGGATCCGCACCATTGAGAATATGTTCAAGTATGCCAATGTGGAGGAGGGGAATATGGTTACATGTGCGACATTTGACCTCTCCAACAACGCTCAGAGTTGGTGGGAGACAGTAGAGGCCACCGTCGCTGCCAAGGACTTGACTTGGAAGGTATTTAAAGAGATATTTTATAACAAGTATTACAACCGGACGGTCCAAGCTGCAAAGAGGTAGGAGTTCTTACAGTTAAAGCAGACTGGGACAGTAGCTGAATATGTCAGACAGTTTGAGTCGTTGTCTAGGTTTGCAAGCCAATTGGTGAGTAACGAAGAAGAAAAGGTGCTACAGTTTGTGAAAGGGTTGAAGCTGGAGATATATAGAGGTGTGACAATCTCTGGAACTGAGGGAGTACCGTATGCACAAGTCGTGGCCAAAGCATTGGCAGTGGAGGGAGCGAAAGCCAAGTGTGTGAGGCAAGGAGAGACCACCAGAAGGTTCTTTAAGGAGATCACACCACAAACGAGCAAGGGAGGATCTTCTTCTGAAACCAATAGGCAAGGTGGCATTGTATATGATTCGAGGGGAGGAAAGAAACCACAAATGCAAAATAGGTACCCGTAGTGTCCGAAGTGCTTGAACAGCCATCCGGGAGAATGCAGACAGTTTGCAGGTAAATGCTACAATTGCAATGAAGCTGGTCATATTTCCCGGAACTGCACAAAGCCGAGAGTCAATTAATGCTTCATCTGCAATGAGACTGGTCACACATCTAGGGATTGCCCCGCATCAAAGAAGGGTCCAGCCAAGATGACGCCAAGGATTTTTGCTATGATAGAGCCCGAGAGTGAGGATCGACCAGCTGTTATTTCAGGTACGGTACTAGTTGATACGGTGCCTGCATTTACGTTGATAAATTCAGGAGCGTCACACTTTTTTGTTGCTACGGCTTTTGTGGTGAAAGTTAATTTGTGGGCTAAACCCGCAGGGTGTACATATGAAGTGAGGCTACCATTTGGTGAGCGCATGCACTCCGATCAAGTGGTGCGTGACAGTGTCATATTAGTAGGGACTAGGAGTATGCCTGCTTATTTGATTGTGATGGGGATAACTGGCTATAACGTGATATTGGGCATGGATTGGTTGTTTCGGCACTATGCAATGATTGATTGCAGGGCTGTAACCGTTAATTTCCAACCCCCAGGTGGTGCGAAACATTCGTTGCAGGTTATGAAAAATGTGGAGAAGCTATCTGTAATGGCACCAATCGAGGCTCGGAGATTATTAATGGGTGAATATTTTTGCTTTCTTACAACAATTTTAAATACTCAATTTCACGTGGAGACAAAACTGCAGGATATTGTGGTAGTTTGTGTGTTTCTTTATGTGTTCTTAGACGATTTGCCCGGTTTACCCTCAGACTGGGAAGTTGAATTTGTGATTGACACATATCCTAGTGCAGAGCCAATATCAAAGAACCCTTATAGGTTGGCTCCTTCGGAATTGAAGGAGTTGAAAAAGCAGTTGAAAGAATTATTGGAGAAGGGGTTCATACGACCGAGCTTTTCACCATGGGGCGCACCAGTCCTATTTGTAAAAAAGAAAGACGGATCGATCCGAATTTGTATTGACTACAGGGAGCTGAATAAGATAACTATAAAAAATAAGTATCCACTGTCGAGAATAGACGACTTGTTTGATCAACTCCAAGGAGCTCGGATTTTCTCAAAAATAGACTTGAGATCGGGGTATTACCAGCTAAAGGTCAGATCACAGGATATCTCGAAGACAACCTTTCAGACTAGATACGGGCACTACGAATTCTTAGTGATGTCGTTCGGGCTGACAAACGCCCCAGCCATTTTCTTGGACCTGATGAATCGGGTATTCCTAGAGTATTTAGATAAATTCGTCATTTATTTATCGACGATATCTTGGTTTACTCCCATAATGAAGAAAAACATAAAGAGCATTTGAAGATGGTTCTGGAGACTTTGAAGTAGCATCGGATGTATGCAAAATTCTCCAAGTGCGAGTTCTGGCTGGATAAGGTCCATTTCCTTGAACATGTAATTTTAGGTGGAGGGATATCGGTGGATCCAGCTAAAATACAGTCGATCAATGAATAGTCTCAACCAAAGAGTGTCAGCGAGATTCAAAGTTTTTTGGGGTTAGCTGGCTACTACAGGAAGTTTATTAAGGGGTTTTCAAAGATTGCAGCACCCCTAACTCGTCTAACGCAAAAAGAAGTCGAGTATGTATGGTTGGAAGACTGTGAGCACAGTTTCCAGATACTGAAGCAAAAATTGACTACAGCTCCAATATTGACACTTCTAGTGATGGATGAGAAGTTTAGTATTTACTGTGATGCTTCCAGAATCAGATTGGCTTGTGTCTTGATGCAAAACGGAAAGGTGATCGCTTGTAATTCAAGGCAATTAAAGCCCTATTAGTAAAATTATCCAACCCATGATTTGGAGTTAGCGGCGGTCGTGTTCGCGCTAAAAATCTAGAGGCACTATTTTTATGGAAAGCAGTGTGAGGTATATTCATATCACAAAAGTCTGAAGTATATCTTCACTCAAAAGGAGCTGAATATGAGGCAAAGACGGTGGTTGGAGTTCGTGAAGGATTACGTCCTAAAGATCAAATACTACCCTGGCACAGCCAATGTAGTGGCTGATGCACTAAGCCGGATTTCGACCTCAGTTTCAGCAATGCGTGTCGAGATGTCTAGAGAGTTGAGTGCAGAATTTCAGATATTTAATTTAGAGCTAGTTTCAAATGTGGCAGTAGAATTATCAGGCTTATCTCTGAAGCCGTCAATGTTTGAGAAAATTAGAGAAGCTCAACAAGATGACCCAAGGTGCAACGAATTTAGGTCAAGCATAGCATCTAGTAAAAGAACTGAGTTTAGCTATTTAAATGACGGAATCCTAAAGTTCCGGAATAGATGGTATGTTCTGAACAATGATCAACTTCGAAAAGAAATTTTGTCTGAAGCGCACTCCTCAAGGTTTTTTGTTCATCCCGGAAGCACCAAGATATACAGAGACCTTAGGCAACATTATTGGTGGCTTGGCATGAAGAAGTGTGTAGCAAGGTACGTAGAGACATGCTTGATCTGCCAGCAAATCAAGGCTGAGCATCAGAGACTGGCTGAAAAGTTACAACCATTACCGGTTCCAAAATGGAAGTGGGATCAAATATCCATGGATTTTGTCGTTGGTTTACCCTGGACAACAAAAGGATTTGATGCGGTGTAGGTGATTGTGGATCATTTAACCAAATCCGCCCATTTCTACTGTGAAGATGACATTCAATATGAACCAATTCGCTAACCTGTATATTCAAGAGTTAGTAAGGTTATATGGAGTACCGATTTTGATTGTGTCAGACAGTGACCCAAGATTCACATCAAAATTTTGGAAGAGTCTGCACAAAGCAATGGGGACACGACTGAATTTTAGTACAACCTTTCATCCTCAGACCGACGGACAATCTGAACGAACTATTCAGATTTTAGAGGATATGCTTCGAGCCTGTGTACTAAAGTTTCAGGGTTCGTGGAGCAAGTATTTGCCCTTGGTGGAATTCTCGTACAACAACAGCTATCATGCTACGATAGGTATAACCCCTTACAAAGCTTTATACAGAAGGAAGTGCAGATCACCCATTTATTGAGATGAAGTTGGTGAAGCTGGCTTGATTGGTCCAGAAATTGTGCAGCAAACAACTGAGAAGATCAAGATTATTCGGTAGTGGATATTGACAGCTTAAAGTTGACAAAAGAGCTATGCCGATCAAAGAAGAAGAGAATTGGAATTCAAAGTAGAAGATGAAGTTCTGGTGTAATAAGGTTCTGGAGGAAGGGTAAGTTAACCCCAATATACACTGGACCATTTGTAACACCTCGAGAACCCACACGTTTCCGGTGCGCTACAGTACGTCTACACACTACACACACACTAACACTTGACATAACTCACTCAATTTAATACGCCTTTCGTTTTCAAAGCATTTTCATAAGAACATTTATGAGTATGAAAAGTTTTCGACTCGATTCGAAACAATTCGGGTCCCGAAGAGGGAACACGAAATCCTCAACATAAAAACTACGCAGCGGAAAAGAAAACCATTTAAGATAGTTTAAGATAAAACGGTAAGACTCGAAATCTTAGAAAAAAGGAATCCAACGCACCCCTCGAACTATACAATCTGATGCCGCGCACTCACATCCCCACTTCGACACCCCGCAAGCGCCCTCGCAGTGCCGTACGTGCCAACTCAACGTCACTGTGTCTCGCGCACGCTCACAGCGCCACGTGCCCCATGCACCCTGCCGCTGTAGAGCACGTCCGCGCTCATGCCCTCACTCGGCGCCGCACGACCCGTGAGTACCAGCAGGCCGCGTGCCCCGTGCACCTGCGATCACGCCGCGCTCCCACGCTCATCTATACTTCTCTAGCATTCACTGTACACACCTCAACCTGTTCCATATCCTTTCGACTCCTAACCACTCTCCAAAAATTTTAGCAGAGTAACGCCTAAAAACTAACTATTCCAAAAATTTAAAACCCTGCACACAGTTCACCAAAACTAACAATACTTATCTATCCAACATCCAGAAAAATCACCATAACAGAATCAGAGTATGAAGACAACGAAAATCCATCAATTGCAAACGAAGAAAATTCACAGTATAGAGCAATTCCAAGCTCCTACATGCAAAATATATGCGTACATCGCCAAAATCACACGCACTCCATATGTACCTATACACTGACGCATATACAACTCATCTCATCGATTGTACATAATCACCACAAAAGAAAAATATCCACGAACAAACCAGGCCACCACCTACCATCTCCACGGGTTGGGTTGCCCTAACAAAATCCGTCATCCGGTGCTCGGTCCCACGCCGCCAACCATCCTACGCCTTAGGACTAGGCTCGCGAGGCTCACCAGCTAGGTCGTTAGCACCTACACCATAGAACACACATCATAAGCCTAACGCTCAGTAAGTAATATGAAAGTAAAAGCCGACAATGCAATCCTATCACATGCAGTCTCTACACTCACACTCATGTTGTCACATCTGTGACGCGTAGTGTAGCCACACCAGGGTAAGGAGGAACCAAACGCCACCTTACACCCTGACATGTCGCCACCGTCTCGGACTCCCCAGCAACGAGACCCACAAGCTACACACATGCACCACCACACGGCAACCAGATCAGGGTAAGCGTGTACCTTGCGCCACACTACACCCTGACACGTCGCCCCCGTCCCAGCGTCCCCAGCATAGGGCCATAGTTGCCATACGCACACATTTTGCGACAGCCCAGCCGGCTCACTCCTCGAGCGAAATCCGCGACTGGTGTTGCAGCGGCCCACACACTAGTAGCACCGACCCGCACACTAGCGGGATCCGCGGTACCACCGCCACACGTCTCACCTTATACTCAAAACATGCTCAAAACCATTTTCATTCACGTTTTGAAAACATGATGCATGACAAACAATACGCACGCACACCACAATCAATGCACCACTGCAGCCATCTCTTTTTCATGCGCTGAATATCGCTGCTCACATAACCCTAAAGTTCTACAGTGTAGGCCCACTTGGGCAAAACGCATGCATGCACTACTTACCTGGCGTCCTAAGCTCGCTCGACGCACAGATTCGACAAAAAGCCTTAACCTAAAGCACAACCAATCTCTCATCAGTATTTATCTCAAAATTCATCAAATAACTAAAAATAACCTTCCTTAACTACACTCAAGAAATTCCGACTGAAACGGGTCATTGGTTTGGTTCGGTCGAAAACCAGCCTAAAGTTCGGACACCCATAATTTTTGCGTCTGTTAACCGAATCGAGTGATTCAAATGGCTGAACGTCCCCTTAGGAACCCAGTTTAACCTACTGACACGGATTTTAAAACGGTAAGCCGCAGACAGGTGAAAAACACCAAAAACCGAATCTGCCATTTTTTATCAAAATTCACATTTTTCGTTTCTCCTCAACCAAAACTCACTCACAACTAGTTTTATGCATCAAAACGACTATGCTACTATCACACGTCGAAATTCTATGAAAAATGCTCGCTAATTTGACTCGGACACAATCCGACATAAACTTCCGACGCGCATAACTTTTGCATCGGATATCGGAATCGAACGATTCCAGCGGCCATACGTCCCTCTAACAACCTAATTTATCCCACAAAAATAGAATTTAAAACAATCAACCGAACGTAGGCCGAAACGGCCAAAAATAGAAGCTGCCCCAAAATAAAAAACGTCTAATTCTTGATTCAATTCGAATTTCACAATTCCTATACACAACTAGTCACATTCCACTTATACATTCTGGCCAAGTTTGCTGGAATTGAAAGGAGGCCGAGCACCAAGCTCGGCCAAAACAGGGAAACCGACAGGGTTCACCTTCGGTTTCCCCCCTTGAATCCCAGCACTCCCCCCCTCAACATTTCCGCCAAATTCACCAAAAATGGAGGGAGGCCGAACCTTACTCTCGACCAAACAGGACAGGACAGCAGAGGGAAGGAGAGAGAGAGACTTACCAGGCAAATGTTCGTTCTACACACAACGGGAGAAGGACTCCAGTAAGGCCCCCAAATCGTCGGTGGCAGAATTGGTCGGAAACCCGCCCTTCGCGGTAGTCGGTCGAAACACTCGGCTCTCAATTCGGGAACTCGAGCTGCTGAAACCGAACGGCTTCGGTTCATCGGATTCGCAGCACTTGCTCGCAACTCACCCTCACACTCTCGCTCATCGACCGTTGATCGCAACTCCAACTTCGGCACTCGATCGCTTTAGCTCCTCGGTCGTCTTCTCTTAGCACTCGGGTGCACTACGATAACAGCCGAATGGCTTCTTCCCGAAGCCATTCGGGTGTTTTCATTTTTTTTATTTATTTTTATTTTATTTTAAACAAATAACAATTTACATAAACGCCCTCACGTGTTTTTACTGTCCGTAATTTTATTGAATTCTCGACCTCCCGACTTTAAATTTCGAAAACCATCACAAAAGTGGGCTCCGAGTCTTATAATTTAAATTTTTCCATTGAAATATTTCTCAAAACGCCAACCGAGATTAAATTAAAAATTTCAGAAATTAAAAATATAAAATTTTCGGGTTATTACATCTCCCCAACCTTATAAAAATTTTGTCCCCAAAATCTACGTACCGAATAAGTCGGGATACTGCCGCTCCATATCATCACGCCTCTCCCAAGTAGTCTCCTCTACACCATGGTTACGCCACATCACCTTGACCAGCGGAATCTCTTTGTTGCGCAGCAGCTTCACAGCTAACCCTATGATCCTCACTGGCTTCTCCTCGTAGGACAGTGTCGGCTAGATCTCTATATCCTGTTGTGGCACAACCTGAAAGGGATCGCGCATACACTTCCTCAGTATCGAGACATGGAAAACATCATGGATGACATCCATCGATGCAGACAACTGAAGCTGGTACGCAGTTTTCCCAATCCGCTTGACAATCGGGAATGGTATTACAAATTGAGGGTTGAGTTTCCCCCGCTTTCCAAACCTTACCACTCCCTTGAACGGGGAGACCTTCAGAAAAAACCTCTTCGCCCTCATTAAACTCCAACTCCCGACGCCTCTGATCAGCATAACTCTTCTGTCGACTCTGAGCCGCTTCAATCCTCTTCCGTATCACAGAAATCTTATCAACAGTCTGCTGTAAAATCTCAGGACCTATCAACCGGGCCTCCCCAACCTCATCCCAATATAATGGCGACCTGCATTTTCTTCCATAGAGAGCCTCATATGGCGCCATACCAATGGTAGACTGATAGCTGTTATTATACGAGAATTCCACTAGCAGTAATAACTTGCTCCAAGTCGCCTGAAACTCCAACACACAGGCTCTGAGCATATCCTCTAAAATTTGTATAGTCCGCTGTCACTGCCCGTCGGTCTGAGGATGAAAGGCCGTACTGAAATCTAACCTTGTTCCTATAGCCTTATGCAAACTCCTCCAAAACTTGGACGTGAACCTAGGGTCTCGGTCTGAAACAATCGACACCGGAATCCCATGAAGTCTGACTATCTCCTGAATATACAACTCGACAAACTGATCCATCGTATAAGTCATCCTCACAGGCAAAAAGTGAGATGACTTCGTCAACCTGTCCACAATTACCTAGATCACGTCATGGCCCTTGGCAGTCCTCGGCAGTCCCACCACAAAATCCATGGTGATTTGCTCCCATTTCCACTCCGGTATAGGCAATGGTTGGAGCATCCCAGGCGGTCGCTGATGCTCCGCCTTCACCTGCTGACAGACTATGCAGGTCTCAACATACTTAGCCACTGCTCGTTTCATGTTAGGCCACCAATAGTGCTGCTTCAAATCCCTGTACATCTTAGTGCTTCCAGGATGCACAGAGAAAGAAGATGAATGGGCCTCTGATAATATATCCCTCATCAACTCCTCATCCTTCGGGACGTACCATCTATCCTGAAATTTCATAATCCCGTCCTCAGAATAGCTGAACTCAGAATCAGGCCAGGCCTCCATACTCGCCTTCAGCTCGCTACACTCCGAATCAGTCTCCTGAGTCTGCCTTAGCCTGTCCAGAATAGTCAGCCTCAATGACAAGGCAGAAAGAGTGGCTGCCACATCAGAAATTACCTCCAGACCAAAACTCTGCATCTCTGTCACTAACTCAACAGGCAGTATCGTAGTCATGGCATAAGTCGAAGCTGTCACCCTACTCAGGGCATCTGCCACCACGTTCGCCTTCCCTGGGTGGTACCTGATCTTTACATCGTTGTCCTTGACTAGCTCGAGCCATCTTCTCTCTCTCAAATTCAGCTCCTTCTGCGTGAAAATGTACCTGAAGCTCTGATGGTCCGAGTAAATCTTGCACTGCTGCCCATACTGATAATGCCTCCAAATCTTGAGTGTAAATACAACTGCCGCCAGTTCCAAATCGTGAGTGGGATAATTCTGCTCGTAAAGCCTTCAACTGCCTAGAAGCATAGGCAATGACTCTCCCACTCTGCATCAAAACACACCCCAAACCGATCCTGGAGGCATCACAATAAATGCAGAACTTCTCTCCTTCCATGGGCAGTGTCAGTGCAGGAGCTGTAGTCAACCTCTGCTTCAATGTCTGGAAGTTGTCCTCACACCTGTCGGTCCATTCATACTTTGCATTCTTCCTAGTCAGCCGGGTCAAGGGGGCCGAGATCCTAGAAAACACCTCAATGAATCTCCGATAATATCCAGCCAACCCAAGAAAACTGCGTATCTCGCTAGCACTGGTCGGCCGCGGCCACTCCTTTACAGCCTGCACCTTCACCAGATCAACTGAAATACCCTCAGAGGAGATAACATGCCCCAAGAAGTGAATCTTGTCCAACCAAAACTCGCAATTCGAGAACTTAGCATACAACTGATGCTGGCTCAAAATAGTCAATACAATCCTCAGGTGCTCCCTGTGTTCCTCCTCACTCCACAAGTAGATCAAGATGTCGTCGATAAACACAATCACAAACTTATTCAGGTACTCCCTGAACACTCTGTGCATCAGGTCCATGAATGCTGCAGGGGTATTGGTCAACCCAAAAGACATAACCAGGAACTCGAAGTGCCCGTACCTCGTCCTGAAGGCCAACTTCGGTACATCTTTCTCCTTCACTTTTAACTGATGATAGCCGGACCTCAGGTCAATCTTAGAAAACACTCGAGAACCCTGCAGCTGATCAAACAAATCGTCAATCCCCGACAATGGGTATCTGTTCTTCATCATCAACTTATTCAGCTCCCGGTAGTCAATACACATGCATAGGGATCCGTCCTTCTTCTTGTCAAACAGAACTGGCGCTCCCCAGGGTGAAAAATTAGGGCGCATAAAGCCCTTGTCTGCCAATTCCTCCAACTGAGTCTTCAGCTCCTTAAGTTCAGTAGGTGCTAATCTGTAAGGGTTCTTGCACACTAGTTCGGCACCTGGGAAAACATTTATCGCAAATTCAATCTCCCTGTCAGGGGGCAACCCTGGCAAATCATCACGAAACACCTCCGGGAACTCCTGCACAACAAGAATATCCTGTATCCGAGTATCACCCTATGACTACGCATCCCCGACACTTGCCAAAAACCCCTGGCAACCCATGCCCAACACCCGTGGGGCCTGACGAGAAAATATAGCAGAAATCCTGGCAAGACCTTTACCTGCTTTAAATGTGTAGCTCTCCTCGGCCGGGGGCCAAAAATGAACCTCTCTGGTCCTGCTGTCAATCTCCGCATGATGTCTGAACAGCCAGTCTATTTCCAAGATCACCTCATAACTGCTCATATAGAGTATAACTAGCTCGGCATATAACTGCTTCCTCACCACTGTCACAACATTGCCCCGCACCACCTGTTCTAAATATAAATGCTCCCCGGATAGCAAAGTCACATCATAATGTCGCTCGGCGGGACTGAACTCCAAGTTGGCCTTAACCACAAAGCCCGTCGACACAAAAGAGTGCGTAGCACCCTTATCAATCAAGGTATAAGCTGCCACACCAGAAACAAAAATGTTAGCTGCAATCACTGATGGCTGGGCAGCATCATTTGGCTCAAAAAGGGTAAAGACCCTCGGTGCAACTCTAGCTAACGCCCTGCTCGCCGTTGGGCATCTGCTGGCAAAGTGTCCCACCTCATTGCAGTTGAAGCAGCGGTTCTGACACGGCTTCTGGCACTCTCTGGACATGTGGCCCACCTCGCCACAGTTATAACACCGCACTGGGCCCGTTCTGCACTCGCTCGGGTGGCTCCTCTGATATTTCGGGCACATTGGAAACTGTCCCGACCCTTGCGGCCTCTTAGTGCTCCCCTGGCTGCTAGAAGTGTCACTAGGCCTCTTTAGACCTTTCTGCATGGACACCTCCCCGCTGGCCTATGGCAGCGACTCTCTGAATGATCTCCGAGGCTGCTCTCTGGGTACCTCCCGATAACTAGGAAGTTTCGCCCGAGCCTCCTCAATGTTAAGGGCCTTCGCTACCACCTCCTCGTACGGCATGCCTCGGGTCCCCGCAATCCGCATGCCCATATAAATATCCGGCTTCAGGCCCTGCACAAACTGATGTACCTTCTTCTCATTGAGGCTCACCAAATGTCCTGCAAACCACAACAAGGCCTCAAACTGCCGTACATACTCGCCAACAGTGCTAGTCTGCTTCAACTGTGCAAACTCCACCATCTTCTATGTCCTGACAGATTGACTGAAATACTTGCCGAAAAACACCGACCTGAACTCCTCCCAGGTCATGGCCTCCACATCTCTCGTGGCCGCCAGAGCATCCCACCAATGGCTCGCATCCTTGGCAAGATAGAATGCCGCACTAGAAACTCTGTCCTGCTCCTCTACCTTAGCAAAACTCATCATCCTCTCCATGCTCCGTATCTACTCTTCAGCACTGAGAGGATCCAGAGATGATCCATCAAAAGTCGAGGGTCTAAGTCTATGCAGCATGTCACCCCCTCTATTAGACGAACCATGGGTGCTAGACTGACCCTGGTCGTCCCTGCTCATAAACCTCTCCAATTGCTGAAACTGACGGTGCACCAACTCGGTAAGCTGCCGGACGGTATTATCCATGTCGCCCACAGCTCTAAGAGGCGCCTCTCGTCATGGCCGCCCTCTACTTCTACCTCTCGCCTCTCCTGACATTTTCTACCTTTAACATAAATATAAAGCTCACATTAGTACTACAATAAATTCAAATCTTAACACTTACAGTTGGTGTAGTGCTCCTATGCAGTGGCTGGCGGTGTTACGTAATCCTCTGAACGACGTCGACCCCGTGGCTCTGATACCATAACTGTAACACCTCGGGAACCCACACGTTCTCGGTGCGCTACAGTACGTTTACACACTACACACACACTAACATTTGACATAACTCACTCAATTTAATACCCCTTTCGTTTTCAAAGCATTTTCAAAAGAACATTTATGAGTATGAAAACTTTTCGACTCGATTCGAAACAATTCGCGTCCCGAATAGGGAACACGAAATCCTCAACATAAAAACTACGCAGCGGAAAAGAAAACCATTTAAGATAGTTTAAGATAAAACGGTAGGACTCGAAATCTTAGAAAAAAAGAATCCAACGCACCCCTCGAACTACACAATCTGGTGCCGCGCACTCACGTCCCCACTTCGACACCCCGCACGCGCCCTCGCAGTGCCGCACGTGCCAACTCAAAGTCACTGTGTCTCGCGTACGCTCATAGCGCCGCGTGCCCCACGCACCCTACCGCTGTCCAGCACGTCCGCGCGCACGCCTTTACCCGGCACCGTACGACCCGTGAGTACCTGCAGGGCCGCGTGCCCCGCGCATCTGCGATCACGCTGCACTCCCACGCTCATCTGCACTTCTCTAGCATTCACTGTACACAACTTAACCTATTCCATATCCTTTCGACTCCTAACCTCTGTCCCAAAATTGGCAGAGTAACGCCTAAAAACTGGCTATCCCAAAAATTTAAAACCCTGCACACAGTTCACCAAAACAAACAATACTTATTTATCCATCATCGAGAGAAATCACCATAACACAATCAGAGTATGAAGACAACGAAAATCCATCAATTGCAAACGAAGAAAATTAACAGTATAGAGCAATTCCAAGCTCCTACATGCAAAATATATAGGTACGTTGCCAAAATCACACGCACTCCATATACACCTATACACTGACGCATATACAACTCATCTCATCGACTGTACATAATCACCACAAAAGAAAAATATCCGTAAACAAACCAAGCCACCACCTATCATCTCCACAGGTCGGGTCGCCCTAACAAAATCCGCCATCCAGTGCTCGGTCGCACGCCGCCAACCATCCTACGTCTCAAGACTAGGCTCTCGAGGCTCACCAGCTAGGTCGTCAGCACCTACACCATAGAACACACATCATAAGCCTAACGCTCAGTAAGTAATGCGATATGAAAGTAAAAGCCGACAATGCAATCCTATCACATGCAGTCTCTACGCTTACACTCATGTTGTCACATCCGTGACGCGTAGTGAGTCACACCAGGGTAAGGAGGAACCTAACGCCACCCTACACCCTGACATGTCACCAACGTCCCGGACTCCCCAGCAACGAGGCCCACAAGCTACACACACGCACCACCACACGGCAACCACATCAGGGTAAGGGTGTACCTCGCGCAACACTACACCTTGACACGTCGTGTCCGTCCCAGCCTCCCCAGCACGGGGCCACAATTGCCACACGCACATGTTTCAGGACAGCGCAGCCGGCCCACTCCTCGAGTGAAATCCACGACTGGTGTTGCACTGGCCCACACACTAGTAGGATCCGCGGTACCACTGCCCATCACCCTCACCGTCAACACATTCACGCCGCCTGACAGCCCAGCTGGCCCACTCCTCGAGCATAATCTGCAACTGGTGAAGCACCGGCCCGCACACTAGCGGGATCCGCGGTACCACCGCGGTACCACCGCGACACATCTCACCTCATACTTAAAACATGCTCAAAACGATTTTCGTTCACGTTTTTAAAACATGATGCATGACAAACAATACGCACGAATACCATAATCAATCACATAACCCTAAAGTTCTACAGTGTAGGCCCATTTGAGCAAAACGCATGCATGCACTACTTACCTGGCGTTCTAAGCTCGCTCGACGCACAGCTTCGCCAAAAAGCCTCAACCTAAAACACAACCAATCTCTCATCAGTATTTATCACAAAATTCACCAAATAGCAAAAAATAACATTCCTTAACTACAGTCATGAAATTTCAAAAACGGGTCATTTGTTTGGTTCGGCCGAAAACCAGCCTAAAGTTCGAACGCGCATAATGTTTGTGTCCGTTAATGGAATCGAGTGATTCAAGTGGCTAAACATCCTCTCAGGAACCTAGTTTAACCTACTAAGACAGATTTTAAAACGGTAAGCCGCAGACAGGTGAAAAACACCAAAAACTGAATCCACCATTTTTTATCGAAATTCACATTTTTGTTTCTCCTCAACCAAAACTCACTCACAACTAGTTTTACGCATCAAAACGGCTATGTTACTATCACATGTCAAAATTCTATGAAAAACGCTAGCTAATTTTACTCGGACCACAATCCGACATAAACTTCTAACGCTCATAACTTTTGCGTCGAACATCGGAATCAAACAATTTCAGCGGCCATACATCCCTCTAACAACCTAATTTATCCCACAAAAACAGAATTTAAAATGATTAACCGAACGTAGGCTAAAATGGCCAAAAACAGAAGCTGCCCCAAAATAAAAAACGTCTGATTCTTGATTTCAATTCGAATTTCACAATTCCTATACACAACTAGTCACATTCCACTTATACATTCCGGCCAAGCTTGCCGGAATTGAAAGAAGGCCGAGAATCAAGCTCGGCCAAAATAAGGAAACCGACTTGGCTCACCTTCGGTTTCCCCCCTTCAATTCCCAGCACTCCCCCCCTCAACATTTCGGCCAAATTCATCGAAAATGGAGGGAGGCCGAACCTTACTCTCGACCAAACCAGACAAGACAGCAGAGGGAAGGAGAGAGAGAGAGACTTACAGGGCAAATATTCGTTCTGCACACAATAGGAGAAGAATGACTCCAGTAAGGCGCCCAAAATCGTCGGTGGCAGAATTAGTCGGAAACCCGCCCTTCGCGGTCGTCGACTGAAACACTCGGCTCTCACTTCGGGAACTTGAGCGGATGAAATCGAAAGGCTTTGTTTCGTCGGAATAGCAGCACTTGCTCGTAACTCACCCTCACACTCGCACTCGTCGGCCGTTGATCGTAGCTCTGACGTCTGCACACGATCGCCTTATCTCCCCGGTTGTCTTCTCTCAGCACTTGGGTGCACTGCGGTAACAGCAAAATGGCTTCTTCCCGAAGCCTTTTGGGTGTTTTGTTTTTTTTTTAATTTTATTTTAAACAATTTACCTAAACGCCCTCACGTGTTTTTATCGTCCGTAATTTCGTTGAATTCTTGACCTCTCGACTTTAAATTCTGAAAACCATCGCCAAAGTAGGCTCTGAGTCTTATAATATTTTTCCGTTGAAATATTTCTCAAAACTCCGACTGAGATTAAATTAAAAATTTCAAAAATTAAAATAAAAATCCAAACTTCTGGGTTATTCCACCATTCCCGATCACAAAGAGAATTGGAAGGAATGCGTACCAACTAGAACTACCAGCTTCCATGGAAGGAGTTCACAATGTTTTTCAAGTGTCAATGCTAAGAAAGTGTTTCAAAGATCCATCACACGTTGTGTGTTTAGCAGGAGATTGAGGTACATCCAACCTTAGTGTACGAAGAAAAGCAAGTGGAGATTTTGGATTATGCAGTGGAGACACTACACAACAAGGATATTTCGCTGGTAAAAGTATTATGGCGTAACCACAATGTGGAGGAGGCAACGTGGGAAAGACAACAGGATATGATAGATCGTTATCCTGAGTTATTTAGCTAGCAAATTTTGAGGATAAAATTTTTGTAAGGAGGGTGGAATGTAGCACCCAGAATTTTCGTTTAAATTAATTTCAAATTTTGTAATTATAATCGGTACAGTTTTTGTCAGAATTGATAACGGAGAATTTCTGCCCTCAAGTAAAAGATTATTTTGAAGCTAATGGAGAAAAGAAAAATTCAAGAATCCAACTAGAATCGAACCGTATAACAGATTTATTAAACGGTTAATGATTAAGGGTGAAATAGTAATTAAGTTATTATTATTATTATTATTATTATTAAAAAAAAGATGCAGAGAAGCTAAAACACCTTACGGTGTTATTTTCCAATGCAACCCCTTCAGCTTCTTCTCCTCTCTCGCCTGAAGCCTTCAACGATTCTCCTCCGTTCATCTATGAATCTTCAAATTCTAAGTTATGTTTTAGTTAGTTTCTAGTAGTTAGTTAGTCGTTTAGCCTTTTCGAGTGTTAAAACCGAAGTTAGTAAGGGTATTGAGTGATTTGGTGAAAACCTAGTAGGGAGATACAGGAAATTGAATATAGAGTCAATTTTTATCCACATGTTAGTGCCTAAGCTAGAAATATAAGTAGATTACGAGATTTGATGGCAAAGATTAAATGGGTGGTTAGTCGAATATATGAATTTTGGATGGTGTCTGTTTGGCCATGTTCGGCCAAGTTGTGGATGTTCAATTAGGAAATGGACAAGACCATTGAAAACTAGACGTCCTGTGGAGTTTGTAACATGTTGAATCGTCCAATTCGGACGAGTATTGGAGAAGTTGTGAATTTTCGAAGTTGGTAGAAAATTGAGTGGGATTTCGGATTTAGTAGGGAGTTTTGGTTTTGGTATGATTTATGACTTTCAAGATAGGAATTTATTAATTGAACGAGTTAGAATTGATGGATATATAATTTTATAGGTATTCTCAGTTAGAGTATGAAGTTACGAAGTACGAGAAAATTTCAAGTACGCCAGGTAAGTGATAGATTATTTACCTTTGAGCCTACACCATGGAATGGTAGGATTGTTTGTTTGTTTTGATTGTTGTTTTGTTGTTTGGTTAGTTGGTTTTACATATGTGTTGTCATGCATCATGGTTTTGAACTACGAAAGAACGAGTTTTGAGTATGATTTGAATTATGCATATGAAATGTAATCAGATAAGAAAAGATGCCACGCCTTGGCAACGCCTCATCGTTAACGTGCTAGTGAGAAAGCACTAAGGGGTTCCCGTAGATGAAAGTACGTAAGATGACACAGTTTGTGAACGCCTCGTCGTTAACGTGCTAGTGAGAAAGCACTATAGGGTTCTATGATCGCTGTTGGGAGGAGATTTTGTGTAGTCGTCCCGTGTGTGATCCCAATGTGTGCCTCTAATATCGCTACGTGGGTCATGGTGTGGCTATTCTGAGTGGAATAGGATGTGCGCATACTTGACTCACACGTGAAAATGAAATATTATAATAATGAAAACGATTACAAAACAAAGTGTAAAAACTACATGTGTTAGGGGTTGAGTTGTGCATTGATTTTTAATTCATGCTCCATACTGATTTTTAGTTCATGCTTCATACTTGCTAAGCATTAGGCTTATGTTTTGTGTTCCGTTGTGTAGGTGACGACGAGCTTTTCGGTGAGTTGCAAGGTGACAGGCATTCTTAGGATGGTGCTGGTGACGTATGCCGTATGCCAGTGCAGGCAGTTGCGACTCAACCATGGCGGGATATAGGATGTATGGTACGGTTATAATTAGGACTGGAGCAGGGATTATGTATTTTTTGAAATTACTTGAAGGAATTATGTTTTAAAAATATATGTCTTTACTTCGTGGATTTAATCGTAGGAATGTCATCGTGTGTTTTCTCTGAACTGGTGTCATTTTAAGTATACTGGTGCAAGGTGTCCACCAAAGTCGACATGTGTCGACCGGTCAGTGTAAAATGGAAGGTGAGTGTCGACCGCGAGGTTCGACCTGCGCAGGCAGAGCTGAAGTAAGTGTCAACCCCTGGTAATAGGTGTCGACTGGTAGTGAAAAAAATGGCAGCAGTGTCGACCGCGATGGTCGACTTGCACGGACAGAGAGGACCAAGGTGTCAACATGTGAAAGAAGGTGTCGACCACTCTCTGAGATGATTGTAAAAGTGTCGACCGGTGTTCTTGGTGTCGACCGACGAAAAGACCCGAGAGAAATGTAGTGTCGACCGGTGTACCCAGTGTCGACAGATGAAAATCTCGAGACGATCTAAGTGTCGACCGACGATTATAGGTGTCGACGGGGTGTCTCTGTTTTACGTTAATAAAATGAAGTTTTATTCAATCTGATTTTAATTGAGTTTTCCGCTGCAATGCCGTTTAAAATTTTTTAAAAATTGTCGTTTTAAGCCGAGGGATAAAAGTTTTAAAATTTTATGCAAATTTTACCATACGAGTGAAATTGAAATTAAATGGCAAACTGGTCCAAGGTGGACCGAGACGTACAAGAGTTGGTATCAGAGCAGTGAACAAATCAAGAATCGGGTAGGGTTCCTGGGGCGTCACATCCCCCACTAGACCTTGTTTTAGAGCTAGTAGAGGATTTTTTGGATAGTGTCATCACACTTGCTCTAGATCATATACTTTTGTTCCTCTACATCCAACTGGTTACAAGCTGCCCTATTAGCATCAATATCAGCCTATTAGTACTAACTTTTAGAGGTCTGCGGAGTAGCAGCACAATTTTGCATCTAGTTCCACTCCTGCAGGATCTACTACTCAGATGTCCAGATTTGCCCTCAGCTCATAAACCTCTGGATTTGGTGGCAACATGAAGAGAAATTAGAAGATGACTAGTCAAGCTTATGAAGTTACAAGATCGGAGACTCTTGATCAGATCAGCTAGGCTGTTATTGACAGTATGATCTCTTTCTTTAATACTACTTTTCATGTATTGTTTGATATGAGTGTCACAATTTTTTTTTGCTTCTCTATCATATTCTCGTATTATGAGTGTAACAGAGGAAAAGTTAAAAGATCTCTTGATTTTAAGTACCACTATGTATAAGAATTATGATATGAATTTCTTTGTACTGTCTGCTGCTCTCATTTGTTGGTGATGACGAGTTGTCAGGTAATCTAATAGTGATACCTGTGGATAAGTTTGGCGTGATTCTGAGTATGGATTTGTTGAGCCACTATAAAAAATAAAATGATTGTCACGGAAGAAATGTATCTCTTACATATGGACAAATCCTGATGCATCCATGTCATACCCATGTTATTCTCATCTATTCTATTTTACGAGTCTATTTGGGTGATTGGACAATATTATAGCTTAATGAGAGAGTTTTTACAATTACCATTGACCTTGATACGACAGATAGGATTCTGGGTTTTATATAGTTTGTGATTTTCTTAATATTTTCTTGAGAATCTTTTTGGGTTACCACCATACGAGGAGATTGAACTTTCTATTTAATTAGTGCCCCACACTACTACAATTTCAATTGTTTTATACCGCATGACTTTTGTTGAATTGAATAAGTTGAGAATTCATTTGGATGATTTGCTACAAAAAGGTTTCATTCATAATAATACTTCACCTTGAGGTGCACGAGTTTTATTTGTAAAAAAGCAACATGGTTTGCTTGACTTGTGTATTAATTACCAAAAGTTTAATCATATGACACTTAATAATAAATATATGTTGCTGAGGAGTGACGAACTATTTGATCAACTAGGAGGATTATGTATTTCTTGTACATTGATTTGAAATGTAAATACCACCAGTTGGAGATTCATAAAGAAGACATTCCTAAGACAACCTTTTGTACTCGATATTACACTTTGAATTTATGGTGCTTCCTTTTGCATTGACTAATGTGCCAACATCATCCATGGATATGTTGAATCGAGTCTTTTAGCCTGATCTTAATAAGCTTGTAGTGGTATTTATTAACAATATTTTGATATATTCAAAGACAATGAGCAAATGTAGCATCTATGAATTGTTTTTCACACGCTACGTGAGCGTTAGTGGTCTACAAAGCAAGAAAAGTGCAGTTTCTTGATGATTCTATGCCATGTAGTTTCTCAAGACAACTTTCCATTAGATCTAGCTACGGCCGAGGTTGTGTTGGATTGGAAGCCATCTAAGAACTCAACAGAGGTTCAAAGTTTTTGGGTCTGACTAGTTATTATTGTCGGTTCGTGGAACATTTTATTCCATTGTTGTGTCATTAACTCAATTGACTATTAAAGACCTGAAATTTATTTTAAACAGTAAATGTTAGACAACTTTTAAGGAGCTAAAGCAAAGATTCATTGTCGCACCAGTTTTGGTTGTACCTGATGAAAGTTTGTCTTGCTCAATATATACAAATTCATTTGAAGTTGGTTTTTGAAGAGTTCTAATGCATGAGGACATAGTGATAGTTCATGTATCTCAGCAGTTAAAGAAATATAAATGAACTTATTATACCCACAATTTGTAGCTAGTAATTATTATATTCGCCTTGAAGATTTATTTAGTGCTAAGTTCAAAATATTTTCTGATCATAAAAGTTTGAAATATCTTTTCATGCTAGTAAATTTGAATCTTAAGCAATGCTGATGGATGAAGTATATGCACGATTATGACTTTACTTTAAAATATCATCTCCAAAAGGTCGATGTTGTGGTCGATACCCTGAGTTATCATCCTCCAATTTCTCTTTCCAATTTCTCTTTCTTGTCTTGTATTGGAATATTAGAAGAGATATTTGATTGTTGGAGATTATGAGTTATAGTATAAAAAAGATAGTCAATTAATTTGAATATTTAATTTAGTAGTGACCCCTACACTAATGTGGTCTGTTAAGGACATGCAGAAGTCTAATGGTGAACTGAAAGAGAAGTTAGAGAAACTTTGACCTGCAAATTGCTTAACGTTTGGAAGATCATCTCAAATGGTTTTCTATTTTTCAGAAACCGAGTTGTTATGCTTAGTCATTTGGATTTGAAGCAAGTAGTTTTAGTAGAGAGCTCATCATAGTCACCCAAAAAGTATCATGATCTAAAGTGACAGTTTGAATGAAGCATGATGTATTAGAATATGTGTCCAATTATTTGACTTGTTAGTACATTAAGGCTGAGTATCAGAGAGACCAACTGAGTCATTGAAACGTCTACCTATCCCCAAATGGAATTGAGATAAATTACTATGGATTTTGTGATTGGTTTACTAAGGACATTATAAAAATTTGATGTGATTTGAGTGATAGTCGGCAGATTGACTAAGTCTACACAATTTATTCTAGTAAAAAATAAGTTATTCTTTCACGAAGTTGAGTAAATTCTATATAGAGAATATTGTTTGTTGTCATGGTATTCATTCGAGTATTGTTGTAGATAGAGATATAAGATTCACTTCTAAATTACGATCTAGATTCTCGATGACATGTTAAGGTCACACATTCTAAATTTTTGTGACAGGTGGGTGGATCATTTGCCTTTAGTGGAGTTTATTTATAAGAATAGCTATGAAACCAGTATGGAAGTTTCACCATATGATGCCTGATATGAGAGACTGTCCATATTATCATTATATTGGGCTACGGTCGAAGAGCGTGTTACTTTCGAGTCTAATTTGATTTATGAGACTATTGAGAAAGTTCAAGTGATTAAAGAACAGCTAAGAATAGTTCAAAGTTTACAAAAAAAGAAAAGAAGTTCAATTTGACACCGAAGATTTTGTATTTTTGATAGTTAAGTCAATGAGAGGTATAAGTCGTTTTGGTGTAAAAGGAAAGTTATCTCCATGGCATATCAGATCTTTTCGAATAATGGAACATGTTGTCCTAGTAGCATATCGATTGAAATTACACCAGTAGTTAAATTATGTTCGTAATTGCTTTCACATATCTATGCTAAGAAATTAATTTCTAACCTGTCGCATGTAATTTCCTAGACAGAGCTATCTATCCTAGAGAATATTTTTTATGAGGAAGAGACTGAAAGAATATTAAGTTATGAGATCAAAGTTTTGTGTAATTGTAAAATTTCTTTGATTCGAATTTAATAAAGTAAGCATAGTAAAAAAGAAGTTACTAAAGAAATTGAATATGAGATGATAGTTAAGTACTCCCATATGTTCAAAGGCGCTATTGAAGTTAATTTAAATTTCAAGGATGGAATTCTCTAAATGGGGGAGAATGTGAGAACTTCCCCTCTACCACTCGATCTTTCTCACGAGGTAAATAAAAAAAAAACTAATAATTATTTAATCCCCAACTTTTAATTTTAAGGAGATTCTCTTCCCCTTCTCTCCCTATTTGCACTCGCATGATTATTCTTTACCTAGAGTTTCTCTCAACCAAATTTTCCTTTTTGCAAAGAGAACCAATGTGAACCCCATGGCTTGTGGGGGGATTGCAAACACGAGAGAATTAGGAGCGATCGGAGGAGACACTGTTGAGCAACTATTTTTCCCCTCTCTTGATATTGATTTCATTAGATTTTTGGATTTGATAAGAGTTCTTAAAGCTGAAGGTTGAAAGAGCTTAGAAGTTGGTATTGATGTGGGTTTAGGAGAAGGAATCGTTGAACCCTTACAAACTTAAATTGGAGATTTCGATGGTCAGCGATCCAAAGATAGATGCATGTAAAATTAGACTTTTCACTCTGTTGAGAATGATTTTGATGTTTAATTCAAAGGTAGAATTTCCCATGTTCATGGAAATTTTTATACAATAAGAGCTTAGTTTTGGTATGTATCCTATTATAATAAGTTATTTTAATGCTTACTCTTCTCATTGATTTCAAATCAATTTTTATTAAATATTTTATACATAACATGCTCATTCATTATTTTTAAGTTAAAAGCTAAATATAAAACTTCATTCTTATCGAGTGTACTTAACTCACCCCGTACGACTCTATCTTTTTCACATTTAAATAATAGTGGTTCTCCATTGCAAGAGCATGAGTAGATTAAGAAACTTTTCCTTAGCAGTTTTATCAGGGGTGGGCACTGGCCAGTTTGGTCCGATCCCGAGTCCGGACCAAAACCAGCCCGCGTTTTTGGGAGAATTTTCCCGAGGACCGGAACTAGTCCCATGAAGGACCGGGATTGAACCGAGATCGGACCAAAATTTTGGTTCAGTCCCGGTTACTCCCAACCTTTTTTTTCAGTAATAAATTTTCACATCAAACAATTCCAAAAATCTGTTTTATATAAAAACGATAAAGTTAAATAGAAATCCATAAGCATTAAACATATACTTAACAAACTAAAAGTCTAAATCCTAGTATCAAACATATAAAATAAAGGTCTATATCCAACTATTAAATATTAAAACGAAATCTAAGAAACTAAATTCAACATCCAAAATGAATCTAACTATCAGACATTAAAATAAAATATAAGAAACTAAATTCAACATGCAAAATTAATCTAAGTACTTTAAAACTTAAAAGTAAAATCTAAATAGTAAATTCAATTAAATAGTCAATTTAATTCCCACAACCAGATAATCAATTCAAAACTATTATAGATAAACATTAAAATGAAGTCAATTATTGAAACTAACCATATCAATTATCAAGTCATCGACACATCATCTTCTACTTCTAGAAAATTAACATGCATCAACTAAGATCAATTTTCCAATCAACATATAAACATAAAACATGGCAGCTTCAAGTTTATCAACCTAGCAATTTTAAATAAAGACATCAACTAAGATCCTAAAATAGAACTAAATTAAAGACAAAGTTCAATAGAAATTAGAAATAGAAAACTCAATAGTGATACTTCTATGTTGGACTTCAAATTTGTAGCATAAGTTATTCAAACCTAACACATATTAAGTTCAAATATTATAGCAAAAACATAATATATCATTCTGAAAATTAAGCAACAAAACGCCAAAATAGAAACGACAAAAAGGGCTTTAAAATAGTGAACAAAAATTTCTGGAAAGAAAAACAGAAAATAAATCAACCAATTGAACATTCTAAATATCAATTAAATAGAAAAATAAAATAGGTTCGTATGCTTCACTACTGGACTAAATAGAAAACAAAATTTTCCTTAATTTACACAATTAACACATACAGTGAGGAGTGAGGACAAAGGCGAGCCAAAGACAACCGAATACAGAGGACGAGGAGAGGCTAGCTAAGGCGACCAGGTGAATTGATTCCAAAGGCAGAGCCAAGTGCGAATCCGAAAGATAGAGCCCAGCACGAATCGGAGTAGGGAACATAGAGAATGGGAATCGGAGCACCCGAGCAGGGATTACGGAGATGAGAGAACGGAGCACGGGAGTCGCCGAGTCAGGAGTTGGGGAAATGGGAGTCGGGAGTCGCAGTTCGCAAGTCGGGGTCGGGGGTCTGGTGTTCGAGATTCTGAAACTGGAAGAGTGGAAGTGAACTTAAGTGAAAAAGTCGAGGGAAGAAGAGTTTTTTTTTTTTTTAGCTTCAGTCTGGTCCCTATTTTTCGGGAACTTGGGTCATGGACCGAAAATCGGCGAGAGATTATGTTTTGGATCGAGAACCGGATCATGGTCCCGCGATGCGGTACTGAAATTGGACCAAAATTGGTCGTCCGGTCCAGTTCTCAGTCTGTGGTCCGGTCATAGCCACCCTTAAATTTTATTTGTACTGATAAGAGTTTATTGTACTTTTAACGATGTTTGATTATTGGTCATCTTTTATTTTAATTTATTTTTCATAGTTGTTACACCTTTTTTTACTTCGTACTATTTTAAATGTCACTACGGGATCTTTTGTTTGGGTCCAACTTTTACTCAAAGTTTAAGACTTTTGTTGTGAAATCAAGAATTTAAAGTTAAGAGTAAGATGATCCGATTTGTTTTAGATCAGATCGTTCTTCGTTTTGTCTCGAATCTCTTTTGAATTGTGGCAAGTA
>CM039519.1:15642165-15660097 GCA_022433055.1 Begonia peltatifolia | reverse complement strand
GTTACTTGGACTGCTTATTTAGTGGTATAATTATACTGTATAAGTGAGTTCTGTGTAGTAGATTGGATTTTAAGTAGAACTGTTTGTAACCCCTCTATGCTTTTCTGTAAACTTATTTGGAAATATAATTCTATCTACGAAAACTGTCAAAAACAGTCTTTATTAAAAATTATTATGATCAGTACTTTTCACATTTTATGGCAGTGACATTATTATTGTTTCCACCGATTTTTATTCATAACATTTCTATATTCCTATAAAAGCCAATTAAAAATAAATTCATTTAGACATGAATTTGTCATGTGATTGTCCAGACACATGGGTAAATCAGATTATTTACAGCTTAAAATAATGACGTGTTGTTTTATCCAATTTCAAACCCAAATCTCATATGTCATCCAATTTCAAACCCAAATCTCATGATTAACTTATCAGTTCCACATATTTTTGCAAATTATGCATATACTTTTAACTAAGTAAATATGCATCACCCATGTACAGTGATGTTTTAGATTACTTTCCACTGTGATGCCTTGTGCACCTTATTAGTATCCTATTTCAAAGAATTTTATCTTTAATTTATCTTTGCAGTAGAGTTTCTCCCGCTTTCCTTCCGTAATACATAATTTTCATTTATTGAGTATCAAGAACTCATTCAAAATTAAAAGTAAATATAATGCAATACAAAAGTTTAAGCTAACAACAGATTTTGTCCTATGGCCTCTCTGAATTAATTTTTGCTCGTTGAGTAATCTAAAAAAGTCACTCAAAGTTGAAAGTGGAATTGTTAATTACATGAAGTCTAAATTCTATTCTTTATAAGATATCTATGTCTAAGTAACCTTGAGTAATTTTAAAAAACTATACATTAATAATTAAATTTACCTAATTGTTTATTTATCATACGTAATATCACATAAAATTTCCATAAGCATCTAGCAATTAGAATGATTGAATCTATGTAAATAAGAATTCTCAAGTAAGGTAAACAAAAGTCCAAAAATGTCGTTTAACAAAATGTGTTTATTATTTACTAAGAAACTAACACGATTTCACTTGCAAGGGGGTCGTGTTCTACCCACAAATAACATAATGGTTAGAAAACTGACACGATTCCACCTCGAATGAGTCGTGTTTCACTCACAAACGAAACGAAAAAAAAAAATACAAGCAGAAAACCAAATGCTGTCCGATAAGCAACTTTTAGGCTCTCGGCATAACGATCATCCAAAAGAAGACGGCAGCAAACGGGACACGTTTCTGGCCACTTTCTTTGTGTATCCTTCTCTAGAAAACAGAGAGAAGACGAGTGGAACGATGACTATTCAAGCAACCTCGGGCTTGAAAGCTCAAGGAGATACACTCCTTCTCGGTTCTTGACTGAACCGAGTCTTACCGTTCACCAATCTTCAAACTACTTCGGCTGAACACAAAAAGTTATTTCTCATATATTCAACAACCTTTACACACATCAATAGCCATGAATTTATAGATCTAGGGTGACTGAAGGTTAGAATGGGCTTTGGCTTCGAAATTGGCCACATGGTTGGCCATTCTTGGTCCACTTGCACACCAGATCACCTTCAAGCTTTGGCCCATTTGTTGCATCAATGGGCTACTAAACTTTGGCCCAATTGTTGCTTCTAACTACCATCTAACTTAGCATACATCTAATCTTAATGCCTAAAGATGCATGCAATTATAAAACATTACAGGAAGGCGAATGTTTGCCAATAAAAACATAAGGCGAATGTTTGCCGAATAAAATTCAAATACAAATTAATTGCGATGGAGACAAATCCCTTCTTCATGTGCTTCCACCTTTAGCTCCCACGATAGCAAGTGCAAGGGTTGATCCTTGTCCTTTGGGCTAGGTTCCCATTCCAAATTCGCGAAGAGGCATTCGTCACCTGTAATTCCTGCAAAAGAGTTAAACTTGTTAGTGAACAGGTTGGATAAAGCTCGTGCCTTGGTTTGTGATCGAGTGACGGCCCTCTAGGGCACATCATCCTCCCCAGGTGATTACCTCAAATCCGTTAATGGGGTCGCTTCGATGTCATCATCGTCTCCTTTGTATGGCGAGAGATCTTGGACATTAAAGGCGGAGGAAATTCCGTAGTCGCCGGGTAGCTCTATCTTATAGGCGTTGATTCTTTCTAACACCTTGAATGGTCCTTCTGCTCTAGGCATCAACTTGGATTTTCTTTTAGCGAGGAACCTTTCTTTCCTTAGGTGCAACCAAACTAAGTCTCCTTTATTAATGATAACTTCCCGTCGTCCTTTATTAGCGTGTTTGGCGACCTTGTTGTTGCTCTTCTCGATGGCTTTGCGTACAGTCTCATGCAATTCCTTAATTCGTTCTGCGTTGTCTGCTCCTAATGGATTAGCTAAGTCCGTAAAAGGTAATGGAATAAGATCTAACGGTGTATATGGATTAAACCCATAGGCAACCTCAAAGGGCGACTGCTGAGTAGTGGAATGAAGGGTGCGGTAGTAGGCAAACTCCAAGCCTGGGAGTACTATATCCCTGTTAGATAATTTCTTACCTACAACGGTGCGTAAGAGGGTACCTAGGGTCTCGTTGACGAACTTTCGTTTGACCATCGGTTTGGAGATGAAAGGATGTGCTGAAACACAACCTAGTTTCTAACTTTTTCCACAAAGTGATCCAAAAGGCACTCAGAAATTTAGTGTCTCTATCCGACACGATAGAATGCGGTATACCATGCAGGCAAACAATTTCTTTAAAATATAGGTTAGCTATTAGGACAGAGTTATCGGTCGCGGCAATGTGCCATCTTGGAGAACCAATCCACGACCACCATTATAGAGTCTTTATTCCGGGCGGTCCGTGGCAGTCTTAAAACGAAGTCCATACTAACCTCTACCCAAGGGTGTGATGGGATGGGTAAGGGCATGTATAAGCCTTGAGGTAGAACTTTACTCTTAGCCTTCTTGCAAATCACGCATGTCTCTACCATGCGATTCACATCTTTCATCATGCGAGGCCAATAGAAGTGTTCCTTAAGCAATTCTAGGGTCTTTTTCTCGCCGAAGTGACTTGCTAGGCCCCCGCAATGAGATTCTTTTACAAGGCATCGTCTTAAGCTTCCTTGGGGAATGCACAACTTTCCCGCTTTAAGTAAATAGCCATCCATGAGGCGATATTCGCCTTATGCCTTGTCCACACACTTGATGTAATAAATTCCAAAATCGGGGTCAGTTTCATAGGTCTCCTTGGCATTAGGATTAGATGCCAAAAAACCTAACCACTAATTCGGTGAATAGAATGCGCTTTCTAGAGAGAGCATCGGCCACAACATTATTCTCTCCTTTCAAATACTTAAGGGTGTAAGGAAACCTTTCTAAGAACTCCATCCACTTGGCATGTCTCTTGTTCAGCTTGTGCTGACTTTTGATATGTCTTAGGGCCTGGTGATCAGTGTTAATAACAAATTCTTGTTGTAGTAGGTAATGTTGCCAATGTTCTAAAGCACGTATAACTATGTAGAATTCTTTGTCGTAGGTGGAATAATTTAGTATGGGTTCTTTCAACTTTTCGCTAAAGTATGCGACGGGTCTGCCATCTTGCATAAGCACTACTCCTATGCCGACTCCAGATGCATCGCTTTTGACCTCAAAGGCCTTGTTGCAATCTGAGAGGGCAAGTACGGGGGAATGACATAATCTTTCTTTGCTGAGGTCAAAGCTCTTTTAACACACTGGGGTCCAAGAGAACTCTTTCCCTTTTTTAGTGCAATCGGTAAGCGGAGCAACAATCGAAGTAAAGTCTTTAATGAACCTTCTATAAAATGAGGCAAGCATGTGAAAGCTGCGTATTTCTGTGATAGAATTTGGTATAGGCCAATCCTTGATGGCGTTGATCTTTTCCTCGTCCGCTTCCATCCAGTCTTTTGAGATGACAAATCCTAGAAAGTACATCTTGTCCTGTGCGAAAGAGCACTTCCCTATGTTACCAAATAGTTTAGCCTTTCTAAGGGTCTGGAAGAGGGAGTTAAGGTGGGACAGATGTTGAGTGAGATCCACGCTATACACTAAGATGTCATCAAAGTATACCACGATAAATGTTCCTAAGTACTCTTTAAGCACATGGTGCATGAGTCTCATGAACGTACTTGAGGCGTTAGATAAACCAAAAGGCATTACCATCCATTCGAATAATCCATATTTTGTCTTAAAGGTTGTCTTCCACTCGTCGCCTTCTCTCATCCTGATCTGATGGTAGCCACTTTTAAGACCTACTTTAGAGAAAATAGAGGCTCCACTGAGTTTATCCAACATGTCCTCGAGCCTGGGGATGAGAAATCTATACTTGACAGTAATTTGGTTAACAACTTGGCTATCAACACACATCCTCATGGTGCCGTCTTTCTTGGGAATTAATAAGGAGAGTACGGCACAGGGACTCATGGATTCTCTAATGTAACCTTTATCCAAAAGTTCTTGTACTTGGTCCTGCAGCTTCTTGGTTTCTTCGGGGTTCATTCGGTATGCTGGTCTATTAGGCAGGATGGCTCCAGGGAAGAGATCAATTTGGTGTTCAATGCTACGTAAGGGTGGTAGACCTTAGGGCAAGTCTTCTGGGAACACATCTTGGAACTGGTTAAGTAAAGTTTTAACGGCTTGAGGAATAACTCCTAGTTCCATGATTCTATGTCGGAAAAGTACCAAAATCAGGGGATCTCCTCTACGCACAGACGTCTCTATCTCCTTCTTAGTCATGAATAAAGTAGCCTTATCCTTGGCTTCTTTTCTTGCGGCGTCATCTCTAGATATTTGTTCGGGGGTCATGGGAGCAAACTTGAAGGTCTTTCCTTCAAACTTAAGGGAATAGTAGTTAGTGTAGCCGTCATGGTTTACCCGTCGGTTAAAGTGCCAGGGTCGGCCTAGGAGTAAATGACTTGCACTCATAGGCACAACATCGTAGAGGACCATGTCCTTGTACTTCCCGAGAGAAAATTCAACTTTCACTTGCTTGGTAACCTTGACATCATCCTTATCATCTAGCCAGCGTAGCTTGTAGGGGTGGGGGTGAGTGTTGGTCTCTAGGCCTAACTTGGTCACTAACTCCGTGGAGGCTACGTTAGCACAACTGCCTCTGTCTATAATCAGGGAACATAACTTCTCCTTGATGAAACACCTGGTATGGAAGATGTTCTCATGCTGACAGTCTTCTCCAAAATTCTTAGTGACGAGAACACGCCTTCTGACCATAAGCATGGGTCCTTTAGGGGCGTGGAAAACTTCCTCTTGGGAGTCACTATCTTTTTCATCTTCTTTTATACCTTCTCGCTCGTCTTCGCTTGTAAACTCTCCAATGTCCTCCTGGAGGATTATCACTCGTCTATTAAGACACTGAGCCATGAAATGACCCAAGCCATGATACTTAAAGCATTTAAGATCTCGCGATCTAGGGGAATTGACACTTTCTACCTGGGTCTTGTTGCTTGATTCTTTGGGTGGCCAACTACGTGGAAACGGTTTCTTTCCCTCAGCTTTGGTGAAAGTTTTGTTTGGTTCTGGTTGTGGAGTGGTGATATTAGGAGTAGTCTTGAGCGGAAATTTCAGGGTGAAGGTAGCTTTTCTCTTCCTACTAAGTTGTCGCTCTACTTTCATAGTCATTTGTACTACTGCGTCAAGGGATTCTAGGGGATGCAGCTCAACAATGTCTCATATATCTTGGTGCAATCCTCGAATAAATCTTGTAAGTACTTGCTCTTCAGGTTCGTCCATGTCTCCACGAATCTTAAGGGTCTCGAACTCAGTAAGGTACTCTTCAACAGATCGACCTCCTTGTCTCAAGTTTTGGATTTGTAAGAAGAGCTCTTGTCGGTATTGGTTAGGTATGAATTTTTTGGTCATGAGGGACTTCATCACTCTCCAAGTGGTGACAGGGTCGTCTCCTATCTTTTGTCTTTGGGATTTAATGTTGGCCCACCAGAGGGCCGCGTATCCCGTGAGCTCGAGCGAAACTAGTTAGATTTTAATCTTATCTGAATAGTCATAGTAGTCAAAGACTTTCTCCACTTTATCTATCCAATCTATAAAGGTGTTACCATCGCACGTGCCATTGAATGACGAAACATGCAACTTAATGTTCCTAAGATCGTCTAAGTCCTTCCAACGGCTAGACCTGAAATTCTCTTCTTCGTCTAGGGTCCACTCATCATCATCATGATAGTCAAAGTCTGGGAACTTCCTTCTGGGGTTAGGTGCCCTCTCACGCATTGGGGAAGGATCCTAGTCGGGAAATCTCCTGGGAGAGTATTCAGTTCTCCTAGGGTTATCAGGTCTCATTCTAGGGAGGTCATCTCGAGTGGGCTTTCTGGAGTTAATCTTATCGAGGTTATCCATTATGAATTTCATATCAAGGGTTAAGTCTTTGAGTTGTTGGCTTTGATTACTAACTTCTCCATTAAGTACATATAGTTGTCCTTGAAGGCTGGACTCTCCCTCTTGATGGGTATGAGTCTCGGGTTGGGGAACGTCTTTACCTTGGTTCAGTTCTTGAGTCATAGTATCGGGGTTTAATTCTCAGTTGAGTCCACTCCTAGTTTTCATGTGACTTCCTAAGGTTATAGGGGGAACATGTGTTCTTACGCTAGATTGACCCTAAGTGTTAGGAAGGAGGGAAAATTTTAGTGGATCCCGGGTGCTTAAACTTGGAACGAAAATTTGAGGGATTAAATGGCTATTTTTTTGGAATGGAAGGTGGTTGTCATAGACAAAGCATGTGACACTGTGGTAGAGCTCTGAGAGAGCTTCGAATCGATATCTTACGGGCGAAAATCTGACGCCCGTAGCAAAAGTTATGATCGTTTTAAGTTCAATGGGTCAAACCTACCAAAACAACTAGCGAACTAGGCATAAAAGTTTACCAGGGTATTAACACATTTTGATAAACATGTTTTTCCTTTAGTGTTCATATCATGCATCAACTCAGTTATCATTAAACCACACAGTAAGGATATAATAACATAATCACAGAGATTCCAGTTTGTGTGCAAATCATGTAAGATATCCGGTTAAGCAAGTAAACAAAGTATTCTGCCAAAGTAATTAAGCTAAGGTGTTAGCAAGCATGGAATGAGGCAGCAGACAACAATATCAGCACAAAACAGTATTAAATCACCAGGTACAAAGTAGCAACAGAATGGTTGTTCCGAATAAGGTAATACACTAGCTGCTACATAGCACACCCATATGCATAATAACATAAACGTACAATACCAGTGGTCTAGCAATAGACACCTACCACCTGCACCTACCCTCAAACAGCAGCTAAGCTGTAGGGTGTTCTGTTCTCACCTGCACCTACCCTCAAACAGCAGCCAATCAATTAAGGGGTCCTGTTCTCACCTGCACCTTCCCTCAAATAGCAACCAATTACAATACGAATATGAACATACAAATACGAATATGAACATACGAATATGAACAGATCAACACATAAGTTTTCGGCTTTAAAGACTAAATGGTTTCGAGTTTTCGGTTTTTAAATTTTGTCCATTAACAACATATCTACAGTAGTGTTCAAGCTTATCCTTATATGATAGACACAAAATTAAGAGAACCGGTTTCTGCCTTTTCGAAAACCAACGAACTAGAGAAGAAATGAAAAGTTTGCAGCAAACAAAATGTGTAACAAGATCAATCTACTCGTTTACAGACCTTCAAGGGAAGCTATCCATGGCTCTGATACCACATGACACGATTCCACCTCGAATGAGTAGTGTTTCACTCACAAACGAAACGAAAAAACAAAATATAAACAGAAAAATCGAATGTTGTCCGATGAGAAACTTTTAGGCTCTCGACATAACGATCTTCCGAAGGAAGATGGCAGCAAACGAGACTGGTTTCTGGCCACTCTCTTCGTGTATCCTTCTCTGGAAAAGAGAGGGAAGACGAGTGGAACGATGGCTATTCAAGCAACCTCGGGCTTGAAAGCTCAAGGAGATGCACTCCTTCTCGGTTCTTGACCGAACCGAGTCTTATCGTTCACCAAGCTTTAAACTACTTCGGCTGAACACAAAAAGGGCTATTTCTCATATATTCAATAAATTTTATACACACCAATAGCTATGAATTTATAGACCTAGGATGGCTGAAGGTTAGAATGGGCTTGGGCTTCGAAATGGGCCACATGGTTGGCCATTCTTGGTCCACTTGCACACCAGATCACCTTCAAGATTTGGCCCATTTGTTGCATCAATGAGCTGCTAAACTCTGGCCCAATTGTTGCTTCTAACCACCATCTAACTTAGCATACATCTAATCCTAATGCCTAAAGATGCATGCAATTATAAAACATTATAGGAAGACGAATGTTTGCCAATAAAAACATAAGGCGAATGTTTGCCGAATAAAATTCAATTACAAATTAATTCCGAGGGAGACAAATCCCTTCTTCATGTGCTTCCACCTTTATCTCCCACGATAGCAAGTGCAAGGGTTGATCGTTGTCCTTTGTGCTCAGTTTCCATTCCAAATCTGCGAAGAGGCATTCGACACCTATAATTCCTGCAAAAGAGTTAAACTTGTTAGTGAACAGGTTGGATAAAGCTCGTGCCTTGGTTTGTGATCGAGTGACGGCCCTTTGAGGCACATAAAAAACCCAGTAGCTCAGCAGCTCGACTGGTCGAGAATACCTTAAAGTCCAGCAACGATTTAGAAAAGGCAAATGAAATCTAAATGCAATAAAATTTTAAGAGGTCCTTAATATGTGAGTGAAGAATATTGCCTCAAATTTTCAGGTCAAGATGTTCACAAATAAAAAGTTATGCACAAAATACTAGATGCTGTCCGATGAGCAATATATTAAACTCCCGACATAACTGTAGCGACCCAAAAACCCACACAGTTTTTGGTCGCTCCCTATTGCTTTGATATCATCCCTGTAGCGACGTGAAAATCGACTCGTCGATTTCCGGTCTGCTCACTATTACTACACACTCAAATATGCTCGAATAAAATTTGCGTAAAAATTTAAAAACTTCGTCCATCGAATTAAAATGACCTTTTTGAAAACATTTGAAATCGTCACTGCAGAGGACTTGACTAAAATTAGTTTAAATAAAATTTGAGTTTTCAAAAACTAAAGACATTTTTGGTCGACCTCGGTAAACACCGGTCTACACTTCCATCTATTTTTCACTACCGATCGACACTTGCGTGCAGCAATCAACACTACGTTCTTTCTATCTGCGTTGATCGATCCTTGAGGTCGACACTCCTGTCCATTTTATACTACCGGTTGACACTACGTTTCTCTCTGTCCGTGTCGGTCGATCCTTGAGGTCAACACTCCCATCCATTTTACACTACCGGTCGACACTACGTTTTTCTCTATATGCGTCGGTCGATCCTTGCGGTCAACACCTACAGAGTTTGGTCGACCCTCTTACGTGCAGGTCGACACTCTGTACGCATTTTCCCATTGAGCGGTCGACACCTTCTAAATACTGGTCAACACTTGCTAGACTTAGTCGACCACTCAGCCTGTAGGTTGACACTTTCTTCACTAGATTCTTACCTAAAAGCCTTAATCTTTCAAAGAACCACAAAAATTTGACTCAACGATAAAATAACAAAACGTAAACTTTTTCATCAACTTAAAAACATTATTTACATAGAAAAACGACTACTAAAGTTTGAAATCGATCTATACATCCACATGACTCCAATCGACTCAAAACAACTCAAAACGACTCAAAATTGTTTCGATAAAACTCAAATAAACCAACTCTCTCACATACCCCCGCCCTGGTCAAAACGCTCAACAGCCGGCCACGAGCGTACTCCTCCAACCATCTCCTAGTCCTGGGCACGCTCTGAGTACTCACCAGCTACAGCATCGTTACCTACATCACAGAACTTATCTATTAGTCTAATGCTAAGTAAGTAATGTACGTAAAAACTTAAACACTGAAATCAAACTCATCCTAACATATGCAATTTCTACAATTTCGTCTCTATTTTCATTTTCGTCTATTTCTTACATGTTCTTTATCTTCTTACTACTGAGTTCTTCTTTACGTGCTAGATCAAGTTGACATACCTCGCTGTCCACCTCACAGGATAAAGTCAACCTTTATTTAGTAAAGTGACACAGCTCGTGGTGCACCTCTCGGGATAAGGCCACCACGTAAAATGGGGGAAGAATTGATACATCTTGCGGTGCACCTCTGGGGACAAGACCACTCAACCCCACCATTATTATTTTCTTATGTATCTTCTTATTTTGTTCATCATGTCTCGTCCTACTGTTTCATTCCATAAAAACATGAAAATTCATTTTCGTTTCGTTCTCGTATTTTAAAACTATGATGCATAATCACTAAAACATAACATAAAGTAAACGTGCATGCATCCTACCGAACTGTGATGTAGGCCCAAAGGCAAAACACGTACTGCACTACTTACACTACTTACCTGGTGTCCTTAACAATACGTTCGCAACTTCGTACACTAACTGGAAACTGGAGAATCTATAAAACCACACATTCATCAATTCTACTTCATTCAACTCATGAAATTCTAACATAGAAAATCTTAAACTCATACTAATCCGAAACTCCCAAGTAAACCCGAAATCCTACACAATTTCTGATCAAATTCGAAATTGTACAACTTATCCAATACTTATCTGATTTGGATGATTCGAAATGTTATAGACTTCTGAGGACGTCTAATTTTAACTGTTTAATCAAATTCCTAATCCAACACTTACAACTTGACCGAATGTGGCCTAACAAAAATCATTCCGTAAACCGAGCATTCGGCTATCCAGACGCTTAATATTTTCCATACAAACTCATAATATACTCACACTTCTATCTTAAACACCAATACATGGATAGAAATCAACTCTAACTTCAAATTCTCATATTTCACTCCTAGGTTTCACCAAAACTACCAAATCATTTCCTTACCTCCACTTTTTTGCTAAAAACAACTAAGAAACTAACTATCTACTTAAAAACTAACTGAAACATACCTTAGATTTGAAGAAGTGAAGAGGAACTGAAAAGATCATCGTTGGAAGGGAGAACATGCTGAAGAAGAGGATTTCTCGCGTAGGGGAGGGAAAGAAAGAGAAGGGTTTTTGGTGCTAGGGAGAAAGCACCTCAAGGTGTTCTTATTTTTGATTTTTTAATAATAATAATAATCTAATTACTAAATCATTATCAACCTCTAACCGTTTAATCAAACGGTTATTTAGTCTGTTTCCCGTTGGATTCTTAAAATTTTCTCTTCTACATTAGTATCAAAATAATCTTTTACTTAATGGTAGAAATTCTTCGCTCTCGATTCCGATTAAAACTCTGCGGATTACAATTACGTAAATCTATAAATTAGTTTAGCGAAAAAATTTTGGGCGTCACAATAACATTCTTCCAACAGAAGATGACAGCAAATGGAACCAGTTAATGGCCACCTTCTTCGTGTATCCTGCTCCGTAAAGAGAGGGAAGAATAGTGGAACAATAGCTATTCAAGTAATCTCGAATTTGAAATCTCAAAAGGAGAATACACTGATTCTCGGTTCTTGACCAAACAGAGTCTTACCGTTCAACAATCTTCAAGGTTGCTTTGACTGAGCACAAAATGGACTATTCTCATAGATTCAACAACGTTTACAAGCACCAATAACTATGCATTTATAGACCTATGGTGGCTGAAGGTTGGGGATGAGATTTGGCTTCAAAATGGGGCCAAATGCTTGGCCATTCTTGGCTCACATGCACACCACAGCACTCTTCAATATTTGGCTCAATTATTGCATCAATTTATTACTAAATTTTTGCCTAATTGTTGCTTCCAACCACCATCTAATCTAATATACATCTAATCCTAATGCCTAATGATGCATGCAACTATAAAGCATTACATGAGGGCCAATGTTTGCCAACAAGAACATAAGGCTAAAAAGATTTTTCCAAATAAAGGTTCAGTTACAATTTATCTCCAAGGGATACAAATCCCTTCTTCATGTGTTTTCATTTTTAGCTCCCACGATAACAAATGCAAGGGTTGATCTTTGTCCTTTGTGCTCGGATTCCAATTCAAATTCTTAAAGAGGCCTTCGAAGCCATCTAACTAGCAAAAAAATTAAATTTTTTAGTGAATAAGTTTGATAAAGTTTGTAGTTTGATTTGTGATCGAGTGCTGGCATTTTGGGACACATCAGAAACACTAGTGCATCAAATTAGGTTATATTATTGACGTATTATGTTATTGAAAATTATATTAACATGAGAGAGAAAGCGAGGTATATATCTTACACTTGATTTATTGAAAAAATTAAACTATGAAAAATAATTTATAGCAAGTGTACTAAAAAAGACTTCAGAATAAAAATGTTAAACAACAGATGTAATCCTAAATATAACTAAAAAAAAAAAAACACCCCCAAACTTACCTCGGACATAGTTCCCACTTATAAAAAACATGTCCCACAATACATACAGAACCGATACTACATTTCCTCGGTGCTCTCACTATTTCAATCAAAGCTCACATTAACAGGCTGGAGGAGAACATCGGGACATGGATCAACTCTGACGCAAACTATCGTGTCATTAATGAGCATGAACATAGAAGAAATTCTGGAGATATGGTAATCCATGATCTTCTGGAGCATATGATCATACCGTTGACGGTGCTCTGCTAACTTCATCTTTGAACAGCTAGATCATCGCCTACTGACTGCACCTCTCCCTAAATTCTTAAAATTAAAATTTTTAAATCTTAAAAATTTTCACTCAATTTGATTAATAAATTAAATTTAAAATAGAGCGTTGAAAACTAAAAATTTAAAATTTTTCTCCAAATAAAAAATTTTAAAATTTTTTTTCCAAATTTGATATTAAATTTAAAGTTGGGCGTGACAACTCTAAATTTCATAATTTTGAAACTCTTCGAATATTAATTAACAAAATCATTAAATGTGCGTAAACTTTTAAAACAATTTACATTTATTAGAAAAATTTAATCATTAAATAACTTTTGTCTAAATTCAAAATAAATACATTGTCGATATAAAAAAATTTATAAAAATAATTTATAAAATTTTATTAATAAAAAATGTCAAGATAACTTCTTAAAATCCAACAAAAAAAAATTACCCAAAATTATCTCTGAATTAAACTGAAACATAAAATTAAATTCATTTATCTGACCTAAAATATTATCTTTCTCTATATGATTGTTTGACTCTAAAAAGATCTTGATCGACTATAATTGCTGCTCAATAAAATTTATATACATCACAAAAATACTAATTAGAAATAATCTCAACACATAAAACATATGCATATGTAAATTAATTGCATATGTTACCAAATTCATATTTAATAGTTACGTACTGGTTGAAACTCATTTTCAAACTTTCTTTCAGACTTTCATTAGTTATCACATATTTTCTGTCCATTTTAAGTTAATAGTTACATACTAGTTGAAATTCATTTTTCAACCTTCATTAAAACTTTTATCAGTCATAATATATTTTTCATCCATTTTATGTTCATAATTACATACTGGTTGAAACTCATTTTTCAACCTTCATTTAGTCAGTCATTAGTCATTTCATTTTCGATAAAGTTTTCATTAGTTATTCGTTCAAACTTTCTTTAGCCACCATCTTCCGTCAATTCAATTAGATTCATATATTCATACCAACATATAAGATGTCTTATCATTTTATTTTACTATATATTTAAATCAATGTGTAACTATGTGTGTCCAATCAAAATATCTAAAATAAATAATAAATTAATAGAAAGAAAATACTTTGCATAATACCCTTTCTGATATAGTCATACAACGAAAACATTTAAAACTAAAGTTTTACTTAGAAAATGAGTTTCAACTAATATGTAATTATTAAACATTAATTTGGTAATGTATGTAGTTAATTGTACATATTTTACTTACTGAGATTATTTTTCATTAGTAGTTTTATTATATGGATAAATTTTGTTGAAAAACAATTATAGCCGATCAAAATTCTTTTAGAGGCAGACGACCATACAGAGAAATATAATGTTTTGGGTCAGATAAATGAATTTTATGTTTCATTTTAATTCGAGTATAATGTCGTGTAATTTGCTTTTGTAGATTTTAATAAGTTATGTTAACATTTTTGGTTAATAAAATTTCATAAATTATTTTTATGAATTTTTCTATCAACTATGCATTTATTTTGAATTTTGACAAAAGTTATTAATAATTGAATTTTTCTAACAATGTAAATTGTTTCAAAAGATTTCATACATTTAATGACTTGACTAATTAATATTCAAAGGTTTGAAATTACTGAAATATAATATTTTCAATGCTCGAATTGAGACTTATTTTTTTAATCAACTTGGGGGAAAAATTTTAAGGTTTTCAATTTCAGATAATTTTAATTTTAAGAATTTGGCCGCTACACGAATAGAATGTGGTTTCGTCTACTGTAACCTCTCCAACTCGAGTGGCCTGGCCACATCTTGGGGCATCCTCCCAACCTCGGATGTTGTAAACGAAACTTTAATCCAACTATGCTCTAGAATAGAACATCTCCTCACTCAAGCTCTATGCAATATCAGCCAGTCGGCAGAGGCATGTGATCAGAGATGGAAATAGAGACCATGCAGAATAAACTATTAAATCACTACTCCTACATCAATTAGCAGATGGTTGTGGATGACATAAAGAAGAACGCTCGTCCTTTGTCACATCACTATGGTGAGAGACTATCACAGTGAGAGACTGGCATAAGACGGATTCTAATTAAATAATGTCACACTTGAGCTTCTGTGCAATGATAATTTCATCCACGTATAATTGGAAGGAAAGGTTTTCCCATATGGCTTGATGTTTTGCAACCCCTAATATCTGTTAGTGGTTGCTTGAGAGAAAGAAACATTTTTTCCTCGTACGAACACCTTGTACTCATGGTAATCATAAGCTTTTGCATAAATTGTTGTATAGTTGGGAGAACTACAACATCGGGTTGTCTGACAAGTTGCTGCCACAACCTCTCTCAAGAAAAACGTCTATAATTGGAAAGCATGTTAGATGACGTTGAAGAAGAAGGAAATTTTGAATGATTGCATAATCTGAGGTACTTTTAAGATCCATATGATGACTTGAGATATTTGAAATTGTCGAGGGATTGCTCTTGACTCATAAAGAGCTAATTTGTCGAAACGTTGCTCTCAAATCCGTTGAAACACTTCATTTTATAGCACGCTCGATCTGATTCTCAAGTTGTGAAATTTTTCTTATTCAGAGATGATCTTTCCTTCAACGGATAATATTTCAATTTTGCATCATTTGGTATTAGAGCCATTTCGACTCATCTACCATATTTTACTGCATATTTTAACCTTAAAATGATGACAAGAAGGGTTACAATGACTGCTCAAAACGGTGAAACAAATGCTCTTCAACCGAGCAAACCACCACCTAAGCAAGCTGAGTCAAGTGTTCGAGGACAACTTGATGAACTTTGAGCTGTGTTTCTTAACATTTTTTAGCCCTTTCAAGGGTTCACAAATATATGTGTAAGAACTATTAGAGCCCCTTCACAAAGAGAAAGTGGTAGTTTAAGAAACGAAAGAAGAGATACACAAGGGATGAAGTTGAAGAAGAAAAAGAAAACAAGTTTGAAGTATTGCATAGTTCGAGGTATTTTCAAGATGCATATGATGACTTAATACAACCTCTTGATGATTGCTCGTCACTTATAAAGAGCAAAGTTGTCAAAATGTCACGTTTCAAATTATTAAACCGCGTCATTTGTAGCGCGCTCAATCTAAGCCATTATAGTGTATTTCTAACTATTCAAGAATTTCTAATTATTTACCAGTGCTCCTTACGCCTTTTTGTATGCACTACTTTATATTTTTCACTTGGTTTGCTTACGTTACTCCAAACATCTTTTTGGCTTATACTTGTAATTTTTTATCCAAAAACTTATTTTTTACATTTTCAAAGACATCACCTTTTCTTAATGAATATCTATCTACCTTTGCTTGAAAAATCTTTTATTGAATCTTTAATTCTTATTTGTTATATTTGGTTCATATCATTACATTATTTAACTCTTACTTAGATTGTTCCTTAGATATTTCATAATCATTATAATAGTCATTTAAAAATAAACTTGTTTTCGAATACCAAATGAAATTTTACCAAAATTCTTGGGGTAACAATTTTTGATATTATTATAATGACACATGCATTTCCTCTAGTATGCTCAAATGCTGGGTTTAACATATTCTTTACGACATTTTTCAAAAAGTCAAAATCCTATATTTTTTGTGTTAGTTGTAATGACACGCTTCAGCCAATACGCACGTGCATCACACGTTAATCAACTAGTCAATTATTTTATAAAAGTGAGGATGATTCTAATTTCTCCTAACCTTTAAAATAAATAAAAAAACAAGTAAATATGATGGTGTATATGTCTGATTCCTCTTATTTTTCAATTCCTATTTTGTTTCTTTATTTATATTTTCTATCGCCAATTTATATAATTTCATTTATTTACACTTCTAATGTCATACTTCTTCGTCTCCTTAACATTTTATCATCTAAGTTAAAAAAGAATAGAGAAATTAAAAAATTAAAATTTCATATGATTATCTTAAGTTAACTCTATTTTATGTAAATGTTTTTTAATTTATTTTTTAATTTGTATAATTTCATTTAACTACACTTCTAATGTCATGTCTTTTCATCTTCACAACTCTTCATCTTTACACGTAAGTAAAAAAAATTCTAAGATAAGGATACTTTCTCCCACCATGTTTTGAATGTTTTTTTTTCATTTTTGACACTATAAAAAATTCATAATTGTAGTATTAAAAAAAGTAAAAAATAAAAATAAAAAACGCAAAAACCACTTCACCTGAAGATGTCTCTTTACTTTCTCTTTAATAGCATAGGACAGGTGATCTTCTTCTTTATGTTTATCCTATTAATTGATGTTATTTCTTTTATTGATGTCCAGATTTTCATATCAAACGTTTATAAATTCTTTAACATTCTTCTAAACAAACATACAAGCAAATGTATCAAAGTTTAATATAACCAAAAATGCAATATGACAAGACATGTAAAATATCGACCAGATAAGTAGATGATGATGAATAGGTGCAACCCACAGAGTATGTGACATGACAACTTAATAAAAATATTAACCATACAAGAGATGCACATGAAATTCATAATTGTGTCTAATGATACAAACTTTAGTACAAAAGCACTCGGGAAAAAAAAAAATAGATAACTTGTATAGACTATAGAGCATTAAGATACTATTCAAAAGAGTTGAATCAATCTCATTTGGCAATATAAAAGATAGAAATCTAAAATGGTACTGACATCTTCCTGGCTTCACAAGAAATGTATCCCAAAATCAACTTACCCACCTGACGTGCCTACGACCTGATCTTACAAGTATAAACCAAGATACGTATTTTAATTATTATTTAACTACTAATTAGTTTGTGAGTTTTATAGAAAAATGTTTTCTTAAGGTTTAGAATTTTTAAAGAGAAAATTTGTCTTCCCATTTACAAATTGTATAACCAAATTATTATTTAATTTTTAGTTTATTTTTGACAAATAATAGTCTTTATATAATTTTAACAAAACATTTAGCCTCTATATTTAATCATGTATAATTAGGAATTAGGGTTAGCTTGCATGGTTAGTATTAGTGGTAGCTTAAAGGCTTGAGGGCAAATTGGGCATAAAATATTTTGCAGTCAACACTTAAACACTTAAGCATTTTCACGACCGAGCCTCATTTCAAGCTTGAAGCCTAGCAATTCTGCAACCAACACAGATGCTTTGTAACACCCAGAGAAACCCCGCGTTCTCGGTGCGCTACAGTGCATCTACACACTACA
>CM039519.1:15559417-15634014 GCA_022433055.1 Begonia peltatifolia | reverse complement strand
TACAGCGGCTGGCGGTGTTAGGTAATCCTCTGAACGACGTCGACACCATGGCTCTGATACGATAACTGTAACACCGCGAGAACCCACACGTTCTCGGCGCGCTTCGATACGTCTACATATACGCACTATGATATACTAAAACTTGACACAACGCATCTAGTTTAATACCACTTTTGTTTTCAAATCATTTTCAAAATAACATTTGTGAGTATGAAAAATTTTCGACTCGATTCGGAAATAATTCGCGCCCCGAAGAGGGAACGCGAGATCCTCAATATAAAAGTACGCAGCGGAAAAGAAACCAATTTAAAATAGTTTAAAATAAACCGACAAAACTTGAAATCTTATGAAAGATTCCAACGCACCCCTCGTACTACACAAATTCGGTGCCACGCACCCACGTCCCCCATTTTGACGCCTTGCGCACACCCTCACGGTGCCACACGCGCCAACTCAACATCACCGCATCTCGCGCACGCACACCGCGCCACGTGCCCCACGCACCCTGCCTCTGTACAGCACGTCCGCGCGCACGCCCTTACCCAGCGCCGCACGACCCGTGAGCACTGGCAGGGCCGCGTGCCCCGCACACCTGCGATCACGCTGCACTCCCACGCTCATCTACACTTCTCTAGCACTTTCTGTATACATTCCGACCTATTCCATATCCTTTCGACTCCCAACCCCTTTCCCGAAATTTTGGTAGAGTAACGCCTAAAAACTGGCTATCTCAAAAATTTAAAACCCTACACACAGTTCATAAAAAACTAACAGTATTTATCTGTCAACCATCCAGAGAATCTCTATAACAAAATCAAAGTTTAAAGACAACGAAAATCCATCAAATACAAATGAAGAAAGTTCACAGTATAGAGCAACATCATACTCTAACTCGTAAAAATACGTACATGTCTCCAAAATACTACAACCACTCTATACAATCCTGTACAACCAACGTCTATACGAACTCCTCTATCCACATAAATACCCGACACAAAATAAGAACACAACTAATCTCACCATCACCTACCACCACCACGGGTCGGGTCACCCTAACAAAATCCACCATCCGGTGCCTCGGTCGCACGCCGCCAACCATCCTATGCCTAAGGACTAAGCTCTCGATGCTCACCAGCAATATCGTTAGCACCTACACCATCGAACACACAACATAAGCCTAACGCTCAGTAAGTAGTACAATATGAAAGTAAAAGTCGTCAATGCAATCCTATCACATGCAGTCTCTACACTTACACTCATGTTGTCACTTCTTTGACGCGTAGTGTAGCCGCGCCAGGGTAAGGAAGAACCTAGCGCCACCCTACACCTTGACATGTCGCCGTCGTCTGGGACTTTTCAGCAATGACGCCCACAAGCTACACACACGCATCACCACACAGCAACCACATCAGGGTGAGGGTGTACCTCGCGCTACACTACACCCTGACACGTCGCTCTTGTCCTAGCCTCCCTAGCACGGGCCCATAGTTGCCACACGCACACGTTTCGTGATAGCTCAGCCGGCACACTCCTCGAGCGGAATCCGCAACTGGTGTTGCACCGGCCCACACGCTAGTAGGATCCGCGGTACCACTGCCCATCACCCTCACCGTCAACACATTCACGCCGCGTGACGGGCCAACCGGCCTACTCCTCGGTTGGTTACGCACCGGGCCACACACTAGCAGGATCTGCGGTACCACCGCCACGCGTCTCACCACATACTCAAAACCATTTTCGTTCTCCTTTTAAAAAAAATGATGCATGTCAAACAATACGCACGCACACTACAATCAATCACATAAACCCTAAAGTTCTACAGTGTAGGCTCACTTGGGCAAAACGCATGCATGCACTACTTACGTAGCGTCCTAAGCTCGCTCGACGCACGGCTTCGCCAAAAAGCCACAACCTAAAATGCAAACAATTCACTCATCAATCTTTACTTCAAAACTCACCAAATAATTTAAAATGACATTCCTTAGCCAAATCCATGAAATTTCAGTTAAAACAGGTCATCAATGTGGTTCGTCCGAAAACTAGCTTAAAGTTCGGACGCGCATAACTTTTGCGTCCATCAACGGAATCGAACGATTCAAGTGGCTAAATGTCCCCTTAGGAACCTAGATTAACATACTAAGACGGATTTTAAAACGGTAAGCCGCAGCTAGGTGGAGGAACCGAATCTGCCCCTTTTTATTCAATTTCGCATTTTTGTTTTTATTTAACCAAAACTCACTCAAACTCAGTTTTACGTACCAAAAATAGCCATGCCACTATTACACGTTGCAATTCTACGAAAAACGCTAACTAATTTGACTTGGACCAAAATCCAACACAAACTTCCGACGCGTATAACTTTTGCGTCGGATATCAGAATCTAACCATTCCAGCGGCCATACGTTCCTCTAACCACCTATTTTAACCCACTAGAATCAAATTTAGAATAATTAACCGTAACTAGGCCTAAAAGGCCAAAAACAAAACCTGTTCTTTCTCAAAAAACATCTGTTTTTGATTTCCTTTGAAGTTCCAGAAATTTCTATGTACAGACAACCACATTCATATCAATTTAGCATAATTTGAACTAAAATCAGAAAAATTCGGGCTTGAACCTAAATTCCGACTCAACCCCTCCTCGACCCTATCTCCTCCCCTCGGTCTTTCTCCCTCTCACCAAGCGTCCACTGCCCATCACACTCTCACACATGCAGACCTTCCCTTCGACACAGCGTTCAGTAATTTCATCAACATCGGAGAAAAAGAAAAAAAACAAAACGAGCATTAAGGCTCAGCCGAATTGCTCTTGAACAGAGAGCTCACCATTGGCTTTCAGCTCGGCAAAGGCTACACCAGCATCTTCGCACACCTCGTCGGGGCTCCCGGCATTGCACTCCGTCGTCGTTCATTGGCCACTCGTTCTCCGTTTCTTGATCTACCGCTCGGCCTCTTTCTCACCTCGGTCGCTTCTCTCGGGCTTGGCGAAAGAACAGAACACTGAACGGCTTCACGAGCTGTTCAGTTGTTTTGTTAAAATTTTAATTTTAATTTTAATTTTTTTATTTTTATAAAATAATTTAAATAATAAACTTACCAAAATGTCTACACGTGTTTTAACCATTTAAAATTTCGTTAAACTTGCGTACTCCTGACTTTAAAATTTCCAAAAACCGACACTAAAACTAGATTCTAAATTTTATAGCTTAATTTACCCGAAACACCAACCGAGATTAAATTAAAAATTTTGAAACTTAGATTTAAAAATATAAAATTTTCCAGGTTATTACAATTATGAACTGTTCATGCGTCATGTTCTTTAAAAAATGGCATGAAAACGAATTTCAGCACACGTTTAATGAAAAGAAATGAACTAATGAAAATAAATGAATGCATGTAATCCCAGTCATGTCGGGGTGGGGTTCAAACAAGGCAATCCCATAGGCGGAGCAATTTTGACCCCCGATAGATGGAGAAGAGTGCTAGCCGCTTGATGTGCCTTCTCTATTTGGTGAGAGTAAACCCCCGGTGACATCTGATATGTAACGAGAAATGACTGCATGTTTTACGAACTGCATATGCATAGCATGCATTTTTATTTACGTTGACTTGTTGAGCATTTATCTCATAGATGTCTTTCTGATGTAGGTAATTTAGAAGAAGGTGAGGACATTTTACCTGAACTTGACGAGTGACGCAGTTGAAGAATGATGGCCGTAGGAGAGAGCTTGTGGCTGTCGGAGCTTGATTGACCCGTGAACTATGTGAAGGTGTTTTGGGATAATGTACAGAGAATTGCAAATATGGTTAAGTGTTTAGCTTTTAAAATGTGTTGATAGAAGAAGTTTAAGAGCAGGATCAAATAGTTTTGTGTTTAAATACACGTTGGATGTTTTTAATAGATGAACCTGTTTAAAGGTAAATGGAAGGGCATGTTGCCCATTTTTTATAAAGAAATGTGAATTTGGGAGTTTAGTATGATATAGATGTCCATTAGAAAGTTTACGATGGTTATGGTTATTCTTAGAGAATTTTCATTAAGTTTTCTATTGTTGAAATGTCGACCGATGCTGGCATGGGTCGACCTATTTTAGTATGGGTAAACCTATTTTAGTAAGAGTCGACCAATTTTGCAAAAGGTGTCACCTGTCTTTGCAAGTGTTGACCGATGTCAAACAGAGAGGAATGAAGTGTCGGCTTATCTTAGTAAGGGTCGACCAAATTTGTAAGACGTGTCGACCTATTTTAGTATGGGTAGACCTATTTTAGTAAGTATCTAGCAATTTTGTAAAAGGTGTCGACCGATGTTTAACAGAGAGGAATGAAGGGTCGACCAAATTTGTAAGAAGTGTCGAACAGTATTTGCAGGTGTCGACCGATGTCAAACAGAGAGTAATAAAGTGTCGGCCTATTTTAGTAAGGGTCGACCAAATTCGTAAGAGGTGTCGACCTGTCTTTACATGTGTCAATCGATGTAAAACAAAGAGCAATGAGGTATCGACCTGTCATTACAGGTGTCGACCAATGTAAAATAGAGAAGAATGCGGTGTCGACCTGTCTTTACATGTGTCAACCGATGTAAAATAGAGAGAAACGAGGTGTCAACCTGTCTTTACAAGTGTCAACCAAAACCTCTGTTTTACTATTTTCAACACTTGATATTCAGTTTACCTTATACTAGGCTTCCAAGAAAAGATTTCTATTCTGCTGTAAACGGTTTAATGTCTTATACGATGTTGTTTTAAGGTTTTGAATAAATAAAACAAAATAAAAGAAAAATTTTTACAAGATTTTTTACGAATAACGTTAGGGGACGTTATATTAGGGGACGTTACAAAAGCGATATAGAAGCAGAGTTAAATTAAATGTTAAAATGGGGATTGAGTGTGGAGAGGGGTAGTTTAGAATGATTAAATTGGAGATATGAGAATTTAATGGTACCTTATAAATAACTGAGAAATATGTTGACTAAATTAAATCTAATGAATGTAACTACGAGTGTTGTATTTAAGTGAATAGTCTATTTATTGCTCTAGGGAATGGATACCATCTTGGGAGATTAATCAATAAAGAGGAATGACATATGCGCGAAAATTTCAATCGTCATGTTATGGGAAAATCTTGATGAAATTATGGAAACCATTAAATAGTAGAAGTGTCAGGTACTTGGTGTTGCTTGATCAAGGAGTATGAGAGTTGATTAAAAGATATATAAACATAATTGAGATATTTGGATATGAGATTGAATGATTAGTAGTGGAGGACCATAGTTAATTGCAAAGAAGTTAAGGGACTGGACCCGAAATTCTGCATTATGGTATGCATGTTGGCGGAGTAAATATATATGACTAGATTGGGAGACAGATTAAATGATAATTGTTTGAGGCTCTACTTGAGGGAAATTGCGAAGAGCTATGTCGATAATATGGTGGATTACTTATAAAGATTTTGTAAGGACTTAGTTTACCCAATGGAAAATCAAGGACTTAGAAATTTTTTTAACTGAGATACTTAGTCGAAACAAATGTTACTCGAGGAGATTTAGAGTAGTATTTTATGAACGGTGCAAGTATGAGTTTGAAAATTGAGAATTTTGATGAATTTCGTTGAGGGGATATAGAGAAGAAATTCAGTTGAGTAATTTCAGAGGTTGGGGTTATAGTTAATTGAATAGAATCACTATTGGGTTAAACCTGATGACTTAAGAAGAGATGTTGAGCAATAGTGTAACTTAGTCTACAACAAGTTTGTAAACAATAAGATTGTTGGACGAATCATTGTAAGGAAGCGAGAAGAATATTCAGAAATGATTTAAGGTTAGAATGAATAGCTTAAAACGGTTCAAGTACGAAGCCTTTAAGGATGATCAGGATAGAGAATTTAGAATTTGAGTAAATTGTAGCCAAGAAAACTTAGATATGAAGTTAGAATAGAAGACTTAGAGAAGTTGGATTAAAATTGGCTAAATTAATGAACCATAGAATGTCAAAGTACATAATTGACTTGTGGATTTGGATAGTGCTCAATACACAGTCAAGTATGCAATTAGTTAGATTGAAGATAGCAAACGCGGTCATGGGACCAGAATTGGATACATGAATTTAGAAGTTATTGACGGCAGGACCATGAGATTACGATCTTAGTGGATGAACCACTAAAGTTTTAAAATACAAACGGAAACCAGGAAGTAATTGGATGGAACGAACTCAATGATATGTAAGAGAACCATAGTTTGAAGAATAAAGTTAAATATAAGAATGTTAAAGAACTAAGAACTTAATGTAGGCTAGACACTGTTTGAAGAGAGGCTAGATATGGGACAGTGGATTTTGCGCCGTCAATGTCAAGAATGAATCGTTACACAAATTTTGAAGACAAAATTTTTTTAAGTAGGGTGGAATGTAATGCCCAGGATTTTCGTTAAACAATTTTCTGATTTATACAGCTGTAAACGGCGGAGTTCTAGTCACATTACGAGTCGAAAATTTAGTCAGTTGGGTGAAAAACTATTTTGAGGCTAATGGACAAGAGAAATTTGTAGGTTTCTAACCGTACATGGACCGGATAATAGTTTAACTAAAAGATTAGAGGTTGAGAAAGAAAAGGTAATTAGGATTAATTATATTATATAATATAAAATTAAAAAGAAAAAAGAGGAGAATAAGGAAATCCCTCCTCTCCCAGGAGATTTCCTCCTCCATCCACGCGAGAAAAACCTCCCTTCAACGATTCCCCTTCCAGCGATGACACTCAGCCGATTCTCTCCATTTCTTTGCCAATTTTTGAATTTATGGTAAATTTTAGTTAGTTTTTGAGTATATAGTTAGTCATTTAGTGTTCTGAGCGGTAAAAATGAAGTTAGAGAGAGTATTTGACAGTTTGGTAAAACCCTAGAAGGGAGATATGAATTTTGAGATTTATAGTTGATTTTTATTCGTGTATTTTGAGATTTATAGTTGATTTTTATTCGTGTATTGGTGTTTAATCTGGAAGTAAGATTAGGTTATAGGTTTTTATGGAAAGGATTGGGTGTCTGGATAGCCGAAAAACTTGGGTTACAGAACGGTTTCAATTTCGCCGCATTCGGCTAAGCTGTGGGCACTAAATTGGGGAGTGGATGAGGCCTTAGAAACTAGACGTTTTAATGAGTTTGTAGCATTTTGAATCGTCAAAATCGGACGAGTATTGGTTTAGTTATTATTTTATGAAGGTTGTTCGAAAATAGAGCCGAGTCGGGTTAGTGAGTCGTTTTAATCAGGCTTTGATGGATTGAGTAAGTAGTCGTAATTTTAGTACGTAGAATGAGTTGTGAGATGGAATTTAATGTGAATGGGTTATATGATAGGTTGAGCCCGACAATTGATAAAGGCCGATCACCATAGAAGCTAAATACGCCAAGTAAGTAGTGTTTGCATGTACATTGCCCTTATGGACTTACACCACAGGACAGTAGGAATGATTGTATATGTTGTTTGTTTTGCATGTTTTGTTTCAGTCATACATCATGTTTTGAAAAGTGTAACGAAAATGAATTTAATTATGGTTTTAAGTACGAGTGTGAGATGTGAATTGTGAGGAAAATGGTTACGTGGTCTCGAAGAAATTGATTCGCTCTTCGACGCAGACCGAGAATCGACTTGGGAAACTTGATCCGTTTCCCAACTCTGCAAGAGGATCATTGACATAAGATGCGTGTACGACTCTTGGGCCCCTTTGCTGGTTGAGCCAAGACGGTGGCGATGTGTCAGGAATGGTGTGGTTTGAGGCAAGTCTCGAAGGAAGTGATTCGTGTTATGGGGCGTTTGTACAACGTAGCCTCAAAGGAAGTGATTCGCCTGTCGACACAGTATGAGAATCGACTGGCGAAATTTGATCTACTTCCCAACTCAGCATGCGAATCGTTCGATACGTGTTATGGTGTAACACCCCGAGAAACCCCGCGTTCTCGGTGCGCTACAGTGCATCTACACACTACACACACACACTAACACTTGACACAACTAACTCAATTCAATACCCCTTTCGTTTTCAAATCATTTTCAAAAGAACATTTGTGAGTGTGAAAATTTTTCGACTCGATTCGAAAAACAACTCGCGTCCCGAAGAAGAAACACGAAGTCCTCAACATAAAACTACGCAGCGGAAAAGAAAACCATTTAAAACAATTTGAGATAAAACGGTAAGACTTGAAATCCTAGGAAAGAATCCCACGCACCCCATGAACTACCCAGTCCGGTCCCAAGCACTCACGTCCCCACTCTGACACCCCGCGTACACCATCGCGGTGCCACAGGTGCCAACCCAACGTCACTGTATCTCGCGCACGCTCACAGCGCCGCGTGCCCCACGCACCCTGCCTCTGTACAGCACGTCCGCGCGCACGCCCTCACCCGGCGCCGCATGACCCGTGTGCACCCGCAGGGCCGCGTGCCCCGCGCACCTGCGATCACGCCACACTTCCACGCTCATCTACCTTTTTCTAGCATTTACTGTTCACAACTCAACCTATTTCGTATCTCCTCGACTCCCAACCTCTCTACCGGAATTTCGGCAGAGTAACGGCTAAAAACTGACTATCCCAAAATTTAAACCCTGCGCACAATTCACCATAATCCAACAATGTTTATCTATCCATCATCCAGAGAAATCAGCATAACCAAATCAGAGTAAGAAGACAATAAGAACCCATCAAATACAAATGAAGAGAGTCCTCCAAAACACTACAACTCCTCTATACAATCTCAAAAGATCAATGTCTACACAACTCCGCTATCTACACAAATACCCAACATGAAATGATAAATCCACTATCACCTACCACCACCACGGGTCGGGTCGCCCTAACAAAAATCCGCCATCCGGTGCCTCGGGTGCACGCCGCCAACCATCCTACGCCTCTGGACTAGGCTCTCGAGGCTCACCAGCAGTATCGTCAGCACCTACACCACAGAACACACAACATAAGCCTAACGCTCAGTAAGTAATGCGATATGAAAGTAAAAGCCAACAATGCAATCCTATCACATGCAGTCTCTACACTCACACTCATGTTGTCACATCTGTGACGCGTAGTGCAGTCGCACCAGGGTAAGGAGGAACCTCACGCCACCCTATACGCTGACACGTCGCCACCGTCCCGGACTCCCCAGCAACGAGGCCCACAAGCTACACCCACGCATCACCACACGGCAACCACATCAGGGTAAGGGTGTACCTCGCGCCACTCTACACCCTGACACGTCGCCCCCGTCCCAGCCTCCCCAGCACGGGGCCACAGTTGCCACACGCACACGTTTCGCGACAGCCCAGCCAGCCCACCCCTCGAGTAGGATCCGCGACTGGTGTTGCACCGGCCCACACACTAGTAGGATCCGCGGTACCACTGCCCATATCCTCACCGTCAACACATTCACGCCGCATGACGGCCCAGCCAGCCCACCCCTCGAGTAGGATCCGCGACTGGTGAAGCACCGGCCCACACACTAGCGGGATCCGCGGTACCACCGCCACACGTCTCACCTCATACATCAAAGCATGCTAAAAATCAATTTCGTTCCCGTTTTAAAAAAATATGATGCATGTCACACAATACGCACACACACCGCAATCAATCACATAAACACTAAAGTTCTACAGTGTAGGCCCACTTGGGCAAAACACATGCATGCACTACTTACCTGGCGTCCTAAGCTCATTCGACGCACAGATTCGCCAAAAGAAAGCCTCAACCTAAAATACAACCAATTTCTCATCAGTATTTATCTCAACATTCACCAATTAGCTAAAAATAACCTTATCTAAATACACTCATTAAATTCCAACTAAAACGATCCATTGGTTTGGTTTGGCCGAATACCAGCCCAACGTTCGGATGCGTATAACTTTTGCGTCCGTCAACGGAATCAAACGATTCAAATGGCTAAACGTTCCCTTAAAAACCTAGTTTAACATCCCAAGACGAATTTTAAATCGGTAGGCCGCAGATAGGGGAAAAACGCCAATAATCGAATCTGCCATTTTTATTAAAATTTCACATTTTCACTTCCCTTCAACCAAAACTCACTCCCAACTAGTTATATGCATCAAAATGGCTATGCTACTCTCGCACGTCGAATTTTCCACGAAAGACGGTCACTAATTTGACTTAAACCAAAATCTCGCATAAACTTCCGACGCGCATAACTTTTGCGTCGGATATCGGAATCGAACGATTCCAGCGGCCATAGGTTCCCCTAACCACCTAATTTATCCCACAAAAACAGAATTTAAAATGATCAGCCAAACGTAGGCCGAAACGGCCAAAAACAGAACTGCCTCCAAACAAAAAAAATGTCCGATTCTTGATCCAAATTCGAATTTCACAACTCCTATACAGAATTGGTCATATCCCACTTATACATTCCGGCCAAGTTTGCTGGAATTGAAAGGAGGCCAAGCACCAAGCTCGGCCAACAACAGGGAAACCGACAGGGCTCACCTTCGGTTCCCCCCCCCCTCCAATTTCCCGGCACTTCCCCGTCAATACTTCAGCCAAAATTACCGAAGATGGATGGGGAAGGGGTTGAGCCTTACACTCGGCCAAACCGGATAGAACAGACAGAGGGAGGAAGAGAGGCTTACCGAGCAAATGGAGTTCTGCGCGCACCGGAAAAAAAAATATTCCAGTAAGGCGCCCAAATCGTCGATGGCAGAGTTGGTCAGCAACCCGCCCTTCGCGGTCGTCGGCAGAACACGTTCGGGCTCGTTACCCTCAGAAATTCGAGCTACAGCAACCAAACGACTCCGAATCGCCGGAGAAGAACCACTCGGCTGCGGTTTCGCTCACACCCTCGAGTTCGACGTCCACCGATTGAAGATCGCACCTCCACTCCCGATCGCCCTCTCTCCCTCGCGCCACTCCCCTGCTTCCCTCGGTGGCAAGTGAAAATAGCCGAATGGCTTCTTCCCGAAGCCATTCGGTTGTTATGTGATGTTTTTTTTTTTTAAATTATAAAATAAATACAAATTACCAAATTGCCCTCACATGCTTCAATCGTCTGAAATTTCGTAACTTTTTCGACTTCCCGACTTTAAATTCCGAAAACATCGCAAAAGTAGGCTCCGAGTCTTATAATTCAAATCTTTTCCGTTGAAATATTTCTCAAAACTCCGACCGGGATTAAACTAAAATTTCAAAAAATTAAAGATAAAATTCGAAATTCCCGGGTTATTACATATGGTGTGACAACATGAGTGAGAAAGTAGAAACTGCATGTGTTATGATTGCATTGATATTTTTCATGGTTCATTTTTACAGTACTTACTGAGCGTTATGCTTATGTTTTGTATTCTGTGGTGTAAGTGTTGAAGATACAACGGGTGAGTTTCTTGATCCAAGCCAAGAGTAGCGGACAGTTGGCAGCGTACCATCATGCACCGGTGGGTGGAGTTTGTTAGGGTGACTCGACCCGTAGAGAGTGTTTTGGGGGAAATGGTGAGTTTTGAAGGATGTGTTTTTGTGGAGTCCTTGTTAAATGTATAGGATTCGTGTATAGAATTTGATGTATAGGTGGGTTTTGAACGTTAATAGTCGGGATGATGTATAGTTGTATTTTGAAACTACTTGGGAGATTATGATTTGAAAATCTAGGTTTTATTTTGTTGTTTAATTGATCGAATCTTTTTGTCGTTCGTTTTCTTTTGAGTTGAGTTTCTTTAGGCTACTGGTGCAAGGTGTCGACTAGTATGCCTAGGTGTCAACCGAATCAGGCAAATGTCGACCACGAGGGTCGACCTATGGGGGCAGAACCAAACTAGGTGTTAACTTGTGTCTTTACATGTCGGCCAGTTAGTGTAAAAATGGTGAGAGTGTCGACCACGAGGTTCGACAGGTGTGGGCAGAGAGGACTAAGGTGTCGACCTGTAAAGATAGGTGTCGATCGCTTTGTGTGATAAACGTATAAGGGTCGACCATGAAGTTCGACTCGTGCGAGCAGAGAGGATAGAGGTGTCGAACTGTGAAGACAGGTGTCGACCATCCTGTGAGATGAACGTAGTGGTGTCGACCGCGAGATTCGAACAGGACAGACAGAGAGGATCCGGGAGTGGACCACTGTAAGCAAGTGTCAACCTGTGCAAACAGAGGCAACCAAGGTGCCGACCTAGGTATATAGGTGTCGACCTTTAGATGTAGAACGGGTCAGGTGTCAACTAGTAGTTACAGTGGTCGATCGGTTTTCTATTTTGAAACTTAACGCAACAAAAATAGATGTGGTTTTTTTATGATGAGTCCTCCGCATAGGTGTCGTTTTTTGCTGCATTAGTTTTATATAAAACGTTTTCAAACAAATGATTAAATTTTGATACAAATTGGCTAAGAAGGAGAGCGGGTTGTTCGGTATGGTATCATAATGAATCGGAAACTAGAAGAGTTTTGGGGGTGTTGTTGTTGGGGTGTGCACACGTAATAGAACATCCTAAAAATTTGAACAGCAAATTAACACTAACAAATGACTAACATGATGATCATCTAAACAAAAAACAAGAATAACATTAACTAAAAAAAACAAGGACACTAGAAAACAGAAACTAAAAATGACCCAAAAATAAAAACATAACAAGCTGATAACACACGTCTTAGAACTAAATATGATGTGTGCCAAGCCTCGCTAAGGTCTCATTTAACCCACGAAACAAAACCGGTTAAAAATAAAGAGCTCAGTTAGGCCAAGAAAGCAACAAAAAGAATAGAGAAGCAGAACAAGTAAATGAAGTCCAAACGGAATGAAACTTTAATGGTACCTCTATTTAGGAGTTAGGTGAATTTGCTTAAAATATCAAGGTAAAATATGAAGTGGAACAGAAGTTATGCTAACAAATCTGAATGCTGTTCGATGAGCAAACATTAGAGCTCTCGGCAAACAATCTTTTATGGAACATTCACAGCAAGGGTGAACCGATTAATGGCCACTTTCTCTTGCCATCAACTGTTAAAGAGTTAAGAGAAAAGTGGAACAAACACTCAACAAGCAACCTTGAGCTTGTGAGTTTGGTAGGAGGCGCACTTCTCGATTTCACTAAACCGACGCTTACCTAGAAGCTTCTATGTTCTTCGGTTTCTTCCTCAACAAAAAGGGCTATTTTCATTCAACCAAAATCCATCCATACAATCAACAATAGTCATGTATTTATATAGACCTAAAATTGGGTGGGTTTGGTGTTCAAAAATGGGCTCAAAGAGCCGTTGGAAGGAAGGCATGCTCAGTTTGTGCTTCCTTCTTGAATGACCAAGATCTTCTCTTCAAATCTTCAGCAAATGGCTTGATAAGGCCATGTCATCAATCCTTGAAACTCTTCTTAGGTGGCTCTCATAATGCCAAGTAAGCTTGGTCACATTTGGAGTGGTCCCCTTCTTCCTTTTGGAATTGGTCAAGTGCAAGTGGTCCCCTCCTTTGAAGTGTGATGTTTTCCTTTGGAAGCTCTCTTATTTTACTTTGAAAAATCTGAACAAGAAGCTTACTTGCCATGTCACCATGCTGAGGCACGCCTCCTTGAAGTCTTTCATGTGGTTAAGTCATCATTCCATGCCTTGGAAGAGCAAGACACAGTTTTGGTGCCTTTAGCACTTCCTTGGTATGCCCGAGCAAGTGCTAGGCTTTTATATTATTTTTGTATAACCAATCCAAGCCACCATCTAATCTTAACCACACAGTCTAATCCTAACATTTAGCTAATGCATGTATGCAAATATAAGACTAATGTTTGCCAATTACAAGAAGGCTAGACTTTGCCAACAAAATACAAAAGTATGAAAAACATTGTTACATTAATTTGTCCATTGAGAAGACAAATTCCTTCTTGATCTTTGAGCATAGTCATCCATGCTTTCCATGCAAGGTTGAAGTATTCTTTTGCTAGTTTCCCATCCAAGCCATTGATGACATCATTTCCTACAAAAGATGAAAACTTGTAAGTAAAATATATAAACATAGCTTGGTCCTCGATTTAAGTAATGGGGCCTTGAGGCACATAAAAATAGAACACTAAATCTCTAAAACAACACACAAAAACTAAATAGACTAACATTCTACTAACAAAACATACATGCATGCTGGTTAAATAGGCAGAAAGATAGCTCATGCAACATGGTTTGTTCTGGTTAGCAAAATCAAACACTAAAATAAGAAAACACCCTTTGCTTTGGACAAACACAAAATACTAAACACAATTGATGAACATGCTATTATCAAATGATAAACATCTTGAAATAAAACAGATAAGTTGACAAGTATAACATCATGCTTACTAAACAGAGAACATGAGGATTAAACATGTGAAACATTATCGGTTATGACAACAGACTAGGCCACATGAGAAACAGCAAATCCAAAAACAAAACAGAAAAAATAAAACACAAACATGCGGACAAAGGACAAAAACAAAAATTTGAAAAATATAACATATTTTGCATAGGGGCACTCTCGGTTCTATAAAACAGAAATGAAAGCACAAGGATGTTAACCATGCTCTAACCAGAAAACAAAATAACAACTGAGAAACAAAAATCACAAACTAAGCATGCTAGCAATGAGACACTTTAACTGTCCTAAACAAAATGCAAACAAGATTAAACATGACGCTAGTGGGCGAAAAATAAATGAACACATGACCAATAAAATAGAAAACAAAGAGGATGGAAAAAAAACACAAAAAGAACACAAAAACACAAAAGAACATTGTCACAAAGCACCAGGTTTAGCTCTGATAGCAAATGATACAATTTGGGATCTACAAGTGCAAGCTAAAAATAAGGTTCGACACTCATTTAGTGAAGCAGAAAGGAGCACCCCAAAAGCAACAATATTGTCTTAGCAAAAATATATCCAAAAAACAAGAATAATGTGCAGAATAAAATGAGAAGCTTAAAACAAACAATGGATATGGGTGAGGTCTAGAAGAAGACAAAGATGATAGTGGAATGATCGCCTAATGCTGGCTACAAGTTTTCTAATAAATAAGGCTTAAGTAAAAACTAAAGTTTCCTAAACCTAAACATATAAAACAACTTGGTTACAGAATTTAATAGGTAAGACAAATTCCCTCTTCAACAATTCCAATCCTAGCTTAAAGAAGGCTTTTACCTACAAACCTCTCAAACCATTAGATGAAAAATAAGTAGAATACATAATTTGGTTCGTGCTCGACGGGTAAGGCTCGTAGGCATCTCACCTTGAGGACAAAGTGCATGAGACTTATAAAAGTGCTAGGAGCATTGAAAAGTTTGAAGGGCATTACCATCCACTCGAAGAGCCCATAGTTGGTTTTGAAAGCTGTTTTCCATTCACCCCCCTCCTTTATTCGGATTTGGTAGTACCCACTCTTCCAGTCCACTTTGGAAAAGTATGAAGCTCCACTAAGCTCATCTAGCATATCCTCAAGCCTCAAAATAGGGAACCGATACTAGATAATAATTTGATTGATGACTCGACTATCTACGCATATTCTCATGCAGCTATCTTTCTTTGGCACTAAAAGGGTAGGCACGACATATGGGCTCATTGATTCTATGATATAACCCTTCTCTAGCAATTCTTCCACTTGACTTTGCACTCCTTGGTGTCCTCCGAATTTATTCTATAAACGGGGCGATTTGGAAGCACAACTGATACAATTTGGGATTTACAAGTGCAAGCTAAAATAAAGGGTCGACACTCATTCGGTTAAGCCGAAAGGAGCATCTCAAAAGCAATAGTATTGTCTTAGCAAAAATATATCCAAAATACAAGAATTATGAGCGAAATAAAATGGGAAGCGTAAAACAAACTAGTGGAGATGGGTGGACGAAGATAATAGAGGAATGATCACCTTATGCTTGACCGAGTGGAGAACATCAGTGCCTCCAGTAAAGTCACCTTCAGCGGGGAAGGTAAACACACAACAACCAGAGAAAGGTAACCAACCTCCGTGAGTGGATGAAGGATGTTTAGACAACTCCGAACATACCTTAAGGATGAACGTCCATAGTCAGACCGAGAGGACATTACAGTGCTTTCGGTGAAGACACCTTCTTTGCCGAAGATGTACACCAACACAGAACTGGGTACTTCAACCTCTTTGTGTTCCACCAAGCTGGAATGACATCGAGGAAAGGCTGTCAAGGGATCATCCAAGTAACATGACACTTGTTGGAAGAATGAATGGGATCCACCCTCCCAAGAGGCAGCCGCGAAGAACCAAACACCAAAGTGAAGAAAACGTCACTCAAATTTCCAAATATTATCAAAGTCTTTTACAAAAGCTAAGGAGGAATCTTAAATAGAAGAAGAAGAAGCTTCAAGAGCTAAAAAACTAGAAGGAAAGATGATCTGGAAAATAATCTGTCCACGTGTGCGCGCCCCCTGCTTCTCGCGCGCACACACCTTTGGTCTAGCCCTTGTTCGTGCATAACAGCTGCTGCGTGCCCTACTATGCTCTCTATATCCCAATATGTCAATATCTTCCTATAACACTTTGTAGAAGGGTGCCTAAAAATCTGTTGACCACTTTCATTTGGTCGTCGATCTGGGGATGGATAGGTCGACAATAGAAGCGACTTTATCAGTCTTATCACAAGCAATAAAGTGTGCCATCTTAGAAAAGTAGTCTATGACTACCATTATGAAATCTTTACTTCTAGCAGTTCGTGGTAGTCCTAAATGAAGTCTATGCTGATCTCCGTGCAATGGTGAGTTGGAATAGGTAGGGGAAGGTACAACTCTATTGCGTGGCCGAAGTCGCTAGTCTCTGACTTGCACCACCCACCGCATCCTTGCCCAATCTGGCAAGCTCCTTGTCTATCCTCCCAATGGTATTCGCGACATACTGTTCGATTGCAAGATTATCCACCCCCACTGATGCTTGGAAATTGCCTGTCTTCTTTTTCATTAGCTGAATGTCCACTACCAATGGCTTGTCATCCGATGATGCCATTGATATACCCATAAAGCTCTCCAACACTTCGAGCCTTGCAAGGATCACCTCCATGATCCCTTGCTCAAGATAATCCATCTATTGTAGTCTGTTGTATCTGGTTGCTCTAGATCACCCTTTTTTAGTACCAACAGTGCTTCCGAAGGTATTGGCTAAAGGATGGCTTGTTGAAGGGCAGAGGCAATCAGGTACTTATTCCTAGTGCGGGAAGCATGCGATCACTAATATTGAGGGAGACTCATGACACCCGATGGGTGTGGAGCGCATGATTGCACTTTTGGCTCGATACAATACGTGGCCAAAGATGAAGGAAGATGTGGAGTTATACATCAAGACTTGTCTAGTTTGCCAAGTAGACAAGATGGAAAGGAAGAAGGAAACGGGGCTACTTGAACCTCTCCTAATTCCGAAGAAGCTGTGGGATTTGGTTTCTATGATCTTTATCACGGGCCTACCATCAATCGAAAGGATGGGCACAATTATGATCGTGGTGGATCGGTTCTCCAAATATCCGATAAGGAAATTCCTTGTGCTATTTGTGGTGTGCCTTGAGCGAGTTTGTTTCCTAGTACTTGTGTCGTTTCTGTTGTTATTTTTGCAAACACTCAAAGGGTAAGGCTGGTCGAGTCGAGGACTCGGCACCACACACTCTATCGAGGAGAAAATTTGAAGTGAGAATTTGTGGTGTAATAGTCAACCCTTGGGGAATAACTCTGCTCTTAGCTTTTTTACAAGCAACGTACCATTCGATAAGACGATGTACATCTTTTAACATCTGAGGGTAGTAGAAATGTTCCTTAAGCATTTCTAGGGTCTTTGTTTCTTCAAAATGGCTTTCCAAGCCCCCATTATGAACTTCCTTAATGAGACATCTTCTCAAGCTCCCGTTGGGAATACATAACTTGCCTCATCTAAACAGATATCCATCCTTGATGGAATAATCTCCTTCAGCCTTGGTCAAACACTTGATATAATATGGTCCAAAGTCCAGATCTAACCCAAAACTATCCTTAATCCATTCAAGACCAAAGAATCTAGTTCCCAACTTAGTAAGAAGGGAATGCCTGCTAAACAGTGCATCTGTCACGACATAGGCTTCTCCCTTCACATATTTAAGGATATAAGGAATTTTTTCTAGGAATTCTACCCATTTGGCATGTAAGTTGTTTAATTTACCATGACTTCTAATATGATTCAAGGCTTGGTGGTTAGTGTGAATGACAAATTCTTTTGATACGAGATAGTGCTGCCATTACACGAGGGCCTGTATAACGACATAAAATTCTTTGTCATATGTTGAGTTGTTGAGGGCCGCTCCCTTGAGCTTTTTACTAAAGTAGGCAAGTGTCTCCCCTCTTACATGAGAACTGCCCAGATGCCAACTCTCGATGCATCATTCTTGATCTCAAAGACTTTGTTAAAATCGGGCAGGGCTAAAAAAAGAGAGTTGCATAGCTTATCCTTTATCAGTTGAAAACTTTGTTGACATTCAAGAGTCATTTGGAAATCTCTACCATTTTTAGTGCAATCTATGATAGGTGTTACAGTAGAATTGAAATCCTTAATAAACCTCCTATAAAATGAGGTTAATTCGTGGAATCTACAGACTTCTGTGATTGACTTAGGGGTAGGCCAGTCATTAATGTCCTTAATCTTGTCCTCATCAACTTCCATTCCATTCTTAATAATAATAAACCCTAGAAAGTAGACTTTGTCTTCACCAAAACAACACTTCTTAAGGTTGCCATATAACTTGACTTTTTTTAGGGTTTGAAATAGTAGACTCACATGGTTAAGGTGTGTGGAATGGTCAGAACTATACAACAATATGTCATCAAAGTATACAACAACAAGTTTTCCTAAAAATTCTTTAAGCACATGGTGCATGAGGTGCATAAAAGTGCTAGGTGCGTTGGTTAGTCCAAACGACATGAACATCCATTCAAACAGCCCATACTTAGTCTTGAAGGCTGTTTTCCACTCATCACCTTTATTCATTCTATTTGATGGTACCCACTTATAAGGTCCAACTTTGAAAATATAAATGCTCCACCTAGTTCATCCAACATATTCTTGAGCCATGGAATGGAGAATCTATACTTGATTGTGATTAGGTTGATAGCACGACTGTACACACACATTCTCAAAGTTCTATCCTTTTTGGGAACTAATAAGGTTGACACAACACATGGGCTTTTAGACTCTATAATATAACCTTTTTCCAATAGTTCATGCACTTGACTTTGTAATTCCTTAGTCTCCTCGGGGTTCATCCTATAATCTGGGTGGTTTGGTAACATAACCCTTGGTTGCAAGTCTATTTGATGTTCTATACCACGTAAGGAAGGCAATCCTATTAGTATCTCCTCAGGGAAAACATCTTGAAATTGTAGCAGTAATTTTTGGATGGGAATAGGTATATCTCCTAGCTCCAAAACTCTATCTCGAAATATGACCAAAATAAGGGGATCTCTATTTACCACAGATGCCTCTAATTCTTTCTTGGTTATCAAGAGACTTGCCTTGTTCTTTTCTTTCTTCTTGGCAGCATCGTCCTTGGCTATTTGTTCAGGTGTCAAAGGTGATAAGGTAATGGATTTTTCTCCAAACTTCAAGGAATAACACTTTGAGAACCCATCATGGGTCACTTTTCTATCATATTGCCAGGGTTGTCCCAACAGTAAGTGGCTTGCATTCATTGGTACTACATCACCAAGGATAGAATCCTTGTACTTTCCCATAGTGAATTCTAAAACTACTTGTTTAGTAACCTTTACATCATCCCTATAATCTCATCATCTTAGCTTGTAGGGGTGGGAATGAATATTAGTCTCCAATGCTAACTTAGTAATCATCTCTTGAGAGGCTACATTGGCGCAACTTCCTCCGTCATTTATTAATGAACACACCTTATCCTTGACTAAACATCGACTGTGGAATATGTTCTCACGTTGGCAATGTTAGTGTTCTTTGATACAAAGGATCGACGGGTGACCATTAGTAAAGGTCCTTCTTGAGCATGAATAACTTCTTCCTCCATTTCACTTTCCTCTACATTCACTTCTTCTTCTGGTTCTTACCCGTCCTCACTCTTGAGTTCTTCAGGGGCATTTCTGACTACCATCACACCATCGATTTGGCTATTGAGCTGTAAAATGACCCAAACCTAAAAACTTAAAACACATTTCACGGCTTTTGGTTTGTTGGAAACTTCTACCACTTCAGGGCAGTTATGTGTAACAGGCTTCTTTCCTTTGGCCTTAGTGGTAATCTTGTTCGTTTATGGGGGCTTAGGTGTAAACTTGGGGGTATAGTTGGCTTTACTCTTCCTCTTGAGTTGTCTCTCGATCTTTATAAACAACTACACAACCAATTCCATGGATTCTAGAGAATGTAACTCTACTATATCTCCAACGTCTCATTTTAGTGCACGTATAAACCTAGCAATAACACGTTCCTCAGGTTCTTCCGTTCCTACACGCACCTTCAGCGTCTCAAATTCCGTGAGATATTACTCGATAGTTTGAATGTTTTGTCTGAGGTTTTCCATTTGCAAGAATAACTCCTGTTTGTAATGGTTTGGAACAAACTTCTTCTTCATAAGGGCTTTCATCACTCTCTAAGTGTTGATAGGGTGATCTCCATCTTTTATCCTTTGAGATTTTAGGTTAGCCCACCAAAGTAAGGCATAGCCTATAAGTTTGACAGACACGAATTGAATCTTGACTCTCTCGGAGTACTCATGACAATCGAATACCCTTTCGACTTTCTCTTCCCAATCTAGAAACGTATCACCATCACAAGTTCCATTGAATTAAGGAAGAGATAGCTTAACGTTCTTAAGATCCTCATTATCTCTTCAATGGTTAGGGTGAAAGTTCTCTTCTTCATTCAACTTCCATTCGTTATCCTCAAAGTAATCATAATTTTGGAACCTTCTTCTAGGGTTTTCAACCTTTTCATCATCATCCAATGGTTCTTGGCTTTGAACTCTTCTCCTAGGGCTTCCATTTCTCCTCCTAGGTGTGGCTCCTTCAGAAGATTGTTCAACCATTGGGTTCATGTGTTACCAAGATTGTCAACTTTCTCCTTTCCTAAAATGCATGCTTTAAAACATTTATAAAGCCAATGTCATACACATTTAAAACCATGCAATTCACCCATGTAATTGATTTTGAAACTAACATATCATATTAATTTAAAATAATGTTTTCAAAACATTCTTTTTTAACATCACAATACAATTTGAAAATATTACTCCTTTCATAAAACACTATTCATTTCACATCAAAACAACATTCATTTAATCAGTTCAATCCACAATCAAAATTCTAATCCTACCTAGATGCAAGACATAATTTAAATCTATCTCTATTTAAACAATACAATAGAGGTAAATTAACTACTCTAAATATTTGATTTACTTACCTATTGTAGGTTCTTCCACTCCCACAAAATTTCCATCTAATGAAATGATTTTTAGCTCTATAGAATGGTTTTTCCAACTTGAGCAACTTTTCATTGAGAAGGAAGTCCCAAATCCTACTTTTTCTCTCTTCTTTCTCTCCTATTTGTTTCTCATCTTGTCTCCCACAAAAATGGCTGATTATCAGCTTTCTCTTCCCTTTTCTAGAGAGATTTATCTTTTCTTTGCATGATTTATTCCTAAAATACCTACTTAATTGTCTTTTAATCCTACTTAGCTTAAACTAACTCATTTAGATTAGTTGTAAACTAATCTAACTTGATTAATCATAATTGGTAAATCTTAAAATCGTATATGTTTTTTTATTTTTTACCATAGGCGATCAATTGGCTCAAAATGGCAATTGATCGGCACCCTATCGGGTTTGAAACCTCCAAATTGTCAAAAATGACGATTGTTCAGCTCAGAATGGTGATCGATCGACACTATCTCGAGTTTATAACTTCAAAATTGTCAAATTTTACCTCTTGATGCACCATTTCTTCCATGTAACTTCTACAACTTATATTTACATATCATCCATATATAATATTCATAATACAATTTTGACAATAGGATATTAAAGGTTCAGACCATTAAAAGCCTCATAAATGTACTAGGGGTATTAGAAAGACCAAAAGGCATCACTAATCATTCATTGAGACAATACTTAGTTTTGAAGGTCGTTTTCCACTAATCTCCTTCTTTCATTCGAGTTTGATTGTAGCCATTTTTCAAAGCTACCTTGGAGATGATTGAAGCCCCATTAAGTTCCTCCAACATGTCTTCAAGTCTAGAAATGGGAAACCTATACTTGATAGTAAGGTGATTGATGGCCCGACTATCAACGCACATTCTCATAGTCTTATCCTTCTTTGGAACTAATAGTGTATGAATCCCACAAGGGCTCATGGATTCTCGGATGTAACCCTTCTCAAGTAATTCTTGAACTTGTTTATGTAGTTTTTTGCCTCTTCTGGGTTCATTCTATATGAGTACCGATTTGGTAGTACTAATTATGTGCCAAGAGGGGCCATCACACGGTCACAGGCTAAGTCCTTGGCCGTGGCTGAGCCCTTAACTAATGAGTTTACTCTTTTTGTAGGTGAGGTGACCCAAATACCCAAGACATGGAAAAGCCTTGTCATTTGCTAATTTGAGAGTACTCCTCCACCATTCCAACAAATGAATGAGGAATTTGTCTTTCTTGTGACAAGTAGTGTAACTGAACCTACTTTATTTTATTTTTTCTAAAACTCTAGTATTTTGTAGTTATTTTGTAGCATGGACATGCTAAACATATAGTGGGAGGTTTAGGGCTACATTTTGAAGAAGAAGAAGGGGGACCACTCGATAGTGGCCGACCATGTACCGCATGGTACGACCATGTACTCGGCAGACCATGTGGTCGAGTACACTCATACATTTGCCTTCCCTTCTTGTAGCCGCCAAACCCTATTTTTCTAAGCAAGGGGGATGGTATTTATACCATATTTTAGACTCCTTTCAGACACTTTTGGATGATAATATAGCTGAATGCTTGTTCACTTCCATTGAAGCTTCTTGGTATTCATCGGTGAGTCATATCCGAGAAGACATTGAGTGTTCTTTTTGTGTGTCTAAGAGCCAAAGTGGTCATATTCTTGTTGCTGCCTTCCTCCTCCCTTTATTAGTGTGGTGTGATGACTTAAAAGATCATGAGTGCGATTGTGGGGCAAACCTCGGAGAAACCCAAGTATCGGTAAATCCTGAATTTTAATTTAGGCAAATCCCAGATCGTTATGAAAGGGGATTGAGCTCAATCACACATCGTTTAGGGGAAGATGAAAATGAAACATATTTAAAAGATGACTTCTATAGAAAGTAATAAGCGTTTTAGGAGCACGATGACATCAGATCGTATAAGAATTCCAAAGTTAAGAATGCTCCGACGAGAGCAGTACCAAGTTGGGTGACCACTTAGGAAGTATTCATTGAAAACAAATCCGTGAGGTTGCCCAGAGAAACAATATCTAATTGAGAGTGCCGGGGTTAGTTACAAATGGTATCAGAGTCTTTACCCAACCTGAAATGTCACCAATAAGGTTTTTGGGCCCCATAGAATAGGGGTGGGGAAGGGGGGGAGGTGATTATGACTACCCGAAAGATCATGAGTGCGATTGTGGGGCAAACATTGGAGAAACCCGAGTATAGGCAAATCCCAGATTGTTACGAAAAGGGAGTCGGGCGTAATCCCATATCGTTTGGGAGGAAGATGGAAATGAAACATATGTAAAGAATGCCTCATATAGAAAGTAAGACGCGTTTTGGGAGCACGATGGTTTTGATCAAATAAGAACTCTAAAGTTAAAAATACTCTGGCGAGAGCAGTAACAAATTGGATGACCACTTAGGAAGTTCTCATTGAAAACAAATTCGTCAGAGCGTGACATTGCCGAAAGTGGACAATATCTTACTGAGAGGATAGAGTCTCATTACAAATGGTATCAAAGCCTCTACCCAACCTGAGATGTGGCCAACGAGGACATTGGGCCCCATGAGGGGTTGGAGATTGTGACGACTCAAAAGATCATAAGTGCGATTATAGAAAAAATCTCAGTCATTACTAACTTAACTTTTCGTGAAACTCTATAAGAAATTTCTTTTTTTTTTGGAACTACCGTATATCTTCAAAAGGATTGAAAATGTGTAAATTTCTCAATAAAAATCTTCATAGTAAATACGTATGAAGCCTCGTTAAAACTTTTTTTTTCAAACTACTATACAAGTGAACAGTGCCTCACACTGTTCACGTGTACCAGGACGTGGGGCGATGCAACGCCCCACTAGGGCGTTATATTTCACCCTTGGGGTGACTTGCATCATCCCAGCAGAGTGTGGGGCCATGCAATGCCCCACTAGGGCGTTGTATCGCCCTCCTCTGGTGGCCACTTTGTCCTTTCCCTTCATTCTTATACCTTTTAGCCCAACCTGTAATAATATACCTACGTTAATTTCTATAATCATGACTTAATAGCAAAACATAACCGTTTGAGAGCATAACATTTCACCACAAAATTTAAAAAAAGCTCGTAAGAACGAATAAATACGTGTGGCGAAAAATCTTAAAACTTGTAGAAGCCGTTATATCCCAAAACATCCTTTTCAAAACATATTAAATCCTAAGCAATTCAGTCATTCTCTAGAAAAATGAGGTTTCTCTATACATAAACTTTATATCAAAACACTTGTACCCAAAAATACACATGCATTCAGCCACGGGTCAAAATAGCCAGACAGCCACAAACACCCCGCCATGAGCTTGCCCTACAATTGCTCCTATGCATTGACTTGAGGCTCGAAGTACTAACATGTAACGTCTTCACCTACACCACAAGATTCAAACTATAACCCTAATGCTTAGTAAGCGGGTGCAATGAAATAAATGTTCGTGTATGAATGATCATAAAAAAACTTGAACATTTTTTACTTTACTTACCACTTGACATGGGTTAAAGGGGACTTGAGTAGGGGAGTAAGGACAAGTTTTACATGGTTCCAGAGAAGGACAAATAACAGGGGTGCCCAGTTTTACGTAATCTCAGAGTAGATTAAAACACATAGTCATACTAGCCTTGTCCTGTAGTTAACCATTTACATATATTACATATTCTTGTCTTTCTTACATAAAATATGTACATAAAACATTTTGTATGCTTTTCTTGAAACATGATGCGTCATCTATGAGTATGCACATATATCATAACGCAAATATAACGTAAACATAACATATCATCAAAACAGGACGAAACATAAATTGGGACGTTCAGTTAAACTTGGACACTTGACATTTCCTGCGATTTAACTAGCCGTGACACATACCCCATCACAACATACAACTGCTAAACAAGATTTATATCTTCTAGTATCCTTGCGATGTAGGGCCATAAGGGCCGAACCTACTTGCCCACTTAATTTCTGTCCTTAGCAATATCTGAGCACTTAGCTCATTTTTCCTTTGTGATTTAGCCACTCCATAAACATATGGATCAACAAAACATATTATAAACTTCATATTCACATAAAGCAATTCAATAGCTTAAACTTATTAACCGATTAAAAATTTATCCATTAAAACTACAAACCTTGGAATTCCACCTAAAGCTGCCTAAACTTCAAACATATATAATTTACCCAATCCTTAACGAAATCCGACAATTGAAAAGCCAACATCCAACTTAAAGAGTCTAGTTTAACATGGTATCATTCATTTTCAAACAACCAAGAACAATCAATGGCAAAAAAAACAAACAATCGAGTTGTCCTGTATTTTGGCCATAAATATTTATCCAACTTCAAGCACGCATAACTCTTGCTATACTCAACCAAATTCATTGATTCAAATTTCCATGGAATCCTTAAGGAACCCAGTTTAACATGGCAGAACTTGTTTATCATAAGCCAAACACAATAAGTGACAGAAATTCAGAAATCATAGCTGCCCTGTAAACACAATCCGGATTCCTGCTAAAACTTTGAAAATCCATAACTATTTGTATACTTAACCAAATCCAAAAATTCAAATACCAAGAGTTCACTTAAGGAATATATTTTAACATACTAAAACAGTATTTCAATTGGAAATCAATAGCTTGGGTTGAAAGCCATAAAAGCGAGGTATGCCAGAAATCTCCAATTTTGGCACAATTCAACCATTAACCAATCATTCATCAATTAACTATATTTTACAATTCCAAACACAATCAAGAACTAGCATCAATATTTAGAAGCTTAAAAGCACAACAATTAGGCAACCATTCCTCATTTTCGTGCATTGCATTCACAAACCATCAAACATCCAACATTTCCACAAAAACCCAACCACACTTAACACAGTTAAGCCCTAACTCAAAAAGTCCAAATGGGGAAAGCAAACCCTTACGATAGAGTCCCTGAAAGAAAAGAAGAGGGTTGCTGCCTGTGTGGAAGAACAACCAATAGAGAGAGGGAAGACAGGGTTTCGGCATTTAAGGAAGAAAACGTTGAAGGGAGCTACTGATTTTCTACTTTCTTAGCTAAAGAGAAAAGAAGTGAGGGAGAAAAAAGTGGCGTGGAGATGAAAAATCAACGGAGGGGAGGGAGAGAGAGAGAGAGAGAGAAGGGTGATCTTTGGAAAATGACCGAGAGAGGAGAGGGAGGGGTGAGGGTGAGTTGGGTAGGTGGAGATTGGGGGTGTTTGGTTTTAAAGGTTATAGTGGCTTCTTCAATAAGCTTTGCTATTTAGTCCACAATTTCCAATTAATTCGAATCGTTACCCCTTTTGTCATATGCCCTTAATTTTCCTTCTTCGGCTATCCCATTTTTCTCGACTTTTAGATTTTCAGTTTTCAACTCCCTTTTTCTTCTATTTGGCAATTCTCCAAAATTCATCGAAAATTCTATGCACCTAAGTCAAAATGTCCAAAAAAATATGAGGTGTTACAAATCCCATATTTGAATATAGATAAATCCCAAAATACAAAAGGTCGCTTGGGGGAAGATAGAAATGAAACATATGTAAAGGATGCCTCCTTTAGAAAATAAGACGTATTTTGGGAGCACGATGATATCGAATCTCATAAGAACTTCAAAATTAAAAGTGCTCTAGCGAGAGCAGTAACGATAAGAAGTTCTAGTTGAAAACAAATCTGTAATAGCGTGAGATTGCCCAAAATCGACAACATCCTGTTGGAAGGAAAATGGTTCGTTACATGTGGATACTCCCTAGGAAGATTGTGTCTGATCCCTCTCATAGATCGTTGGAGTGCTTTCTCCTGAAAGAGAGAGACAAACCCAAGATGGTGCTGTTTGTCACCTTTCTCGACCAACTGGCATTCCTCCTCCATAACTTTTGAACCACTGCTTATTTTCTATTGAAATTTTAAGCGTGTTTCCTACACGTGCAAGGTAAGCCCATTCTAAATTTTTAGGTCTTTTGGATCTATTTTGCATCATTTGTGCATGTTGGAATCTGAGGAATCTCAGTGTTGGATTAATGGGAAACCGTGAGAACCTAGTGCTTGTGCTAAAACACAAGTTTCCATGGGTTTGAAGCACATCAACTACTCTCAATTGTAAGACAGTTTGGTGCTCAATACCTCATGGGACTTGCTTAGGTCATTCTTAGACATGAAAAGTGTTGACTTCGACCTTCCTTCTTTACTTGGCTACTCATCTAAAGCCACTTGCTTATGCTTGAGTAGCGCTATTTTGATTGTCTTTCCTCCAAATATGAATGAGTAGTAGTTTGAGTATCCGTCATGGGACAGCTTCCAATCATATTGCCAAGGCCTCCCTAACAAAAAGTGACTAGCACTCATCGACACCAAGTCACAAAGAAACTTGTCCTTGTATCCCCCGATTGTGAAGTCAATGTATAATTGCTTGGAGACCTTAATGTCCTCTCAATTATTTAGACACATCAACTTGTAAGGGCTTGGATGTAGGGCTGTCTCTAATCCCAATTTCACCACAAGGTCTCAGGATGCAGTATTAGTGCAACTCTCCCCATCAATTATGAGAGAACACACCTTGTCCTTGATTAAACAACGATTATCAAAAATATTCTCGCTTTGACAATCCCCATCATTTGCTTATGACATGAGAACTCTCCGGATGACCATCAAGAGTGGCCCCTGTTGTGCTTGGAACACCTCTTTTTGAGATTCAAGGTCCTCACTAGAACCTTCCTCTTGCTCATCTTCACTAACTATCTCACCGGTGCTTTCTTTAAGAACCATAACCCTTCTATTGGGACATGGAGAAGCAATATGTTCCAATCCAAGACATTTAAAGCACTTGACCTCCCTTGATCTTGGCCAAGTGGCGTCTTCCACCAATTTCTTGTCTTCTATCCCCATTGTTGGCTAACTCTTTGTAAAAGTGACATGAAAATGGAGGACAAATTGGGACGTAAAACAATGAAAATAGAAACAAAAATAAAAGATAAAAATGCAACGGATGAGGGAATTGAAATGTCACAAAACAGAACGTGCAATGGAGGTTGACATAAGGCAATGGAGTAGAAGGGAATGTGGAGGACCCTTGGCTGATCGAGAAGCTATCTTATGTTATGCTTCTCAGTGCATGTCTTCCCGTGGAAAATCAACAGCTGTCGGGGACAAGTTTTATCATTGACCTTTTAAACTCCAAAAACAGAGAGGGAGGGAAGCATTAAGAGATCAACAGTCACCTTAAAGCTGATGATCAATGGAGGTACACTTCTTACGACTGAATCGTGGCTTACCTTGACGGTAACTAGAATTTCTTTTCCACTTTGAGAAGACAAAGCTTCAGTTTTCTATTAATAAAAAAGGAAAGGAATCCATACAAACACTAAAAGCGATGCTTAAATACCTAAGGTGGCTAGGTTTGGGAATGCCCAGAGGAGAAACTAGTCGTTGGAAGGCTTCTACCGTGCTTTCGAGAAATGGAGCTTAGCCCTAACGCGGTTTCTTGCTTGGTGCACAAAAGGGCTTTGACAGGTCGGCTCGTCCAGGTGGGCAATTCGTGGGCTCGTGGAGTGCTTGCCATTGATTTCTGAGTCTCATGATTGCTCGTTGAGCGATCGTCTGAAGATTGCTTCTCGGCCGCTGAAGGCTTGTTGGGCTTCTTCATGAAGTTGAAGTGCAGGCTGAAACTTAAGTGTTGAGCATGAAACTTGTGGGCTGTAACTTGTGGGGTAAAGGTTATGGGCTGAAGCTTATGGGCAGAAAGTTTATTCCCATTTTGCCTTAAGTGTGGCCTTGAAGGTTATACCTCAATTTTGCAACCTAACCTTAAAGCCACCACTAATCCTAAGTACACAATCTAATCCTAATGCCTAATTATGCATTATTAAAGTTAAGGCAGTTTTACTCAAATTACCTAAAGGCCATTGTTTTGTCAAAAATAAATTAAAAAACATATTAAATACTAGCTTGGTTACACAATTTGTAAATGGAAAGACAAATTCCCTGTTTACAATTTCTAAGCTTTAAGAGAACTTTTTTCCTGCAAAATTTACAAACCAATTAGTAGATAAATAATAACTTAAATTGATATTTGTCAGATCGGGTTATAGGCACGTCAAAAAAGCTTCTTATCATCCACCGTAGACGGTGTAACAACTCAGAATTATGCTGAATAAATTAAAAGTCCCGTGAAAATATCGTGAGAGATTTTAACAAATCAATTTAATTTTAGAAAGAATTAGAACTTTATTTGGAGGAGAGTTTCAAATTTTAAGTCGAAGAGACGCGAGTTTGACTGAAATACGGAGGGTTAAAACATGGCAAAACATATTGGTAATTTAAATAAATAATAATAATAATAATAATATTAAAACAAACTGAACGGCTTCACGAGCAAGCCATTCAGTTGTTTTGTTATTCGTCGAACACTCGAGAGTGGTGGGTGAGGGAGGGAGCTGGAACCCGACATTCGCCGACGACCGACGAGAGAGAGGGACGCCAGTGCTCAGACTTCTCCGGCGAGCTGAGCTGAAGTACGGCTCAACTTTTCCCGTGCTAAAACCGAAGGTAATCCCTCTAGCCTGTTTCTTCTCTGTTGGCCGACAGTTTTGGGTGGATAGTGAGGGTTTGAATTGGTTTTGATTTCTGAAGCTCTTACGCCAGAATTCAGGGTAATTAAGAGGTAGAATTAATGGTGTACTGGGTGAGGGTGATGAGCTCTGAATTTTGAGGAGAACCGAGAGGATCGAACTATAATTTTGAGTTTTTTGAATTGAAAACCTCCAATTGGTATTAGATTATGCCTAAAGATAGCCGGAACGCAGGAAGTGCCATATTCAAGAATCGTGGCTAAGGCACTAGAGTTGGAGAAAGCTGAAATGAAATGCGTTAAGCAGAGGGAAGGTTACAGAAGATTTTTCAAGGAGGTTACCACGCAGCAGAGTAGAGGTGCCCCGTAGCAGTAATAACAGAGAGGCACAAAGAGGCTCAGCAAGAGTTTGAGTAGCCAGGGAAGTAGTAAAAGGCCTCAAGGGTCGGTGCAGTACCCAGTACCCTAAGTGTTTCAGGTACCACCAGGGCGAATGCAGATTGAACTCGAGAAAATGCTACAACTGCAATGAAGCCAAACACTTAGCCAGAGATTGCCCGAACCATAGAGTTACCTGGTGTTTCAACTGTAATGAGGTAGACCATGTCAGTAGAAATTGCCTAGCTTTGAAGAAGGGGCCGACGCGCATAGCACCAAGGATATTTGCCATGATCGAGTTGGGCGATGGTGACCAATCAGCCATAGTGTCAGATACTATATAGATAAATTCTGTACCTGCTTATACCTTGATTGACTCCAGTGCGACGCACTCATTTGTTGCAACTACGTTCACGGTCAAGTTAGATGTATCGCCTGTAACGACGGACTGTAACTATAAAGTGATGTTGCCTTCTATTGAACGTATGCATTCTAATCAAGTCATACGAGATAGTGTAGTGTCCGTGAAAGTAAGAATTTGTTAGCCGATCTTATTATCATGGGCATAACGGGATACGATGTGATTCTGGGAATGGATTGGTTGTTCAAGCACTATGCTACGATTGACTACAGGACAAGAATAGTGAATTTTCAACCCCTAGATGGTGAGAAGCATACTTTTCAGGCCATGAAGATGCGAGAAAGATATATGTGATGTTCCTACCGATGCTCGTCAAGTTTTAATGGGTAAATCTTTTGGTTTTCTCACCAGTATTGTTGATATGCAAATTCACAGGGAATCAACGCCTCAAAATGTTTCAATTGTTCAAGATTTTCCCAAAGTTTTTCTAGACAACTTACTCGGTTTGCCTCCAGATCGGGAAATAGGGTTTGCTATAGATATATACCCAGGAGTTGAGCCGGTATCGAAGAATCCTTATAGATTAGCACCACCAGAATTGAAGGAGTTAAAAAAGCAACTAGAGTAGTTGGTGGAGAAAGGATTTATACGCCATAACTTTTCACCGTGGGCTGCGCCAATCCTTTTTGTCAAAAATAAGGATGGATCGTTACGAATGTGCATCCACTACAGAGGGTTGAATAAGTTAACTATTAAGAACAAGTACCCTCTACCAAGGATAGAGGACCTGTTCAACCAACTATAGGGGGCACGAGTGTTTTCTAAGATCGACCTAAGATCAGGCTATTATCAGCTGAAGGTCAGGTCAGAAGATATTATAAAGACAACTTTTCGGACGAGATACAAACATTATGAGTACCCGTCCTTCGGGTTGACGAATGCTCCAGCTGCCTTCATGGATCTAATAAATATGGTATTCCATGATTATCTCGATAAATTCGTCATAGTGTATATCATGATATATTGGTGTATTCTCACAATCAGGAGGATCATAAAGAGCACTTAAGCTTGGTATTGTAGACTTTGAAGCAACGCCAACTTTATACAAAGTTTTCTAAGTGTGAGTTTTGGCTAGATAAGATTCATTTTCTTTGTCATGTCATCTCGAGTGATGGCGTATCTGTTGATCCAGCGAAGATCTAAGCTGTTAAAGAATGGCCACAACCAAAGTGTGTTACTGAAATACGGAGTTTCCTCGGGTTAGAAGGTTATTATAGGAGGTTCATTAAAGGATTTTCGAAGATTGCAACACCTCTGACCCGTTTGACGAGAAAAAAGTGTGAAGTAATTGTGCTCTAAAGATTGCGAGCATAGTTTCCAAACTTTAAAGTAAAGATTGACCAGTGCTCCGATATTTATACTTCCTACTTAGGATGAAAAATTTAGCATTTACTGCTATGCTTCCAAGATAGGCCTTGGGTATGTGTTGATGCGGGAAGGGAAGGTAATAGCATATGCCTCTAGGTAGCTAAAAGCCTATGAGCCGAATTATCCAACACACAACCTGGAGTTAGCCACGGTAGTCTTCGCGCTAAAGATTTGGAGACATTATCTGTATGGACATCCATGTGAGATATATTCATGTAACAAAATTCTGAAGTATATTTTCACTCAAAAGGAGTTGAACATGAGGCAATGACGGTGGTTAGAGTTTGTGACGGACTATGACTTCTAGATTAAATACCATCCAGCAAGGCAAACGTAGTGGCTGATGCATTAAGCAGAGTGGCAGCATCCACTTCAGCTATGACTCCAAATATGCCATTAGCTTTGGATGCAAAATTTCATAAATTTAACTTGGAAGTGGTGTCGAATGTGTCAGCCATGTTATTAGTCATGCCCTTACAACCCACTATTCTGGAGAAGATTAAGCAAGCCCAAATAGACGACGCTAAATGTAGTGAAATTAAACAAGCATGGTTTCTAATGATAGGTTGGAGTTCAGCCATTCCGACGACTGAATTCTTAAGTTTCGAAATAGGTGGTTCGTTCCAAGTAATGAAGAACTGCAAAGGGAGATACTGGCTGAAGTCCACTCTTCTAAGTTTTCTGTGCATCCAGGAAGCACCAAGATATACAGAGACCTTAAACAACATTACTGGTGGCCCAATATGAAGAGGATAGTGGCAAAGTTCGTTGAGAGGCCAGTAGATGGCTGAACATCAGAGGCCCGCAGGAAAGCTACAGCCATTGCCTATTCCTGAGCGAAAGAGCAGATATCGATGAACTTTGTTATCGGATTGCCTCATATGACAAAGGGTTATGATGGTATATGGGTGATTGTGGATCGATTAGCTAAGTCAGCGAACTTTCTGCCAGTAAAGATGACATATTCCATGGACTAGTTTGCCGAACTGTATATTCAGCAGATCGTACAACAAAGTTCTGGAAGAGTCAGCACAAAGTTCTGACTTCAATTGTATCAGACAGAGACCCAAGGTTTATATCTAAATTATGGAGGAGTCAGCATAAGTCTATTGGTACGCAGCTCAATTTTAATACAACATTTCATCCTTAGACGGACGGGCAATCTGAGAGGACTATTCTAACATTGGAAGATATGCTTCGAGCTTGCGTACTGGAGTTTCAGGGTTCGTGGAGTAAATACTTACCTTTGGTAGAGTTTCCTTATAATAATATCTTTCAATCTATGATAGGTATGGATTCTTACAAGACTCTTTATGGGAGAAAGTGTAGATCTCTGTTGTATTGAGACAAAGTCGGTGAGACACGATTGATTGGTCTGGATATTCTACAACAAACAATAGAAAGGATCGCTTTTATTCGGCAACGAATCTTGATAGCTTAAAGTCGATAGAAGAGCTATGCTGATAGAAGAAGAAGGGAACTAGAATTCAATGAGAATGATGAAATGTTCCTTAAGATTTCACCATTCAAAGGCGTTGTAAGATTTAGAAAGAGAGGCAAGTCGAATCCTAGATATATTGGACCATTACTTATTACTAAAAGAATAGGGAAGACAGCTTACCAGCTGCAACTATCAGCCTTGATGTATGGAATCCACAATGTATTCCATGTTTCTATGCTAAAGAAATGTATGCGGAATCCGTCTATTGTTGTGGACTAGCAGAACATATAAATTCAGCCGACATTAACCTGTGAGGAGAAAGTAGTGGAGATTTTAGATTATGCAGTGAAGGTTTTACGCAACAAAGAGATTCCACTGGTAAAGGTTCTATAACCTAACTACAACATAGAAGAAGCAACCTGGGAGCGGCAACAAGACATGATGACCCAACATCCAGAGTTGTTCAAGTAACAAATATTGAGGAAAATTTTTTTTTTAATGAGGGTGGAATGTAAGACAAAGAATTTTCGTTAAAACGCTTTTTGAATTTACGTATCGGTAAACGGCCGAGTTTTAGTCAGAATCGAGAGCGGAGAATTTCTACGGTTAAGTAAAGGATAATTTTGATGCTAATGGACAAGAGAGATTTATGAAAATCCAATCGAAAATGGAATGAATAACCGTTTGGTTGAATGATTAAAGGGTGAGGATTATACGGTAATTAGGTTAACATTATTATTGTTATTATAAAAAAAAGACAAGGGGAAGAAACCGTAAACCCCTCCCTATTTTTCTTTCTCCCCACCGCGCGAAAACCCTTCCTCTGCGTTCTCCCTTCCAATGACGTCTAGCAGTCGACGGTTCTTTCTGTTTCTTCCTTTAGTTTTCAGGTTTAAGGTAAGTTTTTAGTAGATAATTAGTACTTTAGTTGTTTTGGGTGTTGAAAGTTAAGTTAGAGGGATGTATTAGATAGTTTTGTGAGCCTTAAGAGGGAGATACAAAATTTTGAGGTTATAGTCGATTTCTATTCGTCATTTGTGTTTAAGCATGAGGAAAAGTTAGATTATAGGATTTCATGGAAAGATTTGGACGTTTGAATAACCGAAAAACATATATTATAGAGCGGTTCTTGTTCAGCCAAATTTGGCTAAGTTGTTGGTGTTAGGTTAGCAGATGGATTATACCGTAAGAAACTAGACGTACTAACGAGTTCGTAGCACTTTAAATCGTAAAATTGGATGAGTATTGAATGAGTTATGAATTTTCGAATGTGGTCAAAAATTGAGTAGGATTTTCGATTTAGTTGGGAGTTTCAGTTTTTGTAAGAGTTTATGAATTCCGTGTTAGATATTTATGAGTTGAACGAAGTAGAATTAATAAATGTGTGATTTTTATAAGTCCTCCAATTTCCCAGTTAGCGTACGAAATTACAAATGAGTTGCTAGGGATGCCAGGTAATTAGTGTATGTAGGTGTTTTTACCTTCGGGCCTACATCACAATTTGTTAGGATGTATGTATGTTTATTTTGTATTTTAGTTGACTTTGCATCATGGTTTTAAAGTACGAGAATGAAACAAAAATATATTTACATGCTTTTACGAAATGAAAAACTAGGTTGTGATACGTGTTGAAGGAAATGAAAAGGTACGTAAGAAGATAATGAAGGTGGGGTTGAGTGGCCTTGTCCCGAGAGGTGGACCGCGAGGTATGTCACTTCTTCCCCCGCTTTACGTCGTGGCTTGGTCTCGAGAAGTGGACTGCGAGGTGTGTCACTTTATTAGATCGAGGTTGACCTTGACTCGTGAGATGGATCGCGAGGTGTGTCACCTTCATCTAGCACAAAATGAAGAACCCAGTAGTAAGATAAAGAATGTGTAAGAAAGAGACGGAAACGAAAATAGAGACGAAACTGTAGAAACTGCTTGTCATAGGATATGTATTGTTTTCAGTGCTTCTATTTTATTATGCATTACTTACTTAGCATTAAGCTAATAGATGAACTCTATGATGTAGGTGACGAGACGATATCTGGTTAGTACTTAGAGCATGCCCATGACTAGGAGGCAGTTGGAGAGTTGTGCTCGTGGGATGATCCAGCCAACTGTGAAAGCGTTTTGACCAATGTGCTTGTATGTAAGGATTTCGAGTTACTTTGAGTCGTTTTATGTTGTTTCGAGTCAATTTGAGTCATTTTGACGTGTGGAAGGATTTCAAACTCTTGGTACTCATTTTTATGTATATGATGGATTTTAAAATTTAGTGAAAAATGTAGGTTCAAGTTTTAAGATTTCGTCCGTTACTTTTTATGGAAAGTCTTCTGTTAAAGTTTCTGTTGCAAAGTGTCGACCAGTATGCATAGATGTTGACCAAACTAGGTAAATGTCGACCGCGAGGATCGACCTATGGAAAAAGAACCAAACCTAATGTCGACTTGTGTGTATAGGTGTCGACCGGTTACTGTAAAAATGATGAAAGTGTCTTCCATGAGGTTAGACCGGTTCAAACAGAGAGTATCAAGGTGTCGACCTGTGGAAGCAGGTGTCGACCTGTTAGTGAGGTGGGCAGAGAGTTGTCGACCGCAAGGTCTAACTGGAGAGAATAGAGAAGATTAATGTGTTGACCGGTTTAACTAGGTGTCAACGGGTATAAACAGAGGCAAATGAGGTGCTGACCTGTGTATATAGGTGTCGACCCCTACGTGCAAGGCGGGTAAAGTGTCGACCAGAGGTTTTAGGGGTCGACTAAAATTGACTTTTAATATTTTAAAACTTGAAATTTATTTAAACTAATTTTTTGTTAAAGTATTTTGCTGCAATGTTTTTAAACGTTTTCAAAAGTGTCGTTTTAAGTTGGGGGAATAAAGTTTTAAATTTTATACAAATTTTATTCGATTTGATGAGTAAGAGTATGGTTAGCGACCTAGGTACTGAGACGACTTCGGGACACTATAGTGTTAGTTACAGAGCGAAGTGGAAACGAGTGGATTTTAGGGGTCGTTACAATGTTGGTATCAGAGCAGAGAGCGATTTGGAAACTAGTGGGTTTTTGGGGTCGCTACAACCGGGACGGTGGCGACGTGTCAAGGGGTGGTGTAGCGAGTGAGTCCAGCCTCACTCTAGGATGACCGCTAAGGTGTGTGTGGGGGTGTGTGTAGGTTGTAGGCTCCGTTACTGGAGGAACTGGGATGGTAGCGACATGTCAGGGGGTGGCGTAGAGAGAGAGTCCAGCCTCTTCTTGGTGCGGCTGTACGACGCGGAACAGGTTGCAACAATATGAATGACAGTGTAGAGACTGCATGTGATAGGATTGCATTGTCGTTTTACTTTTCATATTGCACTACTTGCTAAGCATTAGGTTTACGTTTTGTGTTCTGCGGTGTAGGTGCAGAGTTTACTGCCGGTGAGTTCTGAGAGCCTAGTACAGACGCGTAAGGCAATTGGCGGCGCACAACCGAGGCACCGGACGACTATGTGTTAGGCGACCCGACCCATGGAGATAGTAGCTGGTAATAACGGTTCATTTTGAGGTCATTGCTTTTAGGATTTGGAGTTTTGAGGGGCGTTTCGAGTGATTGAGTAGTGCGTATATATTATATGTATGAACATTGTATATTTTTATATTGTGAATTTTATTCTTTGTCAGTCGCTGGATTTATTCATTTACATTTCAATTCTTTTCTAGTGACTCTTGGATGCCTTTGATTGATGGATTATGAGAATGGTTTGGTGAACTATATGCAGGTTTAGTTTGTTTTTTTGGAATAGTAATTTTTATGCGTTACTCTGCTAAAATTTCGGAATAGAGTGTTATAATGTTGGAGGTGGCGTGCACGAGAGTTGTGTAGTACTAAGCGGTCGGGCGTGCGCATGGGGCGTGTGGCGCACAGCGCTGGTACAAGATGGGCTCACAGATGCGCGACGCCGGGTGAGGAAGTGCGCCCAGGTGCGCGGCGCCCGAGACGCGAGGTGTCTGTAAGGGGGCGAGACGCCAGGTGAGGGTGCGCACAGCGCCTGGGACGTGCGGCGCCAGGTGAAGGCGCGCGGCGCCCGAGACTTGCGGCGCCAAGTAAGGGCACATGCTGGCGCGCTATAATGTCCCGTAACGCTATTCCTAAAAATCTCGTAAAAATTTTTGTTTTTTTTTTAATTCATTCGTTTCCTTAAAATAACATTACCATGAATTTAAAACTTGACAGCAGAAAACAGTTCCTACGTGAAAAGCTCGTTATACAAGATACTAAACAAACTTAAATTTCAAGGTAGTAAAACGAAATTCAGGTCGACACCTGCGAGCGCCGGTCGACACGTTAAACAATTTTGAACGGGGCTGTCGACGCCTATATACATCGATTGACACTTGATTTCTCTCTGTCCGAGTAGGTCAACCTTCACGGTCACACTTTTAGAGGTTGGTCGACCCCCAAGTATGTAGGTTGACACTCTTGTAACACTTTCTACTAAGCAGTCCACTATTGTGCACACAGCTCGACACTTCCATATATTTTACACCAACTGGGCGACACTTGTATAAGCTGATCGACAACTCATTCCTCTATGTCCGTCACGGTCGATCCTTGCGATTGACACCTATAGAGCTTGGTCGACATCTGTTTGTAAAGGTTGACACTACATACTCATTTTACACTAACCGGTCGACACCTACTTGCAAAGGTCGACACTTAAACACCAGAAAAGTTAACTGAATTTTTCTAAAAAAACTATCATAACCATCGTAAACCTTTTAAAGGACACCTACAGCATACATAATTTCAAATTCATGTTTTCTTTATATAAATGGGCAGCATGCCTCTTCATTCATCATTAAATCGGATCCACCCATTCGAAACACCGAATATATACATTTATACACAAAACCGTTTAATCAGACTCCTAAATTTCCTCTACCTACACATCTAAAACAATTCAACACCTAAATTCCTAACCATATTTTGCAAACTTCTATACATTACTCCAAAACACATTCACAAAGCCCACGGAGCAATCACGCTCCAATAGCTATAAGCGCCCTCCCACGGCCATCCTTCTTCAACGACGTCACTCGTCAAGTTTAGGTAAAACATCCTCACCTTCTTCTAAATCACCTACATCACAGAGACATCTATGAGCTACAGGCTCAGCAAGTCAACGTAAATGTAAATGCATGCCGTGCATATGCAGTTCATAAAACATGCAGTAATTTTATTTCATTTCGTTACATACCGGGATGTCACCGGGGGTTTACTCTCACCAGTTTGAGAAGGCACATCAAGCAGTTAGAGAGCCTTCTCCATCTACCGGGGGGAAAATATGCTCCACCTACGAGACAACCATGTCTGAACTCCACCCCGGCACATGCATTCATTTCTTTTCATTAGTTAATTTCTTTTCATAAAACATGCGTAGAAATTTATTTTCATGCCATTTTTTTAAAGAACGTAATGTATGAACAGTTCATAATGCTTAAACATATAAAATAATCAATGGAAACCTAAAAGACATTCGATAACTTAAACAACCTAACTAGCTGTTTAATTTACACTAAAACAATGTAAATCATCAAATCCTCAAAAACAGAAATTCCAGTGGTGTAGGCCAAATCGGCCAAGCAAATCATGAAAAGTTACCTTAGGTCCTTTGCAATTTAACTTGGAGTCCTTTTTTTTTAACCGTTGAAATCAAACAACCTACGGGACAGCCATGTCTGAACTCCACCCTGGCACATGCATTCATTTCTTTTCATTAGTTAATTTCTTTTCATAAAACATGTGTAGAAATTTATTTTCATGCCATTTTTTTAAAGAACGTGATGTATGAACTGTTCATATTGCTTAAACATATAAAATAATCAATGGAAACATAAAAGACATTCGATAACTTAAACAACCTAACTAACTGTTTAATTTACAATAAAACAATGTAAATCATCAAATCCTCAAAAACAGAAATTCCTGTGGTGTAGGCCAAATCGGCCAAGCAAATCATGAAAAGTTACCTCAGGTCCTTTGCAATTTAACTTGGAGTCCTTTTTCTTTAACTGTTGAAATCAAACAACCTAACAAAACATCAAATTGAAACACTTAACATACACACAATAAACTTTCGGATTTCTTATAATAGTTTTTCGTCCAATTTCAAATGCTTATAACTTTCTCGATATACCTTGGAATCAAGTAATTCCAAGTGCTATGGACTCCTCTAAGAGTCTACTTTCTAATAGTGCAAATCACTTACCAAAAGAGAACCAATAACTAGCAAAACATCACAAGAACAGATTCTGTTCTATTTTTCATAAAAGTCAAACCCACCACTAATTTTCACTTATATTATGCATAATTTTCCATGTTAATTCATCCCAAACTTTTGCACACCCTTAAACTAAGTTAGAACATCAAAAGAAGGAAGAAACTCAGCAAGATTCGGAATTTTTGGAATTTTTAAAACTCAAGCAAAACTCTCAAAACTTTGCACTAATTTCACAACTTAAAACCCATAACATGTATAACCAATGTTCTTTATATTTTTCTTACCTTTAGTCTTCACAAGAGGGAAGCTTTGGCATAGGGGAGTAAATCAGAAATGGAGGGAGAGAATGAGTTCTACGTGAAGAGGGAGAAGAAGAAATGCCTTTAGGTTTTATAACCTTGGTGTCTTCATTACAACCAAATAAACATTTACTTTTTGCTTGAGTACATTCTACATGTAGTTTTTGCTTTGACTACATGTAGCCCTAGTTGTGATACAACTTCCACCTCCAAGTGTATCTCCACGCCAACACTCCATCTTCTTTTTACTTTTGCTTCTCATTTCACTCCTTTCTTTGATCCATCATAAATTTTCTAACTTCTCATATCATAAACTTAAAAGATTAAATTCCATTAACTCTTTACTCATACTCATTTATCCTAAAATTACCACTTTTCCATATTTCCTACAAATTTTCATTTCTCCCTTTGTTGTTTCCATCTATCGTTTTAAAATAATTCATCGAATATTATTGGGACAAAATGTACAAAAATTTTCGGGTATTACACGCACGGCCCCTGGGATGCGCGGTGCTGAGTGAGGGCGTGCGGCGCAAGGGGCGCACAGTGCCGAGTGAGGGCATGCAGCGCCCGGGGCGCCCAGCGCTGCGAGCACATGACGCATAGGCCGCGCGTTGAGCACTCCCGGTTCTTTTGAGTTTTACATTCTAAACCCTTTTATGTCATTTTTTTAAACTCCCAATGGTACGCAAACATTTTCTGCTTCTTATTTATATCGGGATTTCATACGTTTTCTTTTAGAACGTTTTTTTTCCTACGGGAGTTATTTTTTAAGCGAGTTGAAAATTTTTATACTTACAAATGTTCTGTTAAATATGATTAAATGATAAGAGTATCATTTGGTTGAGTAGAGAGGGAGAGAGAAAGGATCACGTCCTTGCGGGTCTGGGGCGGCCGCGGGGCGCTACATTTGTAGTGTCAAAGTGAACTGGAAACCAGAGGGGGTTGTGGGGGTGTTGCTGTCGGGGTGTGATAGATGGTGGTTTGTAGGAACTCTCAATTTTTAAAGGAAACCGATTACTAACCCATTTTCATTTTCTCTTCACTTGCCTTTCAACCTTCAAAGTAAATTGGACAGTAACATTTATGGTCTCCAAAGTTTGTAGCTCGACAATATCACTAATCTTTGTATTGAAACCCCTTATGAACCTTGTAATCACTTGCTCCTCAGATTCTTCCAATCCACTCATAATCTTGATGGTTTGAAACTCGGTTAAGTACTACTCAACCAATTGTGAACCTTGTTTCAAGTTTTGCATTTGTAAAAACAACTCTTCCTTATAGTGGCATGACACGAATTTCTTTCTCATCAAAGATTTCATAACTCTCCGAGTCACAATAGCCTCATCATTCTCATGCCTTCTTTGTGCCTTCAAATTTTCCTACTATAAACTAGCATATCTGGTCAATTCTAGAGACACTAGTTGTAATTTCACTTTATCAGAATAGTTGTAGTAGTCAAATACGTTTTCTACTTTATCCACTCAATCCAAGAACATATCACACCGTTACATGAACCATTAAAAGAGGGAATGGATACCTTCACATGCTTCAATTTCTCATTAGGGTCGTGTCTAGCATGCAGATTATCAATTATCGGATTGTTCCTCCTCTTTGTTCTCATTTTGATTAAACCTCCTCTTAGGATTTCCATGTCTTCTCCTACGCAAATGGGTTGAGGGACCCTCATATGTTGGTTCCTCATTTCCATCATCCATTGACCAATATTCTCAAGTTTGTGCTTCAATTCATCTAGTTATCTTCGAAAACTAGATTATCCCTCTTGGGGGTTTATTCCTAAAAGAGGTGGAGCATTTGGCTCTCAGTTTTGTTAGTTATTAGCCTCACTTCTTGTCATCATTTTAGTTAACTAAAATATGTCAAAAACATAAAAAGAAAAACAACAACGAAAGAGCAAAGCTCTGATACGAAATGACATGCTTCAATTTAAAGGACAAACACAAACACCAGTTCTCTCAGGTAGACAACATATTTGATAAAAAATCCCAACATTCCAACGTCAATAAAATCTTCATCTTAAGTTTAAATAATCTTAAAATTGGACATAAACTCACCCTAGATGTGGGAAGCCACCCTCCAAATTTCAAAGGCTAACTCAAAGTGATTGAAAAGTTATGGATGAATGACTGATTGCTGGTTCGAGGAGGGAACAACATAGCACCTCTCAGGTTTGGGACTTTATGGAAGAAGGACAATCCAAATAGCTTGGATAAGAGTTGAATACAACATTGCTGATGATTCTCCATGCCAAGGAAGGTAGGAGGAAGGTTGCAAAAGAAGTATAACCACTTTGGCTCTCACAAAATAGAAACACAAGAACACACTCAATGCTTCTTGGATATAGCTAACCTAGGAACAAAGTTTGGAAGCTTCAAAGAGCTGAAAGAAATTTCCTATGTTTCATTCAAAAAGTTCTCAAGAGGGCCCTTAAAGATGGTTTAAATATCATGTCTGTTCTTACAAATTATGGTTTGTTAACTAGTCAAAAAAGGGGGTACTCGACCACATAGCTTAGCCGAATACACCACGGTTTTCCCATTTTGGGCAAATCCCTTCTCTCTCCAAGGGTCACTTTCAAGTGGTCCCTCTTCTTTCAAAATGTAGCCACTCTTCCTTCCTGCGTATGGTCATTACATGTCACCTAATACATTAAAATACTAAAGTTTTTAAAGAAAATGAAACTAGGTTCAAGTTACACTAATTGTCACAAGGAAGACGAATTCCTTCTTCTAATTTTTGAGTGGCTGAGGAGTGCTCTCATGTTAGCAAGTGGAAAGGTTTCTCCATGTCTTTAGCATTTGGTTCCATCCTTAGGTAGTCATATGTTGCTTCACCTACAAAAAGAACACACTAATTAGTTATAGGTTCGATCAAGGCCAAGGATTTGGCTCGTGATTGAGTGATGACTCCTCTTGGCGTATCAGGTTTGGTTCTAGCAACAAGTGCAGTAAATGTCAAACTTATTTGATTGATATTTTGTTTCCATTGGCAAATTTTAAAAGGGGTCAAGTCCCTCATACTTCATTTAAAAGCATTCCTAAGTCTTAATCACTCGTCATCAAAGGGTCTTAGGTTTTGATTAACTGTTGTTTTCATAACTTTAAGTTAAAATTTAGAAAATTAAAGATATAGCTTTGCAACTAACAAAATAATTGGTAAGGATAAAGCTCATGTGCTTGATTCCTTTGGTTCTGTAGCCAAAATGTGATTGAGGTCAAGTCTCTCATACTTCATTCAAACAGGTTTCAAAGTCTTGATTACGGGTGTAACGCCCCAATTTTAAATTTCACTATTTAAAATCTCCAATTTGGAACCCTAAATTGAAAACCCTAAATTTTTTTTCCAAAATTGATTTATAAAATTCAAGCGTTAAAAATCTTAATTTCAAAATTTTAAAAATCTCAGTAAATGTTAATTGAAACTTTTAACTGTGCGGAACTTTATCAAAATTAAATACCTTGTTGAAAACTTGAAAAAGTGCGTAATTAAAACTATTAATAAAATAAATTTTCACATAACTTATTAAAACATGAAATCTATTCAAAAGATTAAAATATGCTAAAAACAATATTTCTTTCTTCCATCTACTCATTTGCCTTTGAGAGATTCTCGAGCAACGTCATTTCTTTCTCAGACAAAAATTCACTGACATCACAAAATTATAACTATGAAATTTAACTCACCGAGTAAAAATACGTGCAAGTGTCAAAATTAATTTTACTTTTACCAAATCCTGATTATAGAACGAGTTGGTACTCATTTACCAACCTTAGACTTAGCCATCTCATTATCGTTCAGGCTTTCGTCAACTTACGTTTGGTCAAACTCACCATCTCATTGTCGTTCAGACTTTTGCTATCACATATTTTTCGTCAATCCCATCATTTTCATATGCATACAAAATGTCCTACCAATTTTGTAATAACCCGGGAATTTCGAATTTTATTTTGAATTTCTGGAATTTTTAGTTTAATCCCGGTCGGAGTTTTGAGAAATATTTCAACGGGAAAGATTTGAATTATAAGACTCGGAGCCTACTTTTGCGATGTTTTTTCGGAATTTAAAGTCGGGAAGTCGAGAAAGTTACGAAATTTCGGACGATTGAAGCACGTGAGGGCAATTTGGTAATTTGTATTTATTTTAAAATTTAAAAAAAAATATTTTTAAAACATCCGAATGGCTTCGCGAGGAAGCCATTCGGTTGTTTCCTCTGTGCACCCGAGAGAGAAGACGATCGGGAGCAGGGCGATCGTGTGCTGGAGTCGGAGCTGCGACGGCCGACGAGCACGAGTGTGAGGTGTGAGTTGCGAGCAGGGGCTGCTATTCCGACGAACCGGAGCCGTTTGGTTCCAGCAACTCGAGTTCCCGAAGTGAAAGCCGAGTGTTCGGCCGACGACCCCGAGGGGCTAGTTTCCGGCCAATTCTGCCGCCAACGACCAGACGTGTTGCTGGAGTCCTTCTCCCACCCGAGTGCCGGACGCCACCACTTGGTAAGTCCTCTCCCTCTGCTGTCCTGTCCGTATGAACCGAGACTGAGGTTCAACTCCTCTTCGTTTTTTTCTCTCTTTGAATTTGGCTGCAAATGTGAGGGGATTGAGAGGGTGAGTGTGTAGGTTAGCAAGTGGACAGCAGGAGACCGGTGAGAAGGAGGGAAGCCGAGGGTGAAGGTTGAGCCAAAATTCAGACTTTGTGCTTGAATTTCTGATTTTCGGGTTAGATTGTGCTTAATAGGTGAAATGTGAGTGTTCGGTGCAGAGAACTTGCGGGATTTGCCCGAAGTTGAGATTTCGACTATTTTTCGTATAAAAACAGCTTCTGTTTTCGGCTGTTTTGGCTAGACTTAAGTTGATCATTTGAAATTCTGTCTTTGTGGGTTAAAATAAGTTGTTAGAAGAACGTGTGGCCACTGGAATCGTTCGATTCCGATATCCGACGCAAAAGTTATGCGCGTCGGAAGTTTATGCGGGATTTTGGTTTAAGTCAAATTAGTGACCGTTTTTCGTGGAAATTCGACGTGTGAGAGTAGCATAGCTATTTTGATGCATATAACTAGTTGGGAGTGAGTTTTGGTTGAAGGGAAGTGAAAATGTGAAATTTTAATAAAAATGACAGATTCGGTTATTGGCATTTTTCGCCTATCTGCGGCCTACCGATTTAAAATCCGTCTTGGGATGTTAAATTAGGTTCCTAAGGGAACGTTTAGCCACTTGAATCGCTCGATTCCGTTGGCGGACGCAAACGTTATGCACATCCGAACGTTGGGCTGGTTTTCAGCCAAACCGAACCAATGAACCGTTTTAGTTGAAATTTCTTGAGTGAAGTTAGAGAAGGTTGTTTTTAGCTAGTTGGTAAATATTGGGATAAATACTGATGAGAAATTGGTTGTGTCTTAGGTTGAGGATTTCTGTTGGCAAAGCTGTGCATCGAGTGAGCTTAGGACGCCAGGTAAGTAGTGCATGCATGTGTTTTGCCCAAGTGGGCCTACACTGTAGAACTTTAGGGTTTATGTGATTGGTTGTGGTGTGCGTGCGTATTGTTTGACATGCATCATGTTTTTAAAAGCGGGAACGAAAATGATTTTTAGCATGTTTTGATGTACGAGGTGAGACGTATGGCGGTGGTACCGCGGATCCCGCTAGTGTGCGGCCCGGTGCTTCACCAGTCGCGGATGCTACTCGAGGGGTGGGCCGGCTGGGCCGTCATGCGGCGTGAATGTGTTGACGGTGAGGATATGGGCAGTGGTACCACGGATCCTACTAGTGTGTAGGCCGGTGCAACACCAGTCGCGGATCCTACTCGAGGGGTGGGCCGGCTGGGCTGTCGCGAAACGTGTGTGTGTGGCAACTGTGGCCTCGTGCTAGGGAGGCTGGGACGGGGGCGACGTGTCAGGGTGTAGAGTGGCGCGAGGTACACCCTTACCCTGATGTGCTTGCCGTGTGGTGATCCGTGGGTGTAGCTTGTGGGCCTCGTTGCTGGGGAGTCCGGGACAGTGGCGACGTGTCAGGGTGTAGGGTGGCGTGAGGTTCCTCCTTACCCTGGTGCGGCTGCACTACGCGTCACAGATGTGACAACATGAGTGTGAGTGTAGAAACTGCATGTGATAGGATTGCATTGTCGGCTTTTACTTTCATATCGCATTACTTACTGAGCGTTAGGCTTATGTTGTGTGTTCTGTGGTGTAGGTGCTGACGATATCGCTGGTGAGCCTCAAGTGCCTAGTCCTGAGGGTGTGCGCGCGGATGTGCTGTACAGCGGCAGGGTGCGTGGGGCAAGCGGCGCTGTGAGCGTGCGCGAAACACAGTAACGTTGAGTGGTATGTGCGGCACCGTGAGAGTGTGCGTGAGGTGTCGAAGGGGAGACGCGAGTTGTTTTCGAATCAAGTAAAAAAAAAAGAGGAGAGTAAATTGGAAACAAAAGGCTATTAAATTGAGTGAATTATGTTAAATGTTAGTGTGTGTGTGTAGATGCACTGTAGCGCACCGGGAACGTGTGGGTTTTCGGAGTGTTACAAATTTTATCTTTATTAATTATATGTCAATGCTTAAACATGTGTGCTCAAATATAAAAATGTATAACAAAATAATTATAAGAAAATATCATAAACTTTGTGAAGTAGGGCCATAGCAAAAACATTGAAAACGGTATTTTCACTTACTTAGATTCTGAGCGGAATGGTTATCAGGACTTTTTCGATATTCCAAATAATATCCCACCTAAAATATTTAGTATTAAATTCTCCCTTAAATAAATTCAAATTTTAGAAAAATTTAGCAACCAATTCCTTACTTGTGCTATTAGGTTGAAGCAGAACGAATTATATCGATTAAGATTGATTTGGGCAATTTTTTGGGATTTTTCTTTCCTAAATCAAATATTTGGTATTAATTTCCAACTTCGATAAATCCAATTAATAACGAATCAAGTAGAAATTCCTTACCAAAAAATTCTTGGGTCGATTCGGTAAAATTTGGGATGGAATTTAAGTCGGGTTGGGTCGGATTTGGTTGAACCAGTTCTGATTTTGTTTGGATGAACAACGTCAGTTGAGTGAATAGTGCCAGTTTGGTTCGGCTGGGCTAATTCAGTCCGCACTACTGTTCTAGACCGGTTCACTATGCTGGACCGATTCGCTTTGGGCTGGGCCGGTTCTGTTAAGTTCTGGCTGGTTTTTTAGAGGAACTAGTTTTTAAAACTAAACCTCTCTCATTTCTTCTTCTTCTTCTTCGCGAGAGCAGGAAACTGTAGCGCCCTGTACAACAATGCCCCGAAAACCCCTCTAGTTTTCGGTTCGCTCTGATGCCATCCCTGTAGCACAACTGTTTTAAAATTCGTGTCAAAATTTAAAACTTTATTCCTAGACTTAAAACGACCTTTTTGAACACGTTTCAAATCGTCACAGTATAACACTTTGATTAAATTTAGTTTAAATAAATTTCAGTTGTTTTTTAAAACATTAAAAGAAATTTTTGTTCGACCCCTATAAGAACCGGTCGACACTTCATTTGCCTCTGTTTTCATCGGTCGACCCTAGCGATCGACACCTCTCTTCTTATCACGCTAACTGGTCGACAATTGTGACACAAGTCGACACTTCAATCTTCCCTGCCCGCACCGGTCGAACCCCATGGTCGACACTTATACGCTTATCACAGCGAGCAGTCAACACCTGTATTCACAGGTCGACACCTTCATACTCTATGTTTCCATCGATCGAACCTTGTAGCCGACACTTCTACCATCTTTACACTAATCGGTCGACACCTGATATGGCTCTGTCTCCGTAGGTCGACCCTCGAGATCAATATTTGCCTAATTTGGTCAACACATAGGCATACCGGTCGACACCTTGCACCAACAACCGAAGGAAAAACCTCAGCTCAACATCGAAACAAACGACGAAAACCCCCGAACAATTAAACCACCAAGTAAAACCTGGATTGTTTTCCATCAAAATCTATCAAGTAGTTCGAAATACATCCATACATCATCCAGACTATTAACGTTCAAAACCCACCTATACATAAAAATCTATACACGAATACTATACATTTAACATGAACTCCACAAAAAGAACTTCAAAACTCACCATACCCCAAAACACTCTCCACGGGTTAGGTCGCCCTAAGACACTCCACCCACCAGTATATGGTGGTACGCCGCCAACCGTCCGCTACTCTTGGCTAGGCTCGGGAAACTCACCCGCTGTATCTTCAACACCTACACCACAAAGCACACGTCAGACTAAAGCTTAGTAAGTAGTGCAAAAATGAACATGAAAACTATCAATGCAATCCTAACACATGCAGTCTCTACTTTCTCACTCATGTTGTCACACCATAACACGTATCGCACAATCCTCATACTCAGTTGGAAAGCAGATCAGGTTTCCCAAGTCGATTCTCATACTGCGTTGATGGGCGAATCACTTCCTTCAAGGTTGCGTCGTACAACCGCCCCAGGATGCTGACCCTCAAGTCACACCATTCCTGACACGTTGCCACCATCCCGGCTCAACTAGCAACGCGGCCCAAGAGTCGCACACCTATCTCATGTCAACGATTCTCTTACAGAATTGGGAAGCGGATCAGGTTTCCCAAGTCAATTCTCGGTCTGTGTTGAAGGGCAAATTACTTCTTTTGAGGCTATGTAACCATTTTCCTCACCATTCACATGCCACACTTTGCATTTGTACTTAAAACTAAGCTCAAATTCAATTTTGTTACTTTTTTCAAAACATGATGCATGACTAAAACATGCAAAACATACAACACATGCAACCATTCCTATCATCCTATGGTGTAGGCCCATAAGGGCAATGCACATGCGTACACTACTTACTTGGCGTTCTTAGCAACTCATATCATGAAATTCGTAGTTCGCTTGCTAAACCAGGGAACCTATAAAACCACACATCATCAGCTCTACTTTTCTTGCAATTCATAAAACTTTAAAGGGAATCACAATTTAGTATCTAATCTATCTACACATGAATTCCAACTCAATTTCCTACCAACCTTTGCAAATACATAACTTATCCAATACTCATTTGATTTGGACGATTTGAAATACTTTAGACTCATGAGGACACCTAATTCTAAATTGTCTAATCAAAATTCCTAATCCAACAATTACAGCTTAGCCGAATGTGGCTGAACGGAAACCGTTCTGTAACCCAAGTATTCGGTTATCCAAACGCTCAATTTTCTTCATAAAAACCCGTAATCTATTCCTACTTCCAACTTAAACACCAATACACAAACAAAAAATCGACCTTAACTTCTAAATCTCGTATCTCCTTCATAGGGTTACCAAAACTATCCCATACTCCCTATAACTTTAATTTTACCGCTCAAAACACTAAAAAACTGACTAACTACTCAAAAACTAAGAAAAACCTAACTTAAACATGAAGATTCCAGAAGAAACGAGGAGGATCGGTCGACTAGAAATAGGATCGCCGAAGAAGGGGGTTTGGTTTTCGCTTGCAGAGGGTGGGAGAGGAAACAGGGGGGTTCTACCGAGGGTTCTTAATAATAATAATAATAGTAATAATAATAATAATAATAATAAATCTTAATTACTATATCACCCTTACTCTTAAATCTTTTAGCAAAATAGTCATTCAGTCCGTTTCTGATTGGATTTTTATGAATCCATCCTGACCATTAGTTTTAAAATAATTTTTTACTTAATGGTATAAATGTTTCGCTCTCGATTCTAATTAAAACTTTGCCGTTTACCAATACGACATTTTGAAGATTATTTTAACGAAAATTTTGGATGTTACATTCCACCCTCAAAAAAAATTGTGTTCTCAAAATTTATGTACCGAATAGTCTTGGATATTGTTACTCCATGTCTGCCGCCTTTCCCAAGTGCTCTCTTTCACATTAGGATTGCACCACAAAACGTTTTACAAGGGAATCTACTTGTTGCGCAACACTTTCACAGCCTATCCTAGTATCCTCATTGTCTTTTTCTCATAAGTTAGTGTCGGCTGGATCTCTATATCCTGCTGTGCAACCACCTGAGAAGGATCACGCATACATTTCCTTCGCATGAATACATGGAAAACATTATGTATAGCATCAATCGAATAAGACGACTGAAGCTTGTAGGCGGTCTTCCCAATCCTCTAAACCTGACTGCGCTCTTGAATGGGGAGATCTTCAAAAATATCTCATCGCCTTCATTGAATTCTAACTCTCGCCGCCTCTTGTCTACGTAACCTTTATGCCGACTCTAAGTTGCCTCAATCCTCTTTCTTATAATAACGATCTTGTCGATAGTTTGCTGTAGTATCTCCGGGTCTACCAAACGAGCCTCTCCAACCTCATCCCAATGCAAAGGCAACCTACACTTTCTCCCATAGAAAGCCTCGTACGGTGCAATACCAATGGTGGACTGATAGTTGTTATTATACGAAAACTCCACCAAAGGTAAGAAACTGCTCCAAGCTGTCTGAAACTCCAGTATGCAGGCTCTGAGCATATCCTCTAAGATTTGTATCTTCCTCTCTGACTATCCATTGGTCTGCGGATGAAAGGCCGTACTGCAGTCCAACCTGGTACCCATGGCCTTATGCAGACTTCTCCAAAACTTGGATGTAAACCTGGGGTCTCGGCTTGACACAATCGACACCAGAATCACATGCAGCCTGACTATCTCCTGAATATACATCTGGGCAAACCGATCCATAGAATAAGTCATCCTCACAGTTAGAAAGTGAGACGACTTCGTCAACCTGTCAACTTTCACCCAGATTGCGTCATGGCCTTTGGTGGTTTTTGGCAAACCAACCACAAAATCCATAGTTATCTGCTCCCACTTCCACTCCGGTATAGGCAGTGGCTGCAGCATACCTGACAGCCTCTGAAGCTCTGCTTTTACCTCCTGGCTTACTACGGAGGTCTCAACATATTTGGCCACCTCCCACTTCATATTGGGCCACCAATAGTGCCGGTTCAAATCCATATATATCTTGGTACTACCTGGATGTATAGAGAAAGAAGACGAGTGAGCTTCTGATAGTATCTCCTTCGTTAGCTCCTCGTCTTTCGGGACGTACCACCTATCCCAAAACTCCAGAATCTCATCCTCTGAATAATGGAGTTCTGTGCTAGCATTGGCCTCCATACCTGCCTTTAGTTCGCTACACTCAAAGTCAGTCTCCTGGGCCTGCTTAATTCTGTTCAGGATGGTCAGCCTCAAAGTCATAGCCGAAAGTGTCACTGCTAAATCCGAAACTACCTCTTAACCAGCCCGAGCCATCTTCTCTGTCTCAAGTTCAACTGCTTCTACATAAAAATGTACTTTAAACTCTGGTGGTACAAGAAGATCTTACACTATTGTTCATACAATTAATACCTCCAAATCTTATGCCGCTAACACCAAATCATGTGTGGGGTAATTCTGTTCGTAGGTCTTGAACTGCTTGGAAGCATAGGCAATCACCCTCCTACTCTACATCAACACACAACCCAAGCCTATCCTAGAGGCATCACAATATATACTAAACTTCTCACCTTCCATTGGCAGGGTCAACAAAGGAGTTGTAGTCAACTTCTGCTTCAGTGTCTGGAAGCTGTCTTCACACTCGTTAGACCATCCATATTTCACATCCTTTTTGGGCAATCGAGTCAAAGGGGCTGCGATCTTGGAGAATCCCTCAATAAATCTCTGTTAGTATCCTACCAACCCCGAGATACTGCGAATTTCACGAGCACTGGTCAGTTGTGGCCACTTCTTAACGACCTGAACTTTCATGGATCAACTGAAATACCTTCAGAAGAAATAACATGCCTCAAAAAGTTGATCATATCCAACCAAAACTCACACTTAGAAAGCTTAGCGTAAAGTTAGTGCTGGCTCAAAGTGGTCAACACAATCCTTAAGTGCTCTCTGTGCTCCTCCTTGCTCCGAGAGTATATTAGGATATCATCAATGAACACTATCATGACTCTTTCCAAGTGCTCCCTGAATACTCAGTTCATCAGGTTCATGAAGGTAGCTGGGGCGTTAGTTAGTCCAAAAGACATCACTAAAAACTCGTAGTACCAATACTGCGTCAGGAAAGTTGTTTTCGAGATATCTTCCTCTCTAACCTTCAACTGATAATAGTCGGACCTCAGATCGATCTAAGAAAATACTTGTACACCTTGAAGTTTGTCAAACAAGTCATTTATCTTCGGTAACGATACTTATTCTTCACTGTAAGTTTATTCAGCACCCTGTAATCAACACACGTGCGTAGTGACTTGTCCTTCTTCTTGACAAAGAGCACCGGCGCACCCCAAGGTGAGAAACTAACGCGTATAAAGCCCTTATCTGTCAATTCTTCTAGCTGTGCCTTTAACTCCTTCAGCTCCGTAGGTGCTAGTCTATACGGGTTCTTACATACTGGTTCAGATCTAGGGTACATGTCAATAACAAATTCAATCTCCTTGTCAGGGGGCAGACCTGGCAAGTCCTCTAGAAACACTCCTGGAAATTCCCGTACAATGGGAATATCCTGAAGCGAAACTTCTCCCTAAAACTACATGTTCATAACGCTAGTCAAAAAGCCCATGCACCTATCTTGCAATAGTTGTGGGGCTCTTATGGACGACACAACTGAAACCCTGCATATACTCTTTCCCATCCTGAAAGAGTAGCTCTCCCCACTCGGGGTCGAAAATGGATCTCTCTAGTCCTGCAATCTATCGCGGCATAATGCATGAACAACCAATCCATTCTTAAGATGGCCTCATACTCCTTTATGTCAAGTATAACTACATCGCCATATAACGGCTTCTCTCCCACTTTCACTATGTCGCCCTGCACCACTTGATCGGAATAAAGACGCTCTCTTGACGGTAACATCACATCATAAAACCTTCTAGGATAGCTAGGCATTAAATTTGCCTTAACCACGAAGGCAACTGATACAAATGAGTGTGTAGTGCCTGTATCAATCAAAGTATAAGCTACAACTCCCAGAATAGATATACTACCTGAAATCACTGAGGGCTAGGAGATATCATCAGGCTCAATGAGGGCGAAGACCCTCGGCGTCACTCTCGTTGGGGTCTTGCTCAAGGCCTGACAGTTCCTGACAAGATGACTGGCTTCGTTGTAGTGGTAGCATCACCCATGATTCGACTTCGGGCAATTTTTGATGTAACGCCCCACCTCGTTGCACCAGAAGTATCGGTTGGTGTCCACTTTACACTTACAAAGGTTGTTCTTCTTACACTTTGGGCATAAGGGAAACTGTTCCGTTCCCTGTGGTTGCTTGCTACTGCCTTGACCACTCTGACTATCGTTGTACCCCTTCAGACCCTTCTGCTGCTGCTGCTGCCCATGTCAAGGCTGTTGAGGCAACATTTCTCTGAAAAATCTCCTGGGCTGCTCCTTGGTCGGCTCCTTGTGGCTGGGGAGTTTCAATCCAGCCTTCTCAATATCCAGGGCCTTGGCAACTACCTTCTCGTAAAGAACGTCCTACGTCCCCGCTATCTTTATGCCCATATAAATGTATGGCTTCAAGCCCTGCACGAATTTGTGTACTTTCTTCTTGTTCAGGCTCACCAAATGACTAGCAAACCGAGACAGTGCTTCAAACTACCTCATGTACTCGGCCACAGTACCCGTGTGTCTCAACTAGGCAAACTTAACCATCTTCTAAGTCCTGACTGAGTGGCTAAAATACTTGCCAAAGAACACCGCCTTACACTCCTCCCAAGTCATGGTCTTCATGTCGGTTGTGGCCTTTACTATATCCCACCAAAATTGAGCATCCTTGGCAAGGTAGAACACTGCACTAGAAACCCTGTCTCGATCATCCACCTTGGCATAGTCTAGCAGGTCTTTCATACTTCGAATCCACTCTTCAGCACTGAGTGGGTCTGAAGATAATTCGTCGAACACTGGGGGGTCGGAGCCCATGGAACGTGTCTCTTCCATGATCTGTCATAGCGCTACCGCTGGACTGACCCTGGTCTTCTCTATTCATAAACCGCTCCAATTGTTGATACTAGCGGTTGACCAACTCGATATATTGTCTAACAGCATCATCCATATCACCTACAGCTCTATGCGTCTCTCTAACCATAACGTTAATCCTACACACCTCAACATCTAGTAAGTCTAAACGAAACTACGAGAGTTTTAAGAAATACTTACAGTTGGTGGAGCACTCCCATGCAGCGGCTAGTGGTGTTAGGTGATCCACTGAACGACGTTCACCCCGTGGCTCTTACACTTGTAGCATCCCATATTCCCACTTATTAATTGTCCTCCTCTACCTTTCCCCAAGCGATGTGAGAATTGTGGCAGACCTTCTGGTTTTCACAATCTCACCACTCCTCCAAGGGGCCATACATCCCCGTCGGCCACACTTCTAGTTTCGTAAGGGCTTTGATATCATAATTATAGTGCCCCATACAGTAACTCCCCAAAAACCCCTCTAGTTTATGGTTCGCTCTGATGCCATCCCTGTAGCGCATCGAAGTCGTTTCCAGACTCGGATCGCTAACTCTACTCGTACACATACACTCGGGTAAAATTCATGTAAAAATTTAAAACATTATTCCTCAACTTAAAATGACCTTTTGGAAAACGTTTAAATCGTCGCAGCGAAAGACTTTGATTAAAATAAGTTCAAATATATTTTAGTTTTTTCTAAAACATTAAAAGAAATTCTCGATCGATCCTTGTAAGAAACAGTCGACACTTCATTTTCATCTGTTTTCATGGGTCGACACCTCTATGCTCATCACGCTAATCGGTCGACACTTGTTAACATAGGTCGACACTCCAATCTTCTCTGACTGCACTGGTCAAATCTTGTGGTTGACACTTCTACGCTCATCAGAGAGAGCGGTGGACACCTATCTTTACAGGTCGACCCCTTTATTCTCTCTGTTTCCATCGGTCAAATCTTCTGGCCGTCACTTCTACCATCTTTACACTAATCGGTCAACACCTGATATGGCTCTATCCCCGTAGGTCAACCATCGCGGTCGACATTTGCCTAGTTTGGTCGACACCTAGGCATATCGGTTGACACCTTGCACCAGCAGCATAAGGAAAAATCTTTGCTCAACATCAAAACGAACAACTAAAACCCCTGATCAATTAAACCACCAAGTAAAACATGTTTTTTTTTCCATCAAAATCTATCAAGTAGTTTCAAAATACGTCCTGTAATAACCCAGAAATTTCAAGAATTTAAATTAATTTTCCCGTTAGAATTTTTTGGGAGATTTTAACAAGAAGTTTATTTTATAAACCTTAGAATTTAATTTGTAGAAGAATTTTTGAATTTTAAAGTCGGGAAGACGCGAATTTAACAGAAATACAGATGATTAAAACACGTGACTGTGTTTTGGTAATTTGTATTTAATAAAAAATTTGAACAAATAAATATGTGGAATGGCTTTCGGTGTCTGGTGCCGAGCACGAGCATACACGAAAGAGAGAGCAACCTGGAGAGGGAGAGAATGCAACGTACTGTTGATGCCGATGACACAGGAGAGCCAAACGACAGTTAGCAGAGAACCGCGGTGAGCTGAAGTGGAGGCGTTAATTTGGTCCGTTCAGAGCCAAAAACTTACGGAGCTGCGAGATAAGAGACTGAGCCAACTGCGACTCCGAGCTTCTGTGATCGCCGACGTCGATGGCGGGTGAGACGCCGGCGTATGTAGAGAGCTCCGGTGAGCCGTAGGGGGAGGCATGAGTTCCGTTTTTCCTGAGCTGAAGACTGTTGGCAAGAGTCTTGTTTTTCGGTGTTGTTCGGTCGAGCTTGATGCTCGACTTCTCTTTGGTTTTTGATGAAAATTGTAAAGTGTTGAGTCGGTATTAGAGGTGTCTATATGTGTGAGTGCTTCGTGGACTGTAGATGTCCGAGGGGAGGGAGAAAAAAAACCGATGGAGTGAGCTGTGTTTGGTTCGATTTTGAGCTTGGTTGTGCAATGTGAGTCTGGATTGTGTTTAGGTGAATAAATTGTGGTGGATTTAGGTTGAGACAAGTGACGTGTGCCTAAAAAAATGAGAAGGGTAAAAATTTTAGTTCAGCCGGTTCTGTTTTATGACAATTTGATCGAGTGTGGTCAAACATTTTAAATTCTATTTTATTATGTTAAATTAGGTTGTTAGAGGAGCGTTTAGCCGTTAAAATTGTTTGACTCTGATAACCGACGCAAAAGTTATACACGTTGGAAGTTTATGTTAGGTTTTGGATTAAGTCGGTTTAGTGAGCGATTTTGATTAGTTTGTGGTACATTAAGTTAATGGTAGTGGTTTTGAGTATGAGTTAAGTGTTTAGATGATTTTTGATAGGAATTTGTTTTATGTTTAGGTTGAACAAGATTTTGGTGAAGTCGTGCACTAGGAAAGTTTAGAACGCCAAGTAAGTAGTGCATGCATGCGTTTTGCCCAGGTAAGTCTACACCGAGCAACATTATGATTGTGTTGTTTGATTGTGATGTGCGTGCGTATTGTTTGACATGCATTATGTTTTAAAAAGAGTACAAAAATGATTTTGAGCATGTTTTTGAGTAAGTAGTAGTGAGACGCGTGGTGGTGGTACTGCGGATCTTGCTTGGGGAGTGGACCGGTGCATAACCAACTGCGAATTCCTCTTGGGGAGTGCGCTGGGTAGGCCGTCACGCGACGTGTATGTTATGACAGTGAGGATGATGCACGGTGGCACTGCGAATCCTGCTCGAGGAATGGGTCGGTGCATCACCAGTCGCGGATCCCATAGGATGGGTCAGCTGGGCTGTCGAGAAACGTGTGTGTATGGCAACTGTGGCCTCGTTGTTAGGGAGACCGGGACGGTGGCGACTTGTCAGAGTGCAGTGTGGCGCGAGGTTCACCCTCATCGTGGTGTGGTTGCTACGAGGTGGATCATGTGTGCGGCTTATTGGCCTCGTTGCTGGGTAGTCTGGGATGGTGGCGACGTGTCAGGGTATAGCGTGGCGCGAGGTTCACCCTCACAATGGCACTGCTGCCCTACGTATCGAAGATTGTGACAATGTGTGCATGAGTGTAGACACTGCATGTGATAGGATTGTATTGTCGATTTTACTTTTATATCGAACTATTTGCTAAGCATTAGTCTTATGTTGTGGGTTCTATGGTGCAGGTCCAGAGGTTTCCGTTGGTGAGATTTAAGAGCCCAGTCCAGAGGAGTAGGGCAGTTGGCGGTGTGCGACCGAGGCACCGGACGGCAGACTGTTAGGGCGACTCGACCTGTGGAGGTGGTAAGTTTTGGTGAGGTGTTCGAGGTTTTTCCCTTGTTGTATTTTGGGGATGGTTCGGTTTTATCTGATGTTTTAGTGTATACATGTGGATTTTCCTGGTTGTTTGGGTGGTTTTGAGGACGCGTATATATATTATATGTGTGATTACCCGAATGGGTATGTATAAGGACGACAGCGGGGCAAACCTCGGGTTATCGGGCAAACCTCAGGATGTAACCCGAGTGTAGGCGAATCCCGAACTCGACTATAGGCAAATCTCGGGTCGTAGAAAGTAGGTTATCACAATCCAATATCGCTTGGGGAGGTATATGGAAATGAAACATATATAAGGAAATCCTCCCAAGATGGTAAAAAGCGTTTTGGAGTACAATTGCCAATGAATCTCATATGAACTTTGAAGTTAAGAGTGCTCCGACGAGAGCAGTACCAGTTTGCGTGATCGAGTGAGAAGTCTTCACCTAACAAATCTGTTAATAGAGGATATTGGGGTACGACCCAATCCTGGGAGCGGACAATATTTTACTGGGAAAAGGGGTCGTTACAAATGGTATCAGAGCATCTATCCAACCGAAAGTGTGGCCGATGAGGACGTTGTTCCCCTTAGAGGAGGGGTGAGATTGTGAAGACAAGAAGGTATGTCACAATTCTCACATTGCTTAGGGGCAAATAGAGGGGACGGTTCATAAGTGAGAGGGCCCATCTTAGCCGATATGACGCGTTTTGGGCGAAGCCCATAAACAAAATCGTGAGGGTAGATGGCTGATGTGCCCTAGAGGGCCATCACTTAATCACAAACCAAGGCACGAGCTTTATCAAACCTGTTCACTAATAATTTCAGTTCTTTTGCAGGAATTACGGGTGTCGAATGCCTTTTCGCGGACTTGGAATGGGAGCCGAGCACAAAGTACAAACATCAACCCTTGCACTTGCTATCGTGGGAACTAAAAGTGCAAGCACATGAAGAAGGGATTTGTCTCCCTCGGAATTAATTTGTAATTAAATTTTATTTGGCAAACATTCCCCTTCCTGTAATGTTTTATAGTTGCACGCATACTTAGCCATTAGTATTATATGTATGTTAAGTTAGATGGTGGTTAAAAGCAACAATTGAGTCAGAGTTTAACAGCACATTGATGCAACAAATGGGCCAAAGCTTGAAGAGGGATCTGGTGTGCTAGTGGACCAAGAATGGCAAACCATGTGGCCCATTTCGAAACCCAAGCCCATTCTAACCTTCAGCCACCCTAGGTCTATAAATACATGGCTATTGGTGTGTGTAAAGGTTGTTGAATCTATGAGAATAGCCCTTTTGTGTTCAGACGAATTAGCTTGAAGATTGGTGAACGGTAAGGCTCGGTTCGGTCAAGAACCGAGAAGAAGTGCATCTTCTTCGAGCTTTCAAGCCCAACGTTGCTTGAATAGTCGTCGTTCCACTTTTCTTCCCTCTATTTTCTAGAGATGGATACATGAAAAGAGTGGCCAGAAACTGGTTTCGTTTGCTGCCGTCTTCATTCGAAAAATTGTTATGCCGAGAGCCTAAAAGGTTGCTCATTGGACATCATTCCATTTTTCTGCTCATTTGTTTTCTGTTTCTTTTAAACGCGACTCATTCAAGGTGGAATCGTGTCAATGGCCTAAAGCAGACAATATCATACTGGAAAGAAGAGGACACTAGAAGTGGTATCAGAGCCATGTGAGTGGTGTGAGTAGCCATTGTGGGAGGGGCCCATCTGCGACAGTATGACGCGTTTTGGGCAAAGCCCATAAACAAATCTGTGAGGGTGGTGGGAAGAGTGGGACGCTACAAATGGTATCAGAGCCTGTACCTAACAGGAAATGTGGCCAACGAGGACGTTGGGCCCCGAGAGGGGGTGATTGTGATGACCCGAATGTGTATGTATGAGAACGACTACAGGACAAAACTCAGATTGCAGGGCAAACCTCGGTACGTAAGCCGAGTGTAGACGAATCCAAGACTCGAGTATAGGAAAATTTCGGATCATAAAAAGGGGGTCGTCACAATCCCACATTGTTTGGGAAGGTATATAAAAATAAAACATATTTAAGGAAATCCTACCAAGATAGTAAGACGCGTTTTGGAGCACAATTGGCAACGAATCCTATAAAAACTCTGATGTTAAGAGTGTAACGACCCCTTTTCCCAGTAAAATATTGTCCGCTCTGGGAATTGGGCCGTACCCCAATATCCTCACCTCACAGATTTGTCTGGCTAGTACTTCCCAATCGGTCACCTAATCTAGTACTACTCTCGCCAGAGCACTCTTAACTTCAGAGTTGTTATGTAATCCGTTGCTAATTGTGCTTCAAAACGCGTCATACTATTTTAGTAGGATTTCCTTACATATGTTTCATTTTCATATACCTCTCCAAGCAATGGTGTATTGTGACGACCCATTTTCTACGACCCGGGATTTGCCTATACTATAGTCCGGGATTCACCTACACTCGGTTTACGTCCCGAGGTTTGCTCGGCAACCCGAGATTTTCCCTGCAGTCGTTCTCATACGTACACATTCGGGTTATCACAATCACCCCACTCGTGGCCAAACGTCCTCGTTGGCCACCTTTCTGGTTGGGTACAGGCTCTGATACCATTTGTAAAGAACCTTTTTCCTAGTGAGATACTGTTCGCTTTGGGGATTGGGTCGTACCCCAATATATTCCCCTCACAGATTTGTTTGGCAAGAATTTCCTAATCGGTAACCCAAGTTGTTACTGCTCTCATCGGAGCACTTCTAACTTTAGAGTTATTGTGAGATCTATTGACAATTGTGCTCCAAAACACATTTTACTATTTTGGGAGGATTTCCTTACATATGTTTCATTTTCATATACCTCTGCAAACGATGTAGGATTGTGAGGAGCCCCTTTCTACGACCCGGGATTTGCCTATACTCGAGTCCAAGATACGGGTACACTCGGCTTACATCCCGAGTTTTGCCTCGCAGTCGTCCTCACACGTACACATTCGGGTCATCACAATATGTGTGAGCATTGTGTTGCTTTATACTGTGGATTTTCTTCATCGATAGTTGTCAGATTTATTTTCTTCCACTCTGTTTTTCCTTCGGTGATTTCCGGATGGCTTTTTTTTTTATGTACTTTGGGAATTTATATGGTGTATTATTTGTAGGAGTATGTACATGTGTTACTCTGTCGAATTTTCTGGAAAAAATGTGGTGTCAGGAGGTCAGACCGAGCGTGCGCGGCACGCTGACTAGGTCGAGGGCTCATGCGGAAAGCGCAGCACGGTGGCAGGGTGCGCCGGGGACGCAGCACTACAATCGCATGCAAGTTGTGTGGCGCTGAGAGTGTGTGCGGCACGGAGGCAAGGCGCTCGGCGCTGAAGCCGTGTGTGTGATGTGGTGGTGGCGAGAGGGTGTGCTCACGGCACGGGGAGAGCGTGCGCTTGGCGCCGAGGCGTGCTGCGACGGGTGAGGCGTGCGGTGCCGTTGCAGGGGCGCGGGCGAGGTGTCATTGTGGGCGCGCAGAGCCGTGTCAGGGGCACCCATTGCCGAGCCTTCAGCGCGCGCTGCCGAACTCGAGTGGCGCGCGGGACGCGTGTCGGGCTCCTTCCAAAATTTTAAGTCTTGTCGTTTTGAAAACTGCTTTAAATTGTTCTTTTCTGGTGCGTAATTTATATCGAGGATTTATGCATTCCCTCTTAGGGGCGCGAGTCATTTTCGAATGGGGTCGAAACTTTTTTTACTTACAAATATTCTTTCAAATATGATTTAAAAATAAGAGTGGTGTTAAATTAACTGAGTCCACATTAAGTTTCTTGCTGTTATATCGTGGGGTCTTATAGGGTGTACAATTATGGTATTCGAGCAAACCAAAATCGGTGGGTTTTGGAACGCTTCGGTTTGGGGTGTGATAGTTATGGTATTAGAGCCACAGGATCAACGTCGTTTATCGGATTACCTTACACCGCCAGCTGCTGTATGGGAGCGCTCCACCAACTATAAGTCTTTTTAGAACCCTTGTCTTTTCTTTTTAGACTTACTAGATGTTGTAGTGTACAGGATTAGTGTCATGGTTATAGAGACACGTAGAGCTGTTGGCGATATGGATGACGCCATTAGGATGCTTACAGAGTTGGTCAACCGCCAATCTCAACAACTAGAGCGGTTTATGAGTAGGGAGGACCAGGGTAAGTATAGTGCCCAGGCTTCGACAGATCGTGGGGGTGACTGGTTACACAAGTTTAGACCCCCAGTATTCGACAGGTTATCTCCAGATTCTCTCAATGCTGTGGAGTGGATACGGAGCATGGAGAGTATGATGGATTATGCCAAGGTAGATGACTATGATAGGGTAACCAGTGCGACATTCTATCTAGCCAAGGATGCTCGCCGTTGGTGGGATGCATTCGGGACTTTGAGAGATGCAAAGGTCATGTCCTGGCAGGAGTTTAAGACTATGTTCTTTGGTAAGTATTTTAGCCATGCTATCAGGACTCGTAAGATGGTAGAGTTTGTGCCGTTAAGACAGACAGGCAAAGTTACTGAGTACGTGAGACAGTTCAAGGCGCTATCCCGATTTGCAGGACAATTGGTGAGCCTAGATGAGAAAAAGGTACACCAATTTGTGCAGGGTCTGAAACCGGATGTATACATGGGCATGCGAATAGCTGGAACGCGAGAGGTGCCCTACAAGGACATGGTGGCGAAGGCTCTAGACATTGAGGAGGCTAGGACGAAGCTTCCATGTTACAGAGAGCCACCTAAGGAGCAACCCAGAAGACTTTTCAGAGAGTTGCTACCTCAGTTGACCGGGGAGGAGTCATCTCAGCGGAAGGGCCTGAAGAGGCCTAGTGATAGCCCTAGCAGCCAGAGGAACAGCAAGCGGCCATAGGGCTCGAGGCAGTTTCCCCTATGCCCTAAGTACTAGAGGAGTCACCCCAGTGAGTGCAAGGTGGGCTCGGGGCAATGTTTCAACTGTGGCGAGGCGGGCCATATGTCCAGAGATTGTTAGATGCCGCGACAGAACCTGTGCTTCAACAGCAACGAATTGGGGCATTTTGCTCAGAGTTGCTGGAATTTGAGCAAGGCTCCGGCGAGGGTAGCGTCGAGAGTCTTTGCCCTTATTGAGCTACATGATGCTTCTCAGCCATCAGTGATTTCAGGTAGTATTTTTATTTCAGGCATGACGGCTTATACTATTGTCTCAAGTATCATCCAAGGAAGGCGAATGTGGTAGCGGACGCCTTGAGGCGAGTGTCAGCTTTGATGTCTGCTATGATTTCAGCGGTGCCTACTGAGCTAAGGATCGAGATGCAGGGGTTTGGCTTAGAGGTGATTTCTGATTTGGCAGCCACACTTTCGGCGATACCATTGAGGCCGACCATCCTGCACAGAATTAAACAAGCCTAGGAGACTTACTATGAGTGTAGTGGGCTAAAGGCAGGTATGGAGGCCAATGGTAGTAACGAGTTTAGTTATTCAAAGGATGGGGTTCTAAAGTTTCGAGTTAGGTGGTATGTCCCGAAAAGTGAGGAGCTGAGGAGGGAGATATTGTCAGGTGCCCACTCGTCTTCTTTCTCTACGCATCCCGAAAGCACTAAGGTGTACAGAGATTTGAAGCAGCAATATTGGTGGCCTAATATGAAGCGGGAGGTAGCCAAGTATGTTGAGACCTGCGTGGTGTGCCAATAGGTAAAGGCAGAGCATCAGAGACCATCAGTTACGCTTCAGCCATTGCCTATACCGGAATGGAAATGGGAGCGTATTACTATGGATTTTGTGGTTGGATTACCGATGACTATCAAGGGCCATGATGCGATCTGGGTGATTGTTGAAAGGTTGACGAAGTCATCTCACTTTTGCTTGTGAGAATGACTTCTTCCATGTACCAATTCGCTCAATTGTACATTAAGGAAGTGGTTAGACTGCATGGGATCTCAGTGTCGAGACCGAGACCCCAAGTTTACGTTTAAGTTTTTGAAGAGTCTGCATAAGACCATGGGTACCAGGTTGAATTTTAGTACGACCTTTCACCCTCAAACCGACATGCAGTCAGAGTGGACTATACAGATATTGGAAGATATGCTCAGAGCCTGTGTGTTTGAGTTTCAGGCGGTTTGAAGTAGGTTCTTGCCGTTGGCGTAGTTCACGTATAATAACAGTTATCAGTCCACCATTGGTATGGCACCGTATGAGCCCCTGTAAGGGAGGAAGTCCAGGTCGCTATTGTATGGGGATGAGGTTGGTGAGGCGAGACTGATGGGCCCGGAGATACTGCAACAAACTGTCGACAAGATTGCTATTATAAGAAACAACATTGAGGTAGCTCATAGTTGGTAGAATAGCTATGCAGATAAGAGGCGACGAGAGTTGGAGTTCAGCGTGGGTGATGAGCTATTTCTGAAGATCTGCTCGTTCAAAGGAGTGGTTAGATTTGGGAAGAGAGGGAAGCTCAACCCTTGATTTGTGAGACCGTTTCCGATTGTCAGTAGGATTGGGAGGACCGCCTACAAGCTTCAGTTGCCCCCTCAATGGATACCATACACGATGTTTTCAATGTCTCAATGAAGAGGAAGTATATGCTGGATCCTTCTCAGGTGGTGCCACTACAGGATATAAAGATCTAGGCGACGCTGACTTATGAAGAGAATGTGTTGCGCAACAAGGAGATCTCTTTAGTTAAAGTATTGTGGCACAATCGTGGATTAGAGGAGACCACTTGGGAACGGCGGCAGGACATGCAGCGCCAGTATCTGGAGCTATTTGGTACGTAAATTTTGAGCACAAAATTCTTATAAGGTGAGGGATGTAATAACCCAAAAAATTTCTGAAATTTAAATTATTTTTCCATTAGAATTTTTAGGGAGATTTTAATGGAAATTTTATTTTATAAAGCTTGGAATTTAATTAGTAGAAGATTTTTGGAATTTTAAAGTCTGGAGGACGCGAATTTAACGAAAATACAGACGATTAAAACACATTAGAGCGTTTTGGTAATTTGTATTTAATTAAAAATTTAAATAAATAAATATGTGGAATGACTTCGGGTGGAAGCCATTCCACCTTGTCTAGTACCGAGCTTGAGCAGACGCGAGAAAGAGAGCGACCGGGAGAGGGAGAGAACAAGACGTGTTGTCGACGCAGACGACGCAGGAGAGCCGAACGCCAATGAGCAGAGAACCCCAGTGAGCTGAAGTAGAGACGTTAATTTGGTCTGCCTCGAGCCAAAAATCCGCGGAGCCACGAGAGAAGAGATCAAGAGAACTACAACTCCGAACTGCTGTGATCGCCGACGTCGACGACGGTAGAGACGCTGGCGTGTGCAGAGTGCTCTGGTGAGCCGTATGGGGAGGCATGAGTTTGGTTTTTCCCGAGCTGAAGGCCGTTGGCAAGTCCTCTATTTTCTAGTGTTGTTCGGCCAAGTTTGATGCTCGACTTCTCTTTGGTTTTTGATGAAAATTGTGAAGTGTTGAGTCGGTTTTAGAGGTGTCTGTGTGTGTGAGTACTTCGTGGACAGTAGATGTCTGAGGTGTAACGCCCCGGGAAACCTACTTGATTCCCTGTACGTTCACTGCTTTGATACCAACTCCTCACATCCCTCAGTCCATCTTGGACCGGTTTGACACTTATTCCTTATTTCACTCGCATCGTAAAATACGTGTAAAATTTTAAAACTTTTATTCCTCGACCTAAAACAACATTTTTGATAAGATTTTAAAACGGCATTGCAGCAAAAAAATCGATAAAAATCAGTTCAGACAACATTTTATTTTATTTCACATCAAACAGAGACACCCGGTTGACACCTGTATGCGCCGATCGACACTTGGGTCATCTCGGGTTTTTCATCGGTCGACACCGAGAGCACCGGTCGACACTACATTTCTCTCGGGTCTTTTCGTCGGTCGACACCGAAAACATCGGTTGACACTTCTACATTCAATTCAGAGAGGGGTCGACAGCTGCTTACACAGGTCGACACTTTGATCCTCTCTGTCCTCTCAGGTCGATAATCCCGTTCGACACCGCTGCCATTTTTACACTGTCCGGTCGACACCTATAACCATAGGTCAATACTTATTTCGGCTCTGCCCACGCTAGTCGAACCTCGCGGTCGACACTCTCGTCCCGTTTTTCACTGACCGGTCGATACTAGTCGACTTCGGTCGACAACTTACACCAGTATTCGAAAAAAAAACAGCAATTCAGAGAAAACACAAGATGAAAATCACACGATTAAATCCACAATGTACAGACCTATATTTTAAAACACAATTCTTTCAAGTAAATTCAAAATAAAACATAATCCCTACTACCATCCCGACTATCACCATACCATACAATCCTAAATATCGCTATGGTCGAGTCGCCCCAACAACTGCCCGCACCGGCATGCAGCGTACACCTCCAACCCCATCCTTGGCATGTTCGTCACCTAACAGCTCACCAGAAAGCTCGTCGTCACCTACACCACGGAACACAAAACGTAAACCTAATGCTTAGCAAGTATGGAGCATGAAGTAAAATCAATGCACAACTCAACCCCTAACACATGCAGTTTCTACACTTTGTTTCGTTTTCGTTTTCATTATTATCATCTTTCATTTTCACGTGTGAGTCAAGTAGGCACACATTCTGCTCCACTCAGGACAGCCACACCATGACCTATGGAGCAAGATTGGAGGTCCACATCGTGATCACACACGGGACGGCCACACCAAATCTCCTCCCAACATCGATCATAGAACCCTCTATTGCCTTCTCACTAGCACGTTAACGACGAGGCATTCACAAACTATGTCATCTTACGTACATTCATCCCTGGGAACCCCCTAGTGCTTTCTCACTAGCACGTTAACGACGAGACATTCACTCATGCGTGGCATCTTTTCTTATCTGATTACATTTCAAATGAACAGTTCAAAACATGCTCAAAACTCGTCTTTCGTAGTTCAAAATCATGATGCATGACAACACATATGCACGACTCACTGGCCAAACAACCAAACAACAGTCAAAGCAAGCAAACAATCAAGCAAACAAACAATCCTACCCTTCCATGGTGTAGGCCTTAAGGCAAACCACAATCAATCCATCACTTACATGGCGTTCTCAAAATCTTTCGTGCTTCGTAACTTCGTGCTATAACTGGAATACCCATAAAATTATACATCTATCAATTCCAACTCGTCAAATTTATAATTTCCTAACTTGAAAGTCCTAACTCATACCAAAACCGAACCTCTCCACTAACCCTAAATCCCGCACAATTTCTAACCAGCTTCGAAAATTCATAACTTATCCATTACTTGTCCGAACTGGATAATACAAAGTACTTCGGGTTCCTTAGGACGTCTAGTTTCCTATAGTCTCATCCATTTCCTATTTGGATATCCACAACTTGACCGAACCCGGCCGGACGGATATCGCTCCACAATTCGTATATTTGGCTAACCAACCAGCCAATCTTTCCCACAAATTCCTGTAATCTATTACTATCTCTGTTTTAAGCGCCAATATGTGGATAGAAATCGACTCTACATTTAACTTCTTGCATTACCCTCCTAGGTTATTGCCAACTCCTCCGATATGCTTACTAGATCCGTTTTCGTCGCTAAAACAACTAGCATACTATCTACCAAGAACTAACTAAAACATATCGTAGATTTGAAGATTTGTGGCAGAACAGAGGTGGATCGCTTAGGCTTCACGTGGGGAAATAGGGGGGAGAACGGAAAAAATGTTGGGAGGGAAAAACGTCGGAAAGGAGAACACTTCTCTTTTTTGTTTTTACATGTTATTATTTTAATAATAATATTACCTAATTACTAAACTGCCCTCCACTATTAATCGTTTAGTAAATCTGTCATACCGTCTAATCCCGGTTAAATTCTTAAATTTTTCTCTGCTACATTAGCCTCAAAATAATCTTTTACTTAAGAGTAGAAACTTTCTATTATCAATTCTGACCAAAACTCTACTGATTATAATTATAAAAATCTAAAATTAAATTAAACAAAAATTTTGATTGTTACACGAGGGGAGGGAGAAAAAAAAATGAGTGGGTGAGTTGTGTTTGGTTCTGTTTTGAGCTGGATTGTGCAATGTGAATGTCTAGAATAGTCCGCATTAACGACAAGGCCGAAAGAGTGGCTGCTTAATCAGAAACCACCTCTAGGGCAAACCCCTGCATCTCGATCCTTAGCTCGACAGGCACCGCTGAAATCATGGCAGACGTCAAAGCTGACACTCGGCTCCAGGCGTCTACTATGACATTCACCTTTCCTTGATGATACTTGATCTCCACATTGTACTTCTTAACCAGCTCAAGCCACCTTCTCTGTCGCAAATTCAGCTCCTTCTGCGTGAATATGTACTTCAAACTCTGATGGTCTGAAAAGATCTTGCACTGCTGCCCATACAAATAATGCCTCCAGATCTTAAACGCAAAGACTACTGCCGCTAACTGCAAGTCGTGTGTGGGATAGTTCTGCTCGCAGGCCTTTAATTGCCTAGAAGTATAGGCAACTACCTTCCCACCCTACATCAAAACACATCCCAAGCCTATCCTTGAGGCATCACAATAAATGCTGAACTTCTATCCTTCTACAGGCAGTATCAACAAAGGAGCTGTAGCCAATCTCTGTTTCAACGTCTGGAAGCTGTCTTCACACTTGTCAGACCATTCGTACTTTACATTCTTTCTAGTCAGCTGGGTCAAAAGAGCTGAAATCTTGGAGAACCCCTCAATGAATCTCCGATAGTATCTAGCCAACCACATAAAATTGTGTATCTCACTATCACTGGTCGGTCGCGGCCACTCCTCCATAGCTTGAACCTTCACTGGATCAACTGAAATGCCCTTGGAGGAGATAACATCCCAAGAAGTGAATCTTGTACAGCCAAAACTTGCACTTAGAGAACTTAGCATACAATTGGTGCTTGCTCAAAGTAGGAAGTACAATCCTCAAGTGCTCTCTATACTATTCCTTGCTCCGTGAGTAAATCAAGATGTCATCGATAAACACTATCTTGAATCTATACAAGTGCTCCTTGAATACTCAGTTCATCAGGTACATGAAGGCTGCTGGGGCATTGGTTAGCCTGAATGACATCATCAAAAATTCGTAGTGTCCATACCTCGTACGGAAGGCAGTCTTCGAGTTGTCTTCCTCCCTAACCTTCAACTGGTAGTAGCCGGACTTCAAATGAATTTTGGAAAACACTCGCGCACCATGCAGCTGATCAAACAAATCATCTATCCTCGGTAGCGGGTACTTGTTCTTCACGGTCAACTTAATCAGCTCCTGGTAATCCACACACATGCGTAGGGACCCGTTCTTCTTCTTGATAAACAATACCGGCACACCCCAAGATGAGAAACTAGGACATATAAAGCCCTTATCTGTCAACTCCTCAAGTTGTGTGTATAACTCATCCAGCTCTGTAGGTGCTAACCTTTATAGGTTCTTGCACACTGGCTCAGCTCTAGGGTACACATCAATGACGAACTCGATCTCTCGGTCAAGGGGTAGACCAGGAAGATCCTCTAGAAACACCTCTGGAAACTCCTGCACCACAAAAACATCCTGAAGCTGAACCCCACCCTGTAACTGTACATCCACTGCATTGGCCAAGAAACTCATACATCCACCACGTAACAACTGATGGGCTATTAGAGCCGACACAACTGGAATCCTACTCAGACCTTTTCTTGCCATGAATGAGTAGCTCTCCCTACTCAGAAGTCGAAAGTGAATCTCTCTGGTTCTGCAGTCTATCATGGCAAAGTGTCTGAACTTTCAATCCATTCTCAAAATCACTTCATACCCCTTCATGTCAAGTATGATCAGATCTGCATATAGTTGCCTTCCTCCCACAGTCACCACATCCCCCCGAACCACCTAATCAGAATACAGCCGCTCTCTTGACGGCAACAGTACATCGTAAAACCGTTTCGAGGAATTAGGCTCCAGGTTCGCCTTGACTACGAAGGCGGTAGACACAAACGAGTGCGTAGCACCCGTATCAACAAGTGTATAAGTAGTCATGCCTGAAATAAGAATGCTAACTGAAATGATTGATGGCTGGGCAACATCATCTAGCTCAAAAAGGGCAAAGACCCTCGATGCAACTCTCGCTAACGTCTTGCTCACAGCCGGGCATCTGTTGGCAAAATGTCCGACCTCATTGCAGTTGAAGCAACGGTTCTAACGCAGCTTTTGGCACTGTCTAGACATGTGGCCCACCTTGTCCCAGTTGTAACACTGCCCTGAGCCCACTCTGCACTCACCAGGACTTATCTGACACTTTGGGCACACTGGATACTATCTCGAACCCTGCGGTCTCTTGTTGCTCTCTTAGTTGCTAGAACTATTACTATGCCTGTTCAGGCCTTTCTGCAGGGACGACCCCTCCCCACTCGACTGTGGCAGTGACTCCCTGAACGATCTACGGGGCTGCTCCTTAGGTACCTCTCTATAACTGGGAAGCTTAGCCCGAGCCTCGACAATATCCAAAGCCTTCGCTACCACCTCCTCGTATGGCATGCCTCGAGTCACCGCAATTCGCATACCCATATAAATATCTGGCTTCAGGCCCTTCACAAATTGATGTACCTTATTCTCATCGAGGCTCACCAAATGCCCTGCAAACCGCGACAGAGCCTCGAACTGTTGGACATACTCAACCACATTGCCTGTCTGCCTCAACTATGCAAACTCCACCATCTTTCGTGTCTTGATAGAGTGGCTGAAATACTTAACAAAGAACATTGTCTTGAATTCTTCCAAGGCCATGGCCACCACATCTCTCATAGTTACTACTTTATCTCACCAATGGCTAGCATCCTTGGCCAGATAAAATGCTGCACTAGACACCTTGTCCTGATCCTCCACTTAAGCATAACTCATCATTCTTTCCATGCTTTGTATCCACTTCTCAGCACTTAGAGAATCCGGAGATGACCCATCAAAAGTCGGGGGCCTAAGTATGTGCAGTTTATCACCCCCTATATCTAGCAAACCCTCGCCACTAGACTGGCCCTGGTCGTCTCTGCTCAAAAATCTCTCCAGCTGCTGAGATTAGCGGTGTACTAACTCTCGGTAAGCTACCGGACGATGTCATCCATGTCGTTCACAGCTATATGCGCCTCCCGTCGTGGTCGACCTATTCCTCTAGCCTCTAAAGACATTTTCTACCCCTAAAATAGACAAAATTCACATTACCCTTAACAATAAAAATTAAATCTAAACACTTACAGTTGGTGGAGCGCTTCATACAGCGGCTGGCGGTGTTAGGTAATCCTCTGAACGACGTCGACCCTGTATCTCTGATACCATAACTGTCACACCCTGAGAATCCACACGTTCCTGTAACGCTAACTACTATTAAACACTATGACATCCAGAAACTCAACGTGAACTCACTCAATTTAACATCATTTTTATTTTCAAATCATATTCAAAAGAACATTTGTAAGTATAAAGTTTTTCAACTCAATTGGAAAACAACTTGCGCCCCGAAAAGGGAACACATAAATCCTCAATATAAAATACACAGCAGAAAAGTACATTTTAATTTAAAAAAAATGACAAGACTTAAAAATTTAGAGAAAGGAGTCTGGTACGCACCTCACCCACCTTTCTGGTTTGGCGCCGCGTGCCCAAGGCTTGGCGTTGTGCGTCCCCAACACGGCGCCACGCGCCCTGCACGCACGCCCGAGATGGCACTGTGCGCCCTTCGCGCCTGCCTAACAATGTGGCCTGCGACCGACACGGCGCCGCACGCTCTGCGTGCACCCATTTCCCCTTTGCCGCCGCGCGCACACTGTCTTGTCCCTCAATTCCCCCAGTCGCCGTTTGTCCCTCGGTTCTCCTCTCTCAGGCGCTTGGTGAAGAAATGGGTGGAATGGCTTCCACCCGAAGCCATTCTATCTTAAAATAAAAAATATATAATTTAAATCAATTATAAATTACAAAAACGCCATCATGTGTTTTAATCATCCGTATCCCCGTTAAATTTTCGTCTTCCCATATTCAAAATTCACAAATTCTTCTACTGATTAAATTCCAAGTTTCATAAAATAAACTTCCCGCTAAAAACTTCTCAAAAATTTTAACGGAAAAATATTTTAAATTCCAAAAATTTTTCGGGTTATTACACTTTGATTTTATCAACAATGTTTGATTAAGGTCAAGTTTCTTATACTTTACTCAAACATGTCACTTATTTTTAATTACAGGTCGTTAATGGGTCTAATTTTCTCACTACCCGTTGTTTTCATCACTTCAAATTCAAACATGAAATATCAAATTGATAGTTTTGGTTCTAACCACAATTTCTGCTAGGGTCAACTTGCTTTGCTTAATAACTTTGGTTACGTCAACAAAGTTCGATTAGGGTCTACTTCCTCATACTTGATTCAAACGTGTTCCTAAGCATTCCAATATGAAGGTGATTAGGGGGTAATCATTCATGAGGGCATGTGATTGTAACCCTTCTATCCACTCATAATGCTTTTGAGCATGGCATTCTAACAGCTTTCCATAAGGTTCATAACTTGATGCACTTAAAGGTAGAATTTTGATAAGGATTTTTTAGAGGTGCCACGTATGGGTGGGCAGGACTGGACCGCGGACTGAGAACCAAACCTGACAGGCGGCTTTGGTCCCGTTTCACTCCCAGGGTGATGGACCACAATCTCGTTCTCGGTCTGAAGTCCCTCGAACCGAAGACAGTTGGTTTAGTCCTCGCTCCAGAATTCTCGAACACCCGACCTCCGACTAGCAAGTTGCGACCTCTGAAGTCCGAAGTTGTAATACCCAGAATTTTCGTTTAAACTCGTTTCGAATTTTGTAATTTATAATAGCTGGAATTTTGGTCCAAATTAATAACGAAAAATTTCAGCCCCTGAGTGAAACGTTATTTTAAGGCTAATGGCGGAAGGAGAAGTTAAAGAAACTAACCGGAATCAGACAAAATTACAGAATTTTGGAACGATTTAAGGAGGAGGGCAATTTGGTAACTAAGAAATAAATTAATAAAATAAAAAAAAAAAAGGGGAAAAGAAGATGAAAGAAGTAAAAACACCTTACGGTGTTAATCTCCAGTGCAAAACTTTCATCTCCTTCAATTCTCCTCTCCCGCGAGCCGGCATCACCTTTTCTCTGCACTGCGTTCAAGTTTCTTCTACGAATCTTCTGAATCACGGTGAGTTCTCGTTAGTTTTGCATAGTTAGTTGGTGTGTTAGCGTTATTAGTGGCAAAACCGAGTTTGGCAAGGATATAAGGCAAACTGGTGAAAACCTAGGAGGGTAATGCGAGAAATGGAGTGTAGAGCTGATTTTTGTCCATGTCATGGTGCTTAGGATAGAAATAGGAGTAGATTACAAGAATTGGTGACGAAGATTGAGTGATTTATTGGTCGTGTACGTGAGTTTTGGAACGGTGTTCGTTCGGCCATGTTCGGTTAAGTTGTGGACATCCGAATGGGAGTGGATGCGACCATGGGGAACTAGGAATCTTCAGGAACCCGTAGTGTTTGGTATCGTCCAATTCGGACGAGTAATGGAGAAGTTGTGAATTTCCGAAGTCGGACGAAAATTGTGCGGAATTTTTGGATTTTTGGATAGTTTTGATTTTGATGGGAAGTAGGACTTGTAAGTTAGGGAGTTATGAATTTGGTGAATTAAAATTGACAGATATATAATTTTATAGGTATTCTAGTTAGAGCCCCAAGTCACGAAACGCGAAAGGATTTCGAGAACGCGGGCTAAGTGATGGACCGCTTGTGATTTGTCTTCAGGCCTACACCATGAAACGGTAGGATTTTTTGATTGTTTGGTTGCTTGTTTGCTTGTTTGTTACTTTGATTGTCGTTTGGTTGTTCTATTATGGAGTCGTGCATATGTGATTGTCATGCATCATGATTTTGAACTAATCAACACGAGTTTTGAGCATGTTTTGAAATGTGTATGCGAAGCGTAACTAGATAAGAAAAGATTTACAACGCACAGGTGAATGCCTCGTCGTTAACGTGCTAGTGAGAAAGCACTAGGGGGTTCCCATGGATGAAAGTACGTAATGTGATACAGTTTACGAATGCCTCGTCGTTAACGTGCTATTGAGAGCACTAGAGGGTTCAATGATCGTTGTTAGGAGGAGGTTACGTAGGGCCGTTTCGTGTGCGAACATGATGTGTGCCTCTAACCTCGCTCCGTGGGTTATGGAATGGCCGTCCTTAGGGGGGGGGGGGGAAGGGGGGGGAGGGATGGGTGCTAGCCTGACTCACACTGGAAAGTGAAAGATGAAAATAACGAAACGAAAAGAAAACGGAGTTGAGTAAAGAAACTGCATGAGTAGGGGTTGATTTATGCATTGGTTTTCGAGTTCATGTTTCCATACTTGCTAAGCATTAGGCTTACGTTTTGTGTTCCTTGGTGTAGGTGATGACGTGCTGTCAGGTGAGTGCTAAGTGACGAGCAGGCCTAGGTTCGAGTTGGCGGGAGATGTTGCATTCCGGTGCAAGAAAATGTTGGGGCGACACGACCATAGCGGGTAAAGAGAGTATAATTTTGTAAGTGTTTTGAGTCGAATAGAGTTGTATAGTTTTTTGAGGAATTTAGGTGTAATAACCCAGAAATTTTGAATTTAATTTTTAATCTCTGGAATTTTTAGTTTAATCTCAGTCGGAGTTTTGAGAAATTTTTCAACGGGATAATTTAGATTTATAAGACGCGGAGCCTACTTTTGCGATGGTTTTCAGAATTTGAAGTCGGGAGGTCGAGAAATTAATGAAATTACAGAAGATTTAAACACGTGAGGGCAGTTTTGTAATTTGGTATTTAAAAAAAATAAAAATAATAAATTTAACAAAACAACTGAACGGCTCGTGAAGCCGTTCAGTGTTCTGTTCTTTCGCTAGAGCTGAGAGAAAACGACTGAGGCGAGTGAGGGGCCGAGCGGGTGATTGAGGAGCAGAGAATGAGTGGCCAGCGAACGACGGCAGAGTGCGACGCCGGGAGCTCCGACGAGCTGAGTGAAGGTGTTGGTGTACCCTTTCCCGAGCTGAAAGCCAACGGTGAGCTTTTTGTTCAAGAGTGATTCGGCCGAGCCTTAATGCTCGTTTTGTTTTTTCTTTCTCCTTCTTTTTCTCCGATGTTGATGAAATTGCTGAGTGTTCTGTCGAAGGGAGGGTCTGCGTGTGAGGGAGTGAGTGCTTGATGGGA
>CM039519.1:15543676-15558917 GCA_022433055.1 Begonia peltatifolia | reverse complement strand
TTTTTTGGGATAGTCGGTTTTCAGACGTTACTCTGTCAAAATTTCGGGAGAGAGGTTGGGAGTCGAGGAGATACTAAATAGGTTGAGGTGTGAATAGTAAATGCTAGAAAAAAATAGATGACCGTGGAAGTGCGGCGTGATCACAGGTGTGCGGGGCACGCGACCCTGCGGGTGCACACGGGTCGTGCGGCGTCGGGTGAGGGCGTGCGTGCGGACGTGCTGTACAGCGGGAGGGTGCGTGGGACACGCGGCGCTGTGAGCGTACGTGAGATACAGTGACGTTGGGTTGGCACGTGTGGCACCGCGAGGGTGTACACGGGGTGTTGGAGTGGGGACGTGAGTGCTTGGGACCGGAATGGGTAGTTCGTGGGGTGCATGAGATTCTTTCCTAGGATTTCAAGTCTTACCGTTTTATCTCAAATTGTTTTAAATGGTTTTTCTTTGCCGCTGCGTAGTTTTATGTTGAGGACTTCGTGTTTTCCTCTTCGAGACGCGAGTTGTTTTTTTCGAGTCGAGTCGAAAAATTTTCATACTCACAAATGTGCTTTTGAAAATGATTTGAAAACGAAAGGGGTATTGAATTGAGTTAGTTATGTCAAGCGTTAGTGTGTGTGTGTAGTGTGTAAGATGCACTGTAGCGCACCGGGAACGTGTGGGTTCTCGGGGTGTTACATTAGGTGGTGTACCAAGGGTACAATGAATTATTGAAATAAGATATGAATGTTTTGAAATTATGTTTTCAGAATTTAAGTTTTTACTTCGTTGATTTAGTCGAGGAGTATTTGTCGTGCGTATTCGAACGAGCTGGTGTGATTTCACTGATTCTAGTGTTAGGTGTCGATCGAAGTCGAGAGGTGTCGACCAGTCCGTGTAAATGTAAGGGGAGTGTCGACCGCGAGGCTGGACCTGTGATGGGCAGAGCCGAAGCAGGTGTCGACCCCTAGTTACAGGTGTCAACCGGTCCATGTAAAATCTATGAAAGTGTCGTCTGCGGGGATCGACCTGCGCGGACAGAGAGGGCCAAAGTGTCGACCTGCAAAAGGAAGTTTCGACCGCTCTCCTTGCTGAGCATAGAAGTGTCGACCGGTTAATTCTAGTGTCAACTGCTGGAAAGACCCGAGAAGAACAAAGTGTCGACCAGTGTTCTCGGTGTCGACCGATGAGAAATCCGAGACGACTCAAGTGTCGACCGGTGCTTATAGGTGTCGACCGTGAATCCCTGTGTCAGGCTTAACAAAATGAAGTTTTGCCGAAAGAGAATTTAATTAAATTTCCGCTGCAGAGCTGTCAAAAATATTTTCCAAAACGGTCGTTTTAGGTCAAGGAATAACGTTTTTAAAGTTTTAAAAATTTTACGCGATTTTTACAATACGGGTGTAAAGAGTTGGTATCAAAGTTGAGCAGTAGCGAACCGGAAAACGGGTAGGTTTCTGGGGCATTACAGAAGTCCCAACACTCTACCTCCGACATCTGAAGTCTTAACAATCAACCTCCTTCCTCCATGCTCCCTACTTCGGTTCAACTTGCCTCTGTAGTCTGTCCAATGTCCACTCCTACTGCTCACAGCTCACTGTATCATATAGTCTTTATGTTTTATGCATTCATTCTCTATTTTTGGGTTTTGGATTTGTTTTTTCATGGTTCTTTGCATTTCTCATACGATTTCTTCAATGTATGTTAGTTCTCTCCTTTCTGTTAAAAATAGAAATAGAATATACTAACTAGTACTACATCATTAAATGAGCTTTTAGTTTCCTTCTCAATCTTTGTTTATTCTAATGTCTTCATGAACAAAAAGTCTGTATGTTTGTGATATTTAGTTGTGTACTGCTTAATGCTTAATTTTGTTTGGGTAAAATGTTTAATCTTAATCCTACGTAAAAATTGCAAACGCTTCTAGGTGCTCACTGCTCAAATGTTCCTTGCTCAATGCTCACTGCTAATTGGTCACCTTGTTGTATGTGTTTATTCTTTATTATGTAATTTTTGTGTTAGTAAAAATTAGGTCTGTGGGAGACTCTTCGAAACTGTTAACCGAGAGCATTGTGATTTTTGTTTCCTGTTTAGAATATTAGGTTTTTTTTATTGTGTAATTTTATGTTTTCAAATCAATGTGTTCATTCTGTTGATTTTTCGAATTCATTGTGTTGATTCATTTGGACAATCTAAACATCACTTGTTGCCTTGCTGTGATTTTGCTGATTAATGTGCTGGTTGTTTAATTGTATGTATTGTTTGTTGGTTGTTGATTCATGTACTATTTGTTGGCTGTTAATTAATGTTGTGGGTGATTTGTTCGATGTGCTTTTGCTCTATGAGAGGATAGATCCTTCCGAAAGTGAAAGTTCGCATGTGGATTCAAAAAAATCTAAGTCTATGGCTTGACTTCACTTTAGTAAAGTACTGGGAACAAATCAAGCAATGTGTAACTATTGTGGGCAAATGTATGCAAGACACCCAACGAAGAATGAGACTTCAAGTATGATAAAGCATATCAAAGTATGTGAAAAGTATTCATGGAATGTAGATAATAGGCAACCAACTTTGTCATTTAAAACTGTTGAGGGCAAAAGTACTAGTTTACCTATATTTACTATGATGGCTGCTAGAGAATTTCTAGTTAACATGATTATAATCAATGAGTTGACATTGAAAGTGGTAGAAGGAATTGGTTTCATGACATTTTGTCTGTATCTAAACTAGAAGTTTATTATGTCATCCCGAGGAACAATAGCAAGAGATATTCGAGGCGTATTTCAGAAAGAAAAACAAAAGTTGAAGGAGTATTTTTTTTTAACATCACAAAGGGTGTGTTTGACCACTAACACGTGGACCTCTATTCAGAATTTGAATTATATGGTGTTGACATGTCATTTCATTAATCAAGACTAGCATGTGTAAAAAAAGATCTTGAATTTTTATTCGATTCTAAACCATAAGGGTGAGACCATTGGTAAGGAAATTGAAAACTGTTTGCTTAACTGGGAGATTGAAAATATTACCACCATCACATGGAAAATGCGTCTTCTAACGATGTCGTTATCTCTTATTTGACAAAGACATTTAGAAATTAGAAGGGGTTGATTTTAAATGGCGATCATATCCAAGTGCGTTGTTTTGTACATGTCCTGAACTTGATTGTTTCTTATGGTTTGAAAGAACATCAAATGTCCATAGTCAGAGTAAGAAAAGTTCTAAAGTACATAAGGTCTTCTCCAGAAAGATTGCTGTAGTAACCCGGGAATTTCGATTTTTAATTTTAATTTCTGGAATTTTTTTTTTACTTAATCCCGGTCGGAGTTTTGAGAAATAGTTCAACGGGAAAGATTTACATTATAAGGCTCGAAGCCGACTTTTGCGATTAGTTTCAGAATTTAAAGTCGGGAGGTCGAGAAATTAACGAAATCACGGAAGATTTAAACACGTGAGGGCAGTTTTGTAATTTGGTATTATATATATATATATAAATAAAAAAAAAAATATAATAAAATGAATAACAACCGAATGGCTTCAATTTTTGAAGCCATTCGGCTGTTTACCGACCAGGCGAAGGGCGAGGGCAAACGACCGAGAGGAGAGCGGAATCGGGAGTTGGCGTCGACGATCAGTTGCCGTGGGTGGAAGGCCGGCGCGCAGGGTACTCCGGCGAGCTGTGGTCAGTTGGCGGCTCAATTTTCTGGACCGAAAACTTGACCGAGAAACAGGTAACCTTCCCCTGTTATCTTTGGTTTTTGCGGCCGATTATGGTCGGCATACTCTGAACCAGACTCCCAAGGTCCGAGCGTGTAACCAGGGAGTCTGGAAGGGGGGGCCTCAACCGCGTTAAATGGCTGGCTTGGCCGAGTGCTCGGGTTGAAGGGAAAATCCCAGAAAGTGTGTTGACTGCGGGGTTCGGGTCGAGTCTGAAACCACCGGTTTTTGCTCTGTTTATGCTTAGTTGGCTGGAATGTGGATGTTTAGTGAAGAGACTTGTAGCAATCGGGTGGATGACGGAAATTTGTTTATTTTGTGTAGAAACAGATTCGGTTTTTAACCATTTTGGCCTAGTTTTGGTTCATCGTTTTAAATTCTGTTTTTGTGGGTTAAAATAGATTGTTAAAGGAACGTATGGCCGCTGGAATCGTTCGATTCTGATATCCGACGCAAAAGTTATGCGCGTCGGAAGTTTAGGCCGAATTTTGGTCCAAATCAAATTTGCGAGCGTTTTTCATGGAAATTTGACGTGTGAGCGTATCATAGCCATTTCTGATGCATATAATTAGTTGGGAGTGAGTTTTGGTTGAAGGGAAGAGAAAATGTGAAATTTTAATAAAATGGCAGATTCGGTTATTGGCGTTTTTCGCCTATCTGCGGCCTACCGATTTAAAATCCGTCTTGGAATGTTAAACTAGGTTCCTAAGGGAACGTTTAGCCACTTGAATCGTTTGATTCCGTTGACGGACGCAAAAGTTATGCGCATCCGAACGTTGAGCTGGTATTCGACTAAACCAAACCAATGGACCGTTTTAGTTGGAATTTAATGAGTGTAGTTAGATAAGGTTATTTTTAGCTAATTGGTAAATGTTGGGAGAAATACTGATGAGAATTGGTTGTGTTTTAGGTTGAGGCTTCCTGTTGGCGAAGCTGTGTATCGAGCGAGCTTAGGACGCCAGGTAAGTAGTGCATGCATGTGTTTTGCCCAAGTGGGCCTACACTGTAGAACTTTAGGGTTTATGTGATTGATTGCGGTGTGTGTGCGTATTGTGTGACATGCATCATATTTTTTTTTAAAACGGGAACGAAATTGATTTTTAGCATGCTTTGATGTATGAGGTGAGACGTGTGGCGGTGGTACCGCGGATCCCGCTAGTGTGTGGGCCGGTGCTTCACCAGTCGCGGATCCTACTCGAGGGGTGGGCCGGCTGGGCCGTCATGCGGCGTAAATGTGTTGACGGTGAGGATATGGGCAGTGGTACCGCGGATCCTACTAGTGTGTGGGCCGGTGCAACACCAGTCGCGGATCCTACTCGAGGGGTGGGCCGGCTGGGCTGTCGCGAAACGTGTGTGTGTGGCAACTGTGGCCCCGTGCTGGGGAGGCTGGGACGGGGGCGACGTGTCAGGGTGTAGAGTGGCGCGAGGTACACCCTTACTCTGATGTGGTTGCCGTGTGGTGATGCGTGGGTGTAGCTTGTGGGCCTCGTTGCTGGGGAGTCCGGGACGGTGGCGACGTGTTAGGGTGTAGGGTGGCGTGAGGTTCCTCCTTACCCTGGTGCGGTTGCACTACGCGTCACAGATGTGACAACATGAGTGTGAGTGTAGAGACTGCATGTGATAGGATTGCATTGTCGACTTTTACCTTCATATCGCATTACTTACTGAGCGTTAGGCTTATGTTGTGTGTTCTGTGGTGTAGGTGCTGACGATACCGCTGGTGAGCCTCGAGAGCCTAGTCCAGAGGCGTAGGATGGTTGGCGGCGTGCACCCGAGGCACCGGATGGCGGATTTTTGTTAGGGCGACCCGACCCGTGGTGGTGGTAGGTGATAGTGGATTTATCATTTCATGTTGGGTATTTGTGTAGATAGCGGGGTTGTATAGACATTGATCTTTTGAGATTGTATAGAGGAGTTGTAGTGTTTTGGAGAACTTTTTTTCATTTCTATTTGATGGGTTCTTATTGTCTTCTTACTCTGATTTGGTTATGGTGATTTCTCTGGATGATGGATAGATAAACATTGTTGGATTATGGTGAATTGTGTGCAGGGTTTAAATTTTGGGATAGTCAGTTTTTAGCCGTTACTCTGCCGAAATTCCGGGAGAGAGGTTGGGAGTCGAGGAGATACGAAATAGGTTGAGGTGTGAACAGTAAATGCTAGAAAAAGGTAGATGAGCGTGGAAGTGTGGCGTAATCGCAGGTGCGCGGGGCACACGGCCCTGCGGGTGCACACGGGTCATGCGGCGCCGGGTGAGGGCGTGCGTGCGGACGTGCTGTACAGAGGCAGGGTGCGTGGGGCACGCGGCGCTGTGAGCGTGCGCGAGATACAGTGACGTTGGGTTGGCACCGCGATGGTGTACGCGGGGTGTCGGAGTGGGGACGTGAGTGCTTGGGACCGGACTGGGTAGTTCAAGGGGTATTGAATTGAGTTAGTTGTGTCAAGTGTTAGTATGTGTGTGTAGTGTGTAGATGCACTGTAGCGCACCGAGAACGCGGGGTTTTTTTTTTTTTTTCTCGGGTGTTACAATTGCAATTGTTTAAAGTCTGCGTTGATACAGTGAAAATTACTTGCAAATGTAATTTGTTGCTCGACATTCCTACTTGTTGGAACTCAATATATTTGATGTTGGCAAACGCTTAGAAGTTTGAAGCGGCATTTGTAAAACTTGCAGAGAAGGAAACTCTTTTGTGCAAGAAATGGGAGTGGAAGATGCACCCACAATGAAAGATTGAGAATGCATTCGAGAATTTATTAAATTCTTAGAGACATTTTATAAAATTATACTTCATGTTTCTGCTTCTCTGCATATTACAGCAAATATGTACGTAGGTGAAGTTTACAAATTTAAGATTGCTATTGAGAAATATGGTAATGGCGAGAATATAACTCTGAGAGGAATGACTAATGAAATGACTAAAAAATTTGACAAATATTGGGGATCATTAGAAAAAATAAACATGTTTGCCTATGTTGCACTTGTTCTTGATCGAAGTTGCAAAAAAAAATTTTTATGGCATTGTTTAAACATTTTATTTGGATGTGAAAAAACTGTAGAATACGTAAAGCAAGTAGAGGATGTAATTCAAAGGTTTTATACATAATATAAAGGTGATACAATCAATGAAGACTAGCCTCCTAGCAGCAGTAGTGACCAAAGGTCTCCAAAATTAATGATTTTTTTGGCCCAAGCTCGTTCAAGTGCGGTATACTTTATGTTTTATGATTCAAACAATTCTTCTGAGAAGTTAGAGATTGTTCAAGATAGTTCTGACATTTTATCATGGTGGAAGAGGCACTCCGAAAAGTATCGAATTTTGAGTGCCATTGCAAAAGATATATTGATCATTCCTATTTCTACCGTGGTGTCATAGTCTGCTTTTAGTTATGGTGGTCGTGTTCTTGATGCTTTTCGTAGTTCTCTAAGCCGACAAAATGTTGAAGTTTTGATATGCTCACAAAGTTGGATAAAAACTTTCAATACTTTTAAAGTTTCTACAGATGATTTAGAAGATAGTAGTACTACGACATTGCACATATACAAGAAGGTTTGAACAATGTAATATTTATTTGTTTTACATGTTTATCTCTAAAATATAACTTAATGATTAACTAATATCTTCAATATTGTCATTTTGCAAATGTCGTTAACATTGACCCTTCCGATGATAATTTTCCAAAAGTTCAAGATGACATATCGATGACTTGATATTGTGGTTGTGACAATTATTTAGATTGATTGTTTAGTTGGTATCATAAAATTGACTATATACTTGGATTTGTTATTTAGATTATGCTTTTATGTTTTAAAGTGCTTGGATTAATTTTAGATGTTGATTTTAATTTCTTAGCTTGCATTTTAATATTTTGACTATGTACATGGATTTTTGTTTTATGTTGTATATTAGTTTCTTATATTACATACTGGAGATTTATTTTAAATGTTATATTTATTTTCATTTTAATATTTGATCGCTAAATTTAGTTTTTTAGTTTATATGTTACATACTTGTATTTATTTTCAATGTTGCATTTATTTTGTTATATTTATCGTTTTTAAAATTTTATCACTTTTCTTAATTTTTTAGTTTATATATATACCTTGGGCGGAATCGGTTTTAGTTTCGGGATAAAAATCCTAAAACCAATTGAGCCAGTTTTGGTCTGGGCTTGGGACTGGACTAGCCCGTGCCCACCCCTAGTGCGACAGTTTCAAAGTGTAACGATTAAAATTAGCAACAACAAATTTAGAGTCATTCAAAACTAGAGGTTCCTTTAGGAATCCTATTGAAGGGCGACAAGGGATATTAATATAAAAAGTGTAACGATCAGAATTTTCGTTAAATAATTTTCTGAATTTTGTATTGGTAAATGGTAGAATTTTAGTCGGAATTAAGGACGGAAAATTTAGCCAATTAGGTAAAGGATTATTTTGAGGTTAATGGGAAAGAGAAAATTTTAATAATTCAATCAGAAACAAACCGACTAACAGTTTAATTAAATGATTAAAGATTGATTGCAAAAAAATAATTAAGATTATTATTATTATTAAAAATAAATGAAAGAAAGGGGGAGAAGGATCAGGAAACCTCCTCCCCTTTCAGCTTTTTGTCCTCACCGCGCGAAGCTCCCTCGGTGATTCCTCCTTTCAGCCAACGATTCTCCATCAATTTTTAGATTTACAGTAAGTTTAGTTAGTTTTTAGTGGATAGTTAGTTTTTTAGTTGCTTTGAGCGGTGAAAATAAGCTAGAGAGAGTATTGGATAGTTTGGTGAAACCCTAGGAGGAGGATACAAATTTGGAGATTTATAGTTGATTTTTATCCGTATATTGGTGTTTAAGCTGGAAGTAAGAGTAGATTACAGATTTTTATATAGAAGATTGAGCGTTTGGATAACCGAACACTCGGGTTAGAAAACGGTATCCTTTCCACCATATTCAGACAAGCTGTAAGTGTTGGATTAAGATTTGGATTAGATTGCTAAGAATTAGACGTCCTTAAGAGTACGAAGTATTTTGAATCGTTCAAATCGGACGAGTATTGGATAAGTTATGCATTTTCGAAGGTTGGTCAGAAATTGGGTTGGAATTCGGGTTTAGATAGATTAGATGTTAAATTATTATTTCATTTAGAGTTTTACGAGTTAGAAGGAAAGTAGAATTGATAATGTGTGGTTTTATTGGTTCCCTGGTTTAGCGAGCGAACTACAAATTTCTAGATACAAGTTGCTGAGGACGCCAAGTCAGTAGTGTATGTAGGTGTTTTTGTCTTCAGGTCTACATCAGAGTTTGTTAGGTTGCATCCACGTTTATTTTATGTTACGTTTTAGTTGACTATACATTAATTGTTTTAAAGTACGAGAACGAAACGAAAATGAATTTCCATGTTTTTACGAAATGAAAAAGTAGGATGTAACGAACAAAATGAGAAGATACGTAAGAAGATAATGAAGGGGGTGTTAAGTGTTCTTATCCCGTGAGGTGTATCACTTCTTACCCCACTTTACGTGGTAGTCTTATCCCGAGAGGTGGAATGCGAGTTGTGTCACTTTACTAGATCGAGGTTGGCCTTGTCCCGTGAGGTGCACCGCGAGGTGTATCACCTTGATATAGCACGTAAAGAAGAATTCAATAGTAAGAAGACAAAAAAGATGTAAGAAAGAGACGAAAATGAAAGTAGAGAGGAAATTGTAGAAACTACATGTGTTATGATATGGTTGTTACAGTATTTATATTTTACGCCCATTACTTACTTAGCATTATGCCAATAGATGAGTTTTGTGATGCAGGTGACGAGTCGATAGCTGGTGAGTACGCTGAGCAATCCCAAGACTAGGAGGCAGTTAGAGTGCGATCGTGGACAATCCGGCAGCCTGTTAGGGCGTTTTGACCATGGTGTGCGAATGTATGGATTTTTGGATATTTAGAGTCATGTTGAGTAATTTTGAGTCCTTTTACTGTGTAAATGGATTTTTAAACTTTAGTAGTCATTTTATATACAAAATTGATTTTGAATTGATTGAAAAGTGCGTGTTTTTGTTATTTTTAATGTTAAGTCGAAATTCAATTTGTTTTGAAGGATTTAAGGTTTTATGCAAATTCTTGGAAGGAAGTGTCGACCGATAGGTTTAATGGTCGACCGAGCTTCACAAGAGTCGACCGCGAGGGTCGACCCACAGAGACAGAGCCATATTAGGTGAGGACCTGTGTGTGAAAAGGTCGATCGGTTAGTGTAAAGATGGTAATAGTGTCGGCCGCAAGGTTCGACCGATAGAAACATAGAGAATGAAGGTGTCGACTGCTCTTAGTAATAAGCAAAGAGGTGTCGACTGCGAGGGTCGGCCGATGAAAACAGAGGCAAATAAAATGTCGACCGGTGCTTACAGGGGTCGGCCGAAAATGTCTTTTAATGTTTTAAAAAAAAACTTGAAATTTTATTTAAACTGATTTCGATTAAAGTTTTCCGCTGCGACGTTTTTTAAACGTTTTCAGAAAGTTCGTTTTAAGTTGAAGAACAAGGTTTTAAATTTTTACACGAATTTTTTAAGTGTATGTATATAAGTAGAGTTAGCGACCCGGGTCCTGGAACGACTTCGGGATGCTACAAAGATGACATCAGAGCACTGAGTAGTAGTAGCGAGCACATTAGGAACCATGAGGGTTTTCGGGTCGCTACAAAAAGGATCCCTTGTCAATAAACTTTCCAGTTCAACGAGCTTGACCGGAATTACTTCATCTAGACTTTTCCTCTTATCGGTTTGAAGGAGTTGAAGATCCTTCAAAAGTAAGGACACTAAACTCCTTGTGAGTTCTTCCTCACCTGTGATGTGCCTCATAGGCCCCTGACACGATCTCAAACTAAGGCACTATCCCTATCTAACCTTTTAACTAAAAAGTTTGTTATATGTGCAGGTAAAGACCACTTTGATTGCTTAAAATGAAATCCAGACTCTCAAGACATGGAGAAACCTAAGCATGTGCTTACATTGGAATCAAGTATCAAATCAATTCAAGAGGAAATTTGTCTTTCTAAAGACAAATCCATGTAACCGATTGTCCTTTTATTTTGTTGGCAAACATTAGCCCTTTTATAGTTGGCAAACACTTAGCCATTTTATTATTGCATACATGAATTAGATTGTGTGGTTATGATAGATAAATGTTAAGTTAGATGATGGTCAAGGCTCAGTACAAAAGGACATGAAGAACAAGCCTTAGATGCACACAAAGAAGATCGGCCAACCTTCAAAGAAGGGCATGCACAAACAAGGAGGCACAGACAACATTGGCCCGGCCCATCTAAGGAAGGGGCTTTTACATTTAGCCACCTTAAAGAGTAGGGCCACATCACTTGAAGGCTCGTTCTACTTAAGAAAAGGGGCGCTTATTTTCAGGCATATTAGTATGAAATTTTAACTGCACAACGAGCATATCATGCATATCATGAGAAGATATTTTACAAAGTTTTGTGACTTTTTGACTTCGTGCGATTTTTTGTCATTTTTAGTATATGTTTACGTTATAATAAGGGCAAAATTGGTCTAAAAAATATCAATTTTGGATTACTCTGAAATTTTAACTACACAAGAAATAGGGGTAAAATCAGTCCGGAATAGAAAAAAATTTCTCGTACAATTTAATCTGAAATTTTAACTACAAAAAAAAATTCTTTATAATAGACATTTACGATAGTGAAAAAACTATTATAGGGGCGAGATTGGTGATTTTGAACTTTTTAGAAATGCTCCTATAATTTTACACATGATATACGAATATTAGTCTGCGTTCAGGCTAATTTGGATTATTCTGAAATTTTAACTATGCAACGAGCATATCATGAGAAGATATTCTGCAAAGTTTCCTGACGTTTTTACTTTGTGCGATTTTTAACCACCACATCATGGGAAGATATTGTGCAAAGTTTCGTGACTTTTTGACTTCGTGCGATCTTTTGTCATTTTTAGTATCTGTTTACATTATTATAGAGGGACAAAATCAGTCCAGAAAGGAAAAAATGTCTGGTCTGGATTAGTCTGAAATTTTAACTACACAACTAGCATATCATGAGAATATATTCTGCAAAGTTTCGTGACTTTTCGACTGTAACACCCTGAAATTTTTCGTTAAAATAATTTTCGAATTTACGTATCAGTAGACGGCGGAGTTTTACTCGGAATCAAGAGACGAAAATTTATACTGTTAAGTAAAAGATTATTTTCAAGCTAATGAAAAAGAGAAAATTCTAAACTTCTAAACGGAAGCGAACTGATTGACCGTTTAACAAAAAAATTAGAGGTTGAAGGCGATTTAGTAATTAGGTTTATTATTATTATTATTATTATTATTATTTATATTATAAAAAAAAAACTCCTTCTGCTAGCAACTCACCCCCCTCCCCGCAGCATTCCTCCCTCCCTCCTTTTTCTTCTCTCCTCCCTTCCTATTTTTTTTTCTCTCCCGCGTGAAGGCTCTCTGTTCTTCTTTTTTTTCTTTCCTCCATTCTCTTCTTTCTTCCTCCCCCCTTAGGCCACACTTCTCATCTCCCTCTCCATTCTTCATTTTTTTTCTCCTCCCTCTCCATCACGGGCAGCAATCCTTTCTTTTCCCCCTCCGATTCTTCGCTCTCTTTTGGACATCCAAGTTTAGATTTATGTTGCCATTCTTGATGGGTTTCTTTTGCTAGATTTTTCTCTCTTGTTGGATGTTTAATCATGCTATATTACCATAATGATGAATATTGTAGAAAGAAATTGATGATTTATTTAGATTGGGAGAATCTGAAATTTAGGGCTAAATCCTATGCTGTTTCGGTTTTGGAAATTTCTGCTGAGTTATTGATGTTGTTTTAATAAATGAATACAACCATTAGAAACTAGACATCCTAAGGTTTAAATCGGCTGTTGAATCGTTGAAATCGGTTAAGGATTGAATGAGTTATGAATTTTAGAAGTTGTTATGCAAAAACTGAAAAATTTCAACGGCAGTTCGGTTTTGATGTTTCTGCCATCGATTATGCTTTGATTTTAGAAAATGGATTTCACCAGCATAAACTAGACCTTATAAGGTTTCTAAAACATGTCGAATCATCGAATTTGGCCAAATATACGATTTGATATGAATTTTCAAAGTGGAATGAAAAAACTGTGAAACGATTTCCGGGCAGATTTGGATTTTGATTTTCTGCTATTAATTGAGTTCGATTTTTGACAAATGGATTTCACCATATTGAAATAAACTCGTTGAGGCGCCCTTAGCATTTAAAATCATTGAATTCGGACTTATATTCAATTTGTTGTGAATTTTTGAAGTTGAACGAGATTTATGACAAATTTTGAAATATTGAGTTGTGATAGTTTCAATTTTAATTCCTTGATATTGAGTTACTTGGTTGAAATTGATTGAAGTGTTAAATTGTTAGGGTGGTTGATTGTGGTTGTGTGGATGATGACCTACCATTGGGATAATTATTTGAATTGGACTTCATTTTTTTAGATTGTGCATTATAGAATGATGGGTGTTTGGAGATAGAGGTTATATGCACATGTTTTGAGTTCTATTATGTTTGGATATTGAATATCAGGTGGTGTTCATGTTGGTTGATGGATATTAAGAGAAAATGTTAGCTTAGTTGTTGATTTGGAAGTTAAGTGCATAGAGTTACACTTGATGATATTGTAGTTGTTTCTTTAGTGTTTAAAAATAGAAATTTATGGATTTGGTTATATGTGGTGGTTGTGAATTAGAATTGTAAATCATGAATGATAACTTATAACTTTATGCTTTAGAATTTCAGGAAAACGGAATCGATCGGGTTGGATCGAATAGCTAAGGATGCCAGGTAAGTAGTGCATGCATGTGTTTTGCCCAAGTGGGCCTACACTGTAGAACTTTAGGGTTTATGTGATTGATTGTGGTGTGCGTGCGTATTGTTTGACATGCATCATATTTAAAAAAAAAAACGGGAACGAAAATGATTTTTAGCATGTTTTGATGTATGAGGTGAGACGTGTGGCGGTAGTACCGCAGATTCTGCTAGTGTACGGGCTGGTGCTTCACCAGTCGCGGATCCTACTCGAGGGGTGGGCCTGCTGGGCCGTCATGCGGCGTGAATGTGTTGACGGTGAGGACATGGGCAGTGGTACCGCGGATCCTACTAGTGTGTGGGCCGGTGCAACACCAGTCGCGGATCCTACTCGAGGGGTGGGCCGGCTAGGCTGTTGCGAAACGTGTGTGTGTGGCAACTGTGGCCCCGTGCTGGAGAGGCTGGGACGGGGGCGACGTGTCAGGGTGTAGAGTGGCGCGAGGTACACCTTTACCCTGATATGGTTGCCGTGTGGTGATGCGTGTGTGTAGCTTGTGGGCCTCATTGCTGGGGAGTCCGGGACGGTGGCGACGTTTCAGGATGTAGGGCGGCGTGAGGTTCCTCCTTACCCTGGTGCGGCTGCACTGCGCGTCACAAATGTGACAACATGAGTGTGAGTGTAGAGACTGCATGTGATATGATTGCATTGTCAGCTTTTACTTTCATATTGCATTACTTATTGAGCGTTAGGCTTATGTTGTGTGTTCTGTGGTGTAGGTGCTCACGATACTACTGGTGAGTCTCGAGAGCCTAGTCCAGAGGCGTAGGATGGTTGGCGGCGTGCGACCGCGGCACTGGATGGCGGATTTTTGTTAGGGCGACCCGACTTGTGGAGTTGGTAGGTTGTGGCATGGTTGGTTTTGGAGGTTTACTTTCTTTTATGATGATTATGTACAGTCGATGAGATGAGATGTATATGTGTCAGTGTATAGGTATACGGAGTGCGTGTGATTTTGGTGACGTACGCAGATATTTTACATGTTAGAGTAAAGTATTGCTTATTATTGTGAACTTTCTTCAGTTGTATTTTGTGGTTTTACGTTGTCTTCATACTCTGATTTGGTTTTGGTGATTTCTCTGGATAATGGGTAGATAGATACCATTAGTTTTGGTGAACTGTGTGCAGGGGTTTTAAATTTTTGGGATAGCCAGTTTTTAGGCGTTACTCTGCCGAAATTTCGGGAAAGGGGTTGGGAGTCGAGAGGATATGAAATAGGTCAAGGTGGGTACAGTGAATGCGAGAGAAGTGTAGATGAGCGTGGAAGTGCGGCGTGACCGCAGGTGCGCGGGGCACGTGGCCCTGCGGGTACTCATGGGTCGTGCGACGCCGGGTGAGGGCGTGCGCGCGGACGTGCTGTACAACAGCAAGGTGCGTAGGGCACGCGGCGCTGTGAGCGTGCGCGAAACACAGTGACGTTGAGTGGCATGTGCGGCACCGCGAGGGTGCGCGCGGGGTGTCGAAGTGGGGACGTGAGTGCGCGGGACTGGGATGTGTAGTCCAAGGGGTACATTGGATTCTTTCCTAAGATCACGATTCTTACAGTTTTACTTAAGCTATTTTAAATGGTTGTCTTTTCCGCTGCGTAGTTTTTATGCTGAGGATTTCGTGTTCCCTCTTCGGGACGCGAGTTGTTTTCGAATCGAGTCAAAAAATTTTTATACTCACAAATGTTCTTTTGAAAATGATTT
>CM039519.1:15511040-15543176 GCA_022433055.1 Begonia peltatifolia | reverse complement strand
AAACCACAAAGTAAAACCTGGATTTTCAATCAAAATCTCCAAAGTAGTTTCAAAATACATCTACTAACATTTAAAATATCCGTTTATACATCAGAATCTATACACGAATACTATACCTTTGACATAGACTCTACAAAAAATACATCCTTCAAAACCTAACATTTTCCCCAAAACACTCTCCACGGGTCGGGTCGCCGTAACACACTCCACCCGCCAGTATATGGTAGTACGCCGCCAACTGCATAATTGCCCTGGCTGTGCTCTTGGAACTCAACAGTAGGAATTTCTGTACCTACACCACATAACACAAAACATAAGCCTAATGCTCAGTAAGTAGTGTGAAAATGAACCATGAAAACCATTAATGCAATCCTAACAGATGCAGTCTCTACTTTCTCACTAATGTTGCCACACCATAACACATATTGCATGATCCTTATACTGAGTTGGGAAGCGGATCAGGTTATCCAAGTTGATTCTCATACTGCGTTGAAGGGCGAATCACTTCCTTTGAGGCCTCGTCATGCACCCGCCCCAGGTAGTTGACTCTTACGCCATACTGTCCTTGTCACGTCACCACCATCTTGGCACAACCAGCAACGGGGCTCACAATTTGCACATGCAAATCTCGTCGTACAACCACCCTATGTAGTTGGTAAGCGGATCAGGTTTTCCAAATCGATTCTCATACCCCGTCAAAGGGCAAATCACTTCCTTCGAGGCCACATAACCGTTATCCTCATCGTCCACATGCCACACTTCACATTCGTTCTTAAAACCATGATCAAATTCATTTTCGTTGCACTTTTCAAAACATGATGCATCACTGAAACAAAACATGCAAAACATACAACATATCCCGATCGTCCCATGGTGTAGGCCCATAAGGGCAATATACATGCAAACACTACTTATCTGGCCTCCCAAGCTTCTGTGATGATCGGCCTCTATCAATTCTCAGGCTTAACTTATCGCTTAACAAATTTACATTTATCTATTTTTGAATTTCTGCCCTATCTGTGTCTTATTATTATAAAAATTTCTTTTAGTATGTTAAACTTGGTTTTTGGAGGAGCGTTTAGTTGATAGAATCAAGCGATTCCGATGACTATAGGAAAAGTTATGCGTGTTTGAAGTCTAGATGGTTTTTTAGCCAGGTCGAGGTTATGAGCTGTCTTTGTTAAATTTTGATAGACAAAGTTAGTAATCGAAGTTTTAGTACACAGGAAGGATTTTAGGATGAGTTTTGACGTGAATTGTTTATGTGATAGGTTGAGTCCGAGTATTGGATAGAGGCCGATCACCACAGAAGCTAAGGACGCCAGGTAAGTAGTGTGTGCATGCGCGTTGCCCTTACAGGGCCACACCGTAGGATGGTAGGAATGATTGTATGTCTTGTGTGTTTCGCATGTTTTGGTTCAGTCATGTTTTGAAAAGTGTAACAAAAACGAATTTGAACATGGTTTTAAGTATAAATGTGAGGTGTAGTATATGAATGGTGAGGAAAATGGTTACGCAGTCTCGAAGGATGTGATTCGCCCTTCAACGCAGACAGAGAATCGACTTGGGAAACTTGATCCGCTTCCCAACTCTATAAGAGGATTGTTGACATGAAATGTGTGTACAACTCTTAGGCCCCGTTACTGGTTGAGGCAGGACGGTGGCGACGTGTCAGGGACAGTGTGGCTTGATTTGCTGAGCCTTTAGATCATAGATGTCTCTGTGATATAGGTGATTTAGAAGAAGATGAGAACATTCTACCTAAACCCGACAAGTGACGCAATTGAAGAAGGATGAACGTGGGAGAGCGCTTGTGGCTGTTGGAGCGTGATTTACTCGTCGACTATGTGAATGTGTTTTGGGATAATGTATAAAGATTTGCGAAATATGGTTAGGTATTTAGGTTTCAATTATTTTAAAATGTGTTGATATAAGAGTGTAGGAGTCGGATTAAATGGTTTTATGTTTAAATACATGTTGGATATTTTGAATATGTGAACCGGTTTAACGGTAAATGGAAGGGCATGCTACCTGATTTTTATAAAGAAATGTGAATTTGGGAGTTAAGTATGCTATAGGTGTCCATTAGAAAGTTTACGATGGTTACGGTCGTTTTTAGAAAGTTTCAGTGAAGTTCCTAGTAATGAAGTATCAGCCTATCTTAGTAAGGGTCGATCAAATTTGCAAGAGGTGTCGACCAGTTTTTGCAAGTGTCAACCGATGTCAAACGGAGAGGAATGAAGTGTCGGCCTATCTTAGTAAGGGTCGACTAGTCTTTCCAGGTGTCGACCGATGTCAAACAAAGAGAAATGAAATGTTGAACTATTTTAGTAAAGGTCGACCAAATTTGTAAGAGGCATCGACCTGTCTTTATATGTGTCGACCGATGTAAAATAAAAAGGAATGAAGTGTCCACCTGTCTTTACAAGTGTCGACCGATAAAGTGAAAATTCAACTAGTATCCATAGAGCTTATAAATATGTGGCCCTCCAGTGGTTCAACATTAAGCTCCAAAGATGACGGATAGGAGATGATTCCATTACCACGTGGAGGGTAATGAAGTCACTCATAACTATGAGATTCATACCTAGTCATTACCGACAGAACCTATTCCTTCAAATCCAAAACCTCTGACAATGTAGTTATTCTGTTGAGGCCTACCTTAGTGAATTTGAGACGCTTATAATCTAAGTAGATATGGAAGAACCTGAGTAGCAAGTAATTGCAAGATTCATTTGAAGATTGAATAGGGAGATAGGAGACCCCGTTGAATTGCACCCCTTCGAGTCATTGGATATGATAGTTCACATGGCTATGACAATTGAGCGTCAACTGAATAGGAAAAGAAAAGCCAACTTCCCTCTAAAGTTTACCCCCAGGATTCGCCCTAAATGCACACCTAAGCTGCCCGAGCAGAATAAGACCTTCAATGAGGCTAAAGGAAAGAAGTCTTTTACCCGTACTTGGCCACCCAAAGAATCCAATAATAGATCCTTAGTAGAGAAAACCGACCCGCCTAGAGCATGAGAACTCAAGTGCTATAAATGCCACGGTATGGGTCATTACATGGCTCAGTACCCAAACCGACCAGTGATGGTTATCAAGGAAGATACGGGAGAGGTTGAGAGCAAGGATGAACAAGAGGTGGAAGTAGAGGACGCGTATGATGAGGAGAGCGGCACTGAGGAAGAAATTGTTCACCCTCCCGAGGGACCCTTACTTATGGTCAGGAGACAAGTCCTCGTGACTAAGAGCTCAAGAGAAGATTGTCAATGTCTCATCAAGGATAAGTTATGCACTTTGATTATAGATGGAGAAAGTTGTGCGAATGTGGCGTCAGATGAGTTAATTGAGAAGTTAGGTTTAGAGACAACTGTACATCCCCACCCTTATAAGTTGCAATGATTAGATGATAGGGATGATGTCAAGGTCTCTCAACAAGTGAGAGTAGATTTGGCTTTGGGAAAATATCAAGATTCTATTTTATGCGATGTTGTATCTATGAGTGCAAAGCCACTTACTTCTAGGATGACTATGGCAATTTAACCGTAGAGTGAACCATGATGGGTATTCTAACTATTATTCCCTTAAGTTTGAAGGAAACACTATTAGGTTAGCACCCATGACCCCCGAGCAGATATCAAAGAACGATACCGTGAGGAAAGAAGCTAAGAATAAAGTCAAACTTTATATGTCTAAGTCAGAAATAGAAGCATCTGTGCTTTGAGGAGATCCCACGATTCTAATATTATTTTAAGATAGAGTTATGGAGCTAGGAGTTATCCCTGAGCCAGTTTAGAAATTGCTTAATCAATACCAAGACATGTTCGCTGAGGAACTCCTCTAAGGATTACCACTACTACGTGGTATAGAACACAAAATTGACCTCCAGCCCGGGGCTATGCTATCATATAGACCAGCCTATTGAATGAACCCCAAGAAAAACAAGAAACTTCATGAATAAGTACAAGAACTTTTGGACAAAGGAAACATACGAGAGTCCATGAGCCTCTGTGTTGTTCCCTCCCTACTGGTACCTAAGAAAGACTGCACAATGAGAATATGTGTCGATAGCTGAACCGTGAATCAAATTACAATAGAATATAGATTCCCGATTCCTAGGCTCGAAAATATGCTGAATGAGCTCAGCGGAGCCTCCATATTTTCTAAGGTGGACATTAAGAGCGGTTATCACAAGATACGAATGAAAGAAGGTGACGAGTGGAAGACGACATTTAAGACTAAGTATGACTTATTTAAGTGGACGGTGATGCCCTTTTGGTTATATGACATCCTGAGTACTTTCATGATACTTATGCACCATGTACTTTCGTAAGGCTTGGGGAAATTTATCGTTGTCTATTTTGACGACATGTTGGTCTATAGCCTAGACCTTCCATAGCACCTCAGGCATCTCAGTATACTCTTCCAAACCCTACGAAAAGCTCAATTATTTGGAAATTTAAGTAAATGTTCATTTGCGCAAGACAAAGTTTATTTCACAGGGTTTGTGATTTCTAAGGACAACATGGAAGTCAATGCAGACAAGATCAATGTCATTAATGAGTGGCCTACCCCAAATTCCATAACTAAAGTACGTAGCTTCCACGAACTAGCCTCTTTCTACAGGAGGTTCATCAAATACTTTAGCTTGATAGCCTCACCGCTCACTAATTGCACAAAGAAAGGAAAAGAGTTTACTTGGACCCCAACATGCCAAAAGAGCTTTGAGCTAATTAAGGACAAGTTATGCCACTCACCAGTACTAGCGCTCCCGAATTTTAATAAAATATTTGAGATTAAGAGTGATGCTTTCTAGAGTAGGCATATGAGCCGTATTCATGCAAGAGGGGAAACTCATTGCATATTTTAATGAGAAACTGAAAAGAGTTGTGCTCAATTACTCCATGTACGATAAAGAATTTTATGTTGTTATTCGAGCATTAGAGCATTGGCAGTATTACCTCTTGTGAAGAGAATTTGTTATTAATACTAACCACCAAGCTTTGAGACACATCAAAAATTAGCACAAGTTAAACAAGAGGCATGCAAAGTGAGTAGAGTTTTTGGAGAGGATCCCATACATTCTGAAGTATGTGAAAGGAGAAAATAATGTAGTCCCTGATGCACTTTCGAGGAAATGCATTCTACTTACTGAGTTAGGGACTAGATTCTTTGGCTTTGAATGGATTAAGCATATCTATGAATCTGACCCTGATTTTGGATCTTATTACACCAAGTGCAAGGAATAAGCCAACGGAGACTATTGACTAATGGACAGCTACTTATTGAGAGTGGGAAAATTCTGTATTTCGCAAGGAAGTTTAAGGTAATGTCTTGTAAAAGAAGCTCATTACGGAGTATTAGCGAGTCCTTTCAAGGAAACATGCATCGTCTGTAAGAAAGCCAAGAGTAAGATTCTAGCATAACGCTTATATATGCCTTTACCAATTCCCTCGCACCCTTGGGTTGAAGTCAGTATGGACTTCATTTTGGAATTGCCATGGACTGCTTATAATAAAAATTTGATCATGGTGGTCGTGGATCATTTCTCAAATATGGCACATTTCATTCCCTATGCAAAAACGGATGATGCCTACTCAATAGCGGACTTATTTTTTCGAGAGATCATTCGCCTGCATGGTATACCACATTCTATAATGTCAGATTGAGAAACTAAATTTTTGAGCGCCTTCTAGACCACTTTGTAGAAGAAGTTAGTGAGAAAGTTGTGTTTTAGCACATCTTTTCACTGTCAAAGTGATAGGCAAACAGAAGTTGTTAGCATAACCTTAGGCTCCCTCTTACGTAGTATTGTAAGTAAGAAACTATACAGTTGGGATGTAGTCTTTTCAAATTGGAATTTGCTTACAATCTCATCCTTCATTCCACCACTGAGCAATCGCCCTTTGAGGTTGCCAATGGGTTTAATTCTTGTACGCCATTGGACCTTATTCCTTTACCATTTACTAAACTGGCCAACCCATCAGGAGCGAGCAAGGCTGAACAGATTAAGAAATTACATGAGAGCGTGCATCAAGCCATCGAGAAGAGAAATACGAGCATGACTAAACGAATAAATAAAGGTCGAAAAAAAGTTATCTTCAACGAAGGAAATTTGGTTTGGTTACACCTGTGCGAGGATAGATTTCCCAACAAAAGGAAATCTAAGCTTCTTCCTCAAGTAGATGAGTCATTCAAGGTGTTGCAGTGGATTAATAACAATGCTTATAAGATTGAATTGTCAGGTGATTATGGAGTATTAACAACATTCAACGTCATAGACCTATCACCCTATATAAGCGATGAAGAAAATTCCGAGGGCCCAAATTAAAGGATTTGAGGTCAAATCCTCAATCACCTGGCGAGGATGTTGTGCCTCACACTTGTCTTTTTTTATGGTAATGGTTGGTGTGAAGACTTGGAGGACACCTTGGGAGACGTGAAGTGAGAGATCAAAGCTATGGATTTAGACCAACCAAAGTACCTTGTCAAGTGAAAGATCAAGTGAGGCGACCGAGAGGTTCGCATGAAAATGTGTCTTTCCCAGCCATGCAACTTGTACTTTTTTTTTATTTCAAAATTATTTAGCCAAAGATTGGTCTTTTTGTTAAACTTTATTATATGCATGCATAGTAGGCATTTATGACTAGATGTATGGTAGGATAGAGGTGGTATAGTTTTGGGTTTACCCTTGAAAACTTGAAGACATAGCTTGCATGGAAGCCCAAATGGTGGCGCTAAGATGAAACCTCACTTTACAAAACCCTAGCCAACCACCATTAGACCTATAAATCATGGTAATTGGTGCTTGTAACCTTTTTTAGCTGATTTTGAATGAGCATCAACGGATTTCCTTCAACATTGAAGAAGTTTAGAGCAATAAGCACCAAGGTAAATCTCGGTTGGTTCTCGGCCAACCGAGTGGTTGGGCCCCCAAAATCCCCTTCAAGTTTAGTAGATTGCTAGGGTTTACTTATCCACTTTCTTCTCCATTCTCTTGAGAGTGGAAAGTAGCAAGGAGTGGACCAAAACCGGGTCTTAGAATCAAGTTCTCTTCCTCGGAAGAAACTTTTGCCAAAAGCTTCAAAATATTGCCTATTGGCCGATTCTAGGAAAGTTTGCACAACTACTGCTCTACAACGAATGTAGACCACGTTTTCCACCATCACACACCTCACTCACTACACTAAACTCACATAAAATTTCGTTTCATTTAGAGCACTTTCGGTTGTTCATTTTGATCCATCTTTTGGCTTTTCTCGGTTTAGTTGTTTCCAAGGAACAACGATCCAACTCTTAGTTCTTGAGTTTGTTTTGGAAGCAAGGACCGGAACAAGTTTCCCCACCGGTTAGAATTGCCCTAATAGCCACAAGTGCATGCTATGGGCCTACTCCATCAACTGTCTTCTTTATCTAGTCAAGGCTCGTAACCCTTACCTGTAGACTCCTCACCTACACCACAAAGTTTAACTAATGAGCCTAAATGATGTGTCCCAGAGCCCAAAGACTCATGCTCGGATAAAGGTAAGTCCTCAATTAAGTTCTATCACTAAGACATTTATTATTATTGCAGGAAAGGACCATTAAAATGCTTGTATCAAGTCTTGGATCAAATTGGTACAAAACCTTGAAAGCGACATTTCATCGAGCAATTGGCGTGCACTCAAGAAACAAAGCCATGGCGCACACGAGGATGATTCATAGCGCCCAGCTAGCATGCAGCAGCAATTTGGCTCACCAAGGAGAGCTATGGCCAGGGCATGGCGCGTAAAGGAGAGCCATGGCCAAGAAGAGGCACGCAGGAGCAGAAGCAGTGCACAGATGCGCGTGCGAGAGGCACAAGCACTCAGCATGTGGTGCGCAAGAGGGGAACCAATATGCAACAGCGCACGAGAGGGACAACTGTGACATTAGAATGCGTACGAGACCTGCCAGCGAGGCGCGCGACGATCAGTGCATGAGGCGCGAGCTAGGACATCACCCGGAGCATGCGAAGGAGAAGGCAGAGCATGCATGGCCGCGCGTAAGGAGCAGTGCGCACGCACGACAGCGACTCGATGCCTAACAGCTAGTTTCAAGCAGCAACAACTCATTTCCACTTTTTACTTTTCTGATTTTTCTGGAACTGCAGCTTACTTTTTGTTGTCTTTAAGCTTGTTCAAAACGTTGTAAACGATTGATGAAGGTTGAACATGAATTATTGAAGCTTTTGTAGCGTTTTGCCAAAACTAATTCCGGTTTTGAATTTCTTGAAGGAATTTGCATCGATTGCAAACCATGAGAAGAGAGCCTCCTTCTTCACAATTTTGGTAGCTTGTTGAGTGATGCTCCATTGTTCTCTCAACTCTAGAAGAAATGGTGGCAAGAGAACGTGACTAAAACCAATTCCCATCTACTGAAATTCTTCTTGGAAGAATTTTTGTCGAAAGCAAAAGTAATTGCTCCTCGGCCAGCCAAGGGCCCTTCCTTTCATCCAATCGGTCATTTCTGTGAAGATTCCAAGCCAGCCCATCTCAAGAATTTCTCAGTATCACTCTCTTTCTCCTCGCCTTTTTCTATTTTCTATTATGCTCTGTTTTTGTGTTTTGGACTGTTTTAGGTTGTTCCTCAAGCACCGATCATTGTCACTGCTTTAAGTCTGCCGCATACCACTCCTAACCCCATTTGCAGCCCTGGATCCTAACACTAAAGCTTAGCAAGTGATGTATAATAGAGTTGAATGATCATGATTATGCAGCTTGTAAAACCAATGCAATTTTAGTCTTTTTTTTCTTTTCTTTCGATATACATTCAGCTTGTAAATGATTATTGCAGGGTGGAGCTCAATTTTGGCATTTCCTGCTTGAGGTGAGTCAAAGATTACCTACTCCTACTAGAGATTAGGGTTCGCGTTTGGCATTTCTTGCTTGAGGTGGGTCAAAGGTTGGCATTTCGTTTCAGTCTTCTTACATGAAAACATATGGATAAATCATTTTCTATGTTTTTCGTAAAACCTAGTGCGTGATTCATGAATAATGTCTTTAAACATATTCTCCACATCAGATCAATAAACATCTAAACAATTCACATCTATCACCAATTTCAACTATCAATAGTCATTAATTTCCTAGCACTTTGTGATGTGGGCTAATTGGCCAAACACGTGCAACATCACTTACCTTAGGTTCTTAGCACAATTTATAGCACTTGATCAAAAATCCTTGTAAGTTGAAAAACTATAATACGTGCATTATACCATTAGCTTCCCAACACTTTAGATTCATTATAACATCAAATTTAATCAAATTTCTAAATCAAAGGTTTCACGAGTAGAACATATATGCATACCAAAATTCAACTTGAGAATCCAAATTATAATAGTTTTGAACATAATTGAAACCAATCTAATCTCCCCAAGAATAAAATTGGAAATATAACCACATTTGGTATTAATTTCAAAAATTTATAACTCGAGGTATACATATCCAAATGCTTCAATTCCAAAGCTCATAATTCATTGAAGTGTCTATTTTAACATGTCAAAACAATTTAGCAAATGAAAATCATTAGATTGAACTAAAAATATCAAACCCAAAATTGCCTGGTTTTCTCTCTATTTTGAAAATATTTGTATAAATTGACAACTTCTTCCATTTCAAACCAGAAATATATGCCACAATCCGATTATACATCAAACAAGCTAAGAAGTTGAGCATTGAAACTTAAATTTCAGGTATCCCCACTCAAAGTTCATCAAACCATCAAATAACTCAACAATAACAACACCTCTTTTACATTTAACCCATAAAATTTCATAAACCTTAAAGAGAATTCATCTTACTTTCAAAACTTCAGAGAGAGAGAGTGTGTGTGTGTTTCGTGGGAGAAACTTCAAAGAGAGGGAGAGAATTTTCATGGGTCATAGGGCTTCAAATGATGGTTGTCTTCACTTAAAAATGAATAGTGAAGAATAAGTATAAAAACTCATGAGGTGTCATCACATAAGTTAAAGGAATTTTTTTTTAGTTATCTCTTTCTTAACTAATGGTTAATCTCATTTGGTTTCCCTTGAAGTTTGACTTTTCAATTCTTCATCTAGTTAACTACTAAATAGTAAAATTTCCGCTACTAACAATCAATCATAATTTAACATAAATTATTATGTGGTATAATAAATTCTATATTAAATTTTTCATGTGTTACACCTTTGCTCACTTGACATGGAAATGGACTGAAAATATCCACGTTAATAGCCACTAAAATGCTAATTGTTTGGGTGTGAGTGAAACTATAATAATCCGAAATTTTTGAATTTTTAAATTAAATTTCTGAAACTGTTAGTTTAACTTCGGTTGGAGTTACGGAAAATATTTTAACAAGAAAATTAAATTATAAGACTCGGAGTCTAGTTTTATGGTGGTTTTCGAGATTTTAAGTCGAGAGGATAAGAATTTTACGAATTTACAGACGATGAAAACACGTGAGAGCGTTTTGGTAATTTGTAATTAAATTAAAATTTTTAATTTAATTAAAAGAGTGGAATGGTTTCGGGTGGAAGCCATTCCACCCTGTTTTTGTCCCGCGGCCGAGAGTAGAGGGAGACGCGAGAGAGGGAGAGACCGATCGGGAAAAGGAGTCCGACCACTGATCGCCGAGGGTGCGACGCCGGTGCGGTGAGTGTCCCGATGAGCTGAAGTGGAGGCGCGGGTGCAATTCTCCTGAGCTAAAAATTTCGGGTGAGTTCTCCTCTGTCTGGTTCCTATCGACCGAGCGTGAAGGCTCGGTCCTTTCTTGTTTTCTGACGATTTAGCTCGGTATAGGAGTCGAGTATGGGCTGCGAATGTGGGTGTAGTGAGTGGATAGTGAGTGCTTGGGAGGGAGGGAGAAAAACCCGAGGCTTGTTGGCTGTGGGGTTTGGATTTTGAGTTCGATATACTTGGTTTTGTTCAGATTGTGCTTAATAGGTTGAAATGTGATTGTTCGGTGAAGGACTTGGCGAGATTGGATCGAAGTTGAGATTTCAACTATTTTTCGTATAAAAACAGATTCTGTTTTTGGCCATTTTGGCCTGGCTTTGGTTGATTGTTTCCAATTCAGCTTTTGTGGGTTAAATTAGGTTGTTAGAGGGACGCATCGCAATTGAAATCGTTTGATTCCAATATCCGACGCAAAAGTTATGCGCGTCGAAAGTTTATGTCGGATTTTGGTCCAAGTCAAATTAGTGAGCGTTTTTCGTAGAATTTCGACGTGTTATAGTGGCATAGCTGTTTTTGATGCGTAAAGCTAAATTTGAGTGAGTTTTGGTTGAAGAGAAACGAAAATGTGAAATTGAATAAAAATGGCATATTTGGTTTTTAGTGTTTTTCACCTGTCTGCGGCTTACCGTTTTAAAATCCATCTTAGTAGGTTAAACTAGGCTCCAAAGAGGACATTTAGCCACTTAAATCGTTCGATTCCATTGACAGACGCAAAGGTTATGCGCGTCCGAACTTTAGGCTGGTTTTCCGACGAATCCATTTTTGGTGACCCGTTTTAACTGGAACTTCATAGATTTAGTTAAGGAATATTATTTTAGCTTATTGGTGAATTTTGAAGTGAAGATTGATGGGTGATTATTTGTGTTTTAGGTTGAGGTATTTTTTCATCGAAACTGTGCATCGTGGGAGCTTGGGACGCCAGGTAAGTAGTGCATGCATGCGTTTTACCCAAGTGGGCCTACACTGTAGAACTTTAGGGTTTATGTGATTGATTGTGGTGTGCGTGCGTATTGTTTGACATGCATCATATTTTAAAAACGTGAACGAAAGTGGTTTTGAGCATATTTTGAGTATGTGCTGAGACGTGTGACGGTGGTATCGTGGATCCTGCTAGTGTGCGGTCCGGTGCTTCATCAGTTGCAGATTCTGCTCAAGGAATGGGCCAGCTGAGCCGCCATGCGCCGTGAAAGTGTTGACGGTGAGGGTGATGGACAGTGGTACCGCGGATCCTACTAGTGTGTGGGCCGGTGCAACACTAGTCGCGAATTCGGCTCGAGGAGTGGGCCGGTTGGGCTGTCGCAAAACGTGCGTATGTGGCAACTGTGGCCCCGTGCTGGGGAGGCTGGGACGGGGCGACGTGTCAGGGTGTAGTGTGGCACAAGGTACACCCTTACCCTGATGTGGTTGCCGTGTGGTGATGCGTGTGTGTAGCTTGTGGGCCACATTGTTGGGGAGTCCGGGACGGTGACGACGTGTCAGGGTGTAGGGTGGCGTTACGTTCCTCCTTACCCTGGTGCAGGTACACTACGCATCACAGATGTGACAACATGAGTGTTAGTGTAGAGACTGCATGTGATAGGATTGCATTGACGGCTTTTACTTTCATATCGCATTACTTACTGAGTGTTAGGCTTATGTTGTGTGTTCAGCTGACGACCTTGCTGGTGAGCCTCGAGAGCGTAGTCCTGAGGCATAGGATGGTTGGCGGCGTGTGATCGAGCACCGGATGGTGAATTTTGTTAGGGCGACCTGACCCGTGGGGATGGTAGGTGGTGGCTGGGTTCGTTGCGGGTATTTTTCTTTTGCTGTGTTCATGTACAGTCGATGAGATGAATTGTATATGCGTCAGTGTGTAGGTGTATATGGAGTGCGTGTGATTTTGGCGACGTACGCATATATTTTACATGTAGGAGCTTGGAATTGCTCTATACATTGAATTTTCTTCATTTGCATTAGATGGATTTTTGTCGTCTTCATACTCTGATTTTGTTATGGTGATTTCTCTGGATGGTTGATAGATATTTACTGTTGGTGTTTGGTAAACTGTGTGCAAGGTTTAAATTTTTAGGATAGCCAGTTTTTAGGCGTTACTCTGCCGAAATTTCGGGAGAGGGGTTGGGAGTCGAAAGGATATGGAATAGGTTGAGATGTGTACAGTGAATGCTAGAGAAGTGTAGATGAGCGTGCGAGTGCGGCGTGATCGTAGGTACGCGGGGCACGCGGCCCTGCGGATATTCACGAGTAGTGCGGCGCCAGGTGAGGGCGTGCGCGCTGAAGGCGCTATACAGCGGCAGGGTGCGTGGGGCACGCGACGCTATGAGCGTGCGTGAGACGCAGTGACGTTGAGTTGGCGCGTGCGGCACCGCGAGGGTACGCGCAGGGTGTCGAAGTGGGGACGTAAGTGCGCAGCATCGAATTGTGTAGTTCGAGGGGTGCGTTGGATTTTTTCCTAGGATTTTGAGTCTTGCCGTTTTATTTTAAACTATTTTAAATGGTTTTTTTTTCCGCTGCGTAGTTTTTATATTGAGGATTTCGTGTTCCCTCTTCGGGACGCGAGTTGTTTTCGAATCGAGTCGAAAATTTTTCATACTCACAAATGTTCTACGAAGATGTTTTGAAAACGAAAGTGGTATTAAATTGAGTGAGTTGTTCAAGGTTCAGTGGTGTCATAGTGTGTTGTGTGTAGATGCACTGTAGTGCACCGGGAACGTGGGGTGTCTCGGGGTGTTACAAAAACCAAAGAAACAATGAGGCAACAATAATAAAATGTAGATGGAGTGGAACCCAAATGGCAAGAAATGAAGCCAAAAGTGTGTGGATGTGTGAAGAATAGAATATTAAAAATTGATAAGAGATGCCGCAAAGAATGAAATTAAAAATGTGAAGAACAGAACATGAAATGGATGATGACAAAATGTAATAGAGTTAAAGGAGATGTAAAGACCCTTGGCTGACTAAGAAGCTATCTTATGTTATGCTTTTCGGTGCATGTCTTCCCTTGGAAAAACAACAGCTGTTGATGACCGATTTTACCTACTCAACCTTTTAAACTCTCAAAACAGAGAGGAGAGGAAGTCAGTAAGAGATCACCAGCAACCTTGAACTGATAATCAATGGAGGCTCACTCCTCACGGCTCTAAACCGTGGCTTGCCTTGACGGTAACCAAAATTTTTCTGGATTTTTAGACAGAAAATCTCGCTTTATATTAATCAAAAGAGGAGGAATGTTCACAAACACTAAAAGTGATGAATTTATATCCTAAGGTGGCTAGGGCTTGCTGAAGAAATGGAAATGCACACTTACTAGTCGTTGGATGGCTGTGGCAGCAAGGAACTCGAATGGAGCTTGGGATGTGCTGATGGGGCTGCTTATAAGGGAGCTTCCATGTTGTCACTGCTGGTTGGAGGACCGTACAGGGAGGACCACGACTCGCTGGCCAGTGTTCGTCCAGGTAAACGATTTGTGTGACGCTCGTCAAACATTTTTGAGGATTATCGCTGAATGCTCAGGTCTGGAGAAGCATCTGTGTTGGTTGCAGAATTGCTAGGCTTCAAGCTTAAGTGTTTAAGTGTTGGCTGCAAAATATTTTATGCCCAATTTGCCCTCAAGCCTTTAAGCTACCACTAATACTAACCATGCAAGTTAACCCTAATGCCTAATTATACATGATTAAATATAGAGGCTAAATGTTTTGTTAAAATTATATAAAGACTATTATTTGTCAAAAATAAACTAAAAATTAAATAATAATTTGGTTATACAATTTGTAAATGTGAAGACAAATTTCTTCTTTAAAAATTCTAAACCTTAAGAAAACATTTTTCTATAAAACTCACAAACTAATTAGTAGTTAAATAATAATTAAAATATGTACCTTGATTCATACTTGTAGGATCAGGTCGTAGGCACGTCAGGTGGGTAAGTTGATTTTGGGATACATTTCTTGTGAAGCGAGGAAGATGTCAGTACCATTTTAGATTTCTATCTTTTATATTGCCAAATGAGATTGATTCAACTCTTTTGAATAGTATCTTAATGCTCTATAGTCTATACAAGATATCTATTTTTTTTTCCCGAGTGCTTTTGTACTAAAGTTTGTATCATTAGACACAGTTATGAATTTCATGTGCATCTCTTGTATGGTTAATATTTTAAAAATATTAAGTTGTCATGTCACATACTCTGTAGGTTGCACCTATTCATCATCATCATCAACTTATCTGGTCGACATTTTATATGTCTTGTCATATTGCATTTTTGGTTATATTAAACTTTGATACATTTGCTTGTATGCTTGTTTAGAACAATGTTAAAGAATTTATAAACGTTTGATATGAAAATCTGGACATCAATAAAAGAAATAACATCAATTAATAGGATAAACATAAAGAAGAAGATCACCTGTCCTATGCTATTAAAGAGAAAGTAAAGAGACATCTTCAGGTGAAGTGGTTTTTGCGTTTTTTATTTTTATTTTTTACTTTTTTTAATACTACAATTATGAATTTTTTATAGTGTCAAAAATGAAAAAAAAAAACATTCAAAACATGGTGGGAGAAAGTATCCTTATCTTAGAATTTTTTTTACTTACGTGTAAAGATGAAGAGTTGTGAAGATGAAAAGACATGACATTAGAAGTGTAGTTAAATGAAATTATACCAATTAAAAAATAAATTAAAAAACATTTACATAAAATAGAGTTAACTTAAGATAATCATATGAAATTTTAATTTTTTAATTTCTCTATTCTTTTTTAACTTAGATGATAAAATGTTAAGGAGATGAAGAAGTATGACATTAGAAGTGTAAATAAATGAAATTATATAAATTGGCGATAGAAAATATAAATAAAGAAACAAAATAGGAATTAAAAAATAAGAGGAAACAGACGTATACACCATCATATTTACTTGTTTTTTTATTTATTTTAAAGGTTAGGAGAAATTAGAATCATCCTCACTTTTATAAAATAATTGACTAGTTGATTTACGTGTGATGCACGTGCGTATTGGCTGAAGCGTGTCATTACAACTAACACAAAAAATATAGGATTTTGACTTTTTGAAAAATGTTGTAAAGAATATGTTAAACCCAGCATTTGAGCATACTAGAGGAAATGCATGTGTCATTATAATAATATCAAAAATTGTTACCCCAAGAATTTTGGTAAGATTTCATTTCGTATTCGAAAACAAATTTATTTTTAAATGACTATTATAATGATTATGAAATATCTAGGGAACAATCTAAGTAAGAGTTAAATAATGTAATGATATGAACCAAATATAACAAAAAAGAATTAAAGCTTCAATAAAAGATTTTTCAAGCAAAGGTAGATAGATATTTATTAAGAGAAGGTGATGTCTTTGAAAATGTAAAAAATAAGTTTTTGGATAAAAAATTACAAGTATAAGCCAAAAAAATGTTTGGAGTAACGTAAGCAAACCAAGTGAAAAATATAAAATAGTGCATACAAAAAGGCGTAAGGAGCACTGGTAAATAATTAGAAATTCTTGAATAGTTAGAAATACACTATAATGGCTTAGATTGAGCGTTCTACAAATGACGCGGTTCAATAATTTGAAACGTGACATTTTGACAACTTTGCTCTTTATAAGTGACGAGCAATCATCAAGAGGTTGTATTAAGTCATCATATGCATCTTGAAAATACCTCGAACTATGCAATACTTCAAACTTGCCTTCTTTTTCTTCTTCAACTTCATCCCTTGTGTATCTCTTCTTTCGTTTCTTAAACTACCACTTTCTCTTTGTGAAGGGGCTCTAATAGTTCTTACACGTATATTTGTGAACCCTTGAAAGGGCTAAAAAATGTTAAGAAACACAGCTCGAAGTTCATCAATTTGTCCTCGAACACTTGACTCAGCTTGCTTAGGTGGTGGTTTGCTCGGTTGAAGAGCATTTGTTTCACCATTTTGAGCAGTCATTGTAACCCTTCTTGTCATCATTTTAAGGTTAAAATATGCAGCAAAATATGGTAGATGAGTCGAAATGGCTCTAATACCAAATGATGCAAAATTGAAATATTATCCCTTGAAGGAAAGATCATCTCTGAATAAGAAAAATTTCACAGCTTGAGAATCAGATCGAGCGTGCTATAAAATGAAGTGTTTCAACGGATTTGAGAGCAACGTTTCGACAAATTAGCTCTTTATGAGTCAAGAGCAATCCCTCGACAATTTCAAATATCTCAAGTCATCATATGGATCTTAAAAGTACCTCAGATTATGCAATCATTCAAAATTGCCTTCTTCTTCAACGTCATCTAACATGCTTTCCAATTGTAGACATTTTTCTTGAGAGAGGCTGTGGCAGCAACTTGTCAGACAACCCGATGTTGTAGTTCTCCCAACTATACAACAATTTATGCAAAAGCTTATGATTACCATGAGTACAAGGTGTTCGTACGAGGAAAAAATGTTTCTTTCTCTCAAGCAACCACTAACAGATATTAGGGGTTGCAAAACATCAAGCCATATGGGAAAACCTTTCCTTCCAATTATACGTGGATGAAATTATCATTGCACAGAAGCTCAAATGTGACATTATTTAATTAGAATCCGTCTTATGCCAGTCTCTCACTTTGATAGTCTCTCACCATAGTGATGTGACAAAGGACGAGCGTTCTTCTTTATGTCATCCACAACCATCTGCTAATTGATGTAGGAGTAGTGATTTAATAGTTTATTCTGCATGGTCTCTATTTCCATCTCTGATCACATGCCTCTGCCGACTGGCTGATATTGCATAGAGCTTGAGTGAGGAGATGTTCTATTCTAGAGCATAGTTGGATTAAAGTTTCGTTTACAACATCCGAGGTTGGGAGGATGCCCCAAGATGTGGCCAGGCCACTAGAGTTGGAGAGGTTACAGTAGACGAAACCACATTCTATTCGTGTAGCGGCCAAATTCTTAAAATTAAAATTATCTCAAATTGAAAACCTTAAAATTTTTCCCCCAAGTTGATTAAAAAAATAAGTCTCAATTCGAGCATTGAAAATATTATATTTCAGTAATTTCAAAACCTTTGAATATTAATTAGTCAAGTCATTAAATGTATGAAATCTTTTGAAACAATTTACATTGTTAGAAAAATTCAATTATTAATAACTTTTGTCAAAATTCAAAATAAATGCATAGTTGATAGAAAAATTCATAAAAATAATTTATGAAATTTTATTAACCAAAAATGTTAACATAACTTATTAAAATCTAACAAAAGCAAATTACACGACATTATACTCGAATTAAAATGAAACATAAAATTCATTTATCTGACCCAAAACATTATATTTCTCTGTATGGTCGTCTGCCTCTAAAAGAATTTTGATCGGCTATAATTGTTTTTCAACAAAATTTATCCATATAACAAAACTACTAATGAAAAATAATGTCAGTAAGTAAAATATGTGCAATTAACTACATACATTACCAAATTAATGTTTAATAATTACATATTAGTTGAAACTCATTTTCTAAGTAAAATTTAGTTTTAAACGTTTTCGTTGTATGACTATATCAGAAAGGGTATTATGCAAAGTATTTTCTTTCTATTAATTTATTATTTATTTTAGATATTTTGATTGGACACACATAGTTACACATTGATATAAATATATAGTAAAATAAAATGATAAGACATCTTATATGTTGGTATGAATATATGAATCTAATTGAATTGACGGAAGATGGTGGTTAAAGAAAGTTTGAACGAATAACTAATGAAAACTTTATCGAAAATGAAATGACTAATGACTGACTAAATGAAGGTTGAAAAATGAGTTTCAACCAGTATGTAATTATGAACATAAAATGGATGAAAAATATATTATGACTGATAAAAGTTTTAATGAAAGTTAAAAAATGAATTTCAACTAGTATGTAACTATTAACTTAAAATGGACAGAAAATATGTGATAACTAATGAAAGTCTGAACGAAAGTTTGAAAATGAGTTTCAACCAGTACGTAACTATTAAATATGAATTTGGTAACATATGCAATTAATTTACATATGCATATGTTTTATGTGTTGAGATTATTTCTAATTAGTATTTTTGTGATGTATATAAATTTTATTGAGCAGCAATTATAGCCGATCAAGATCTTTTTAGAGTCAGACAATCATATAGAGAAAGATAATATTTTGGGTCAGATAAATGAATTTAATTTTATATTTCAGTTTAATTCAGAGATAATTTTGGGTAATTTTTTTTTGTTGGATTTTAAGAAGTTATCTTGACATTTTTATTAATAAAATTTTATAAATTTTTTTATATCAACAATGTATTTATTTTGAATTTAGACAAAAGTTATTTAATGATTAAATTTTTCTAATAAATGTAAATTGTTTTAAAAGTTTACGCACATTTAATGATTTTGTTAATTAATATTCGAAGAGTTTCAAAATTATGAAATTTAGAGTTGTCATGCCCAACTTTAAATTTAATATCAAATTTGGAAAAAAAAATTTAAAATTTTTAATTTGGAGAAAAATTTTAAATTTTTAGTTTTCAACGCTCTATTTTAAATTTAATTTATTAATCAAATTGAGTGAAAATTTTTAAGATTTAAAAATTTTAATTTTGAGAATTTAGTGAGAGGTGCAGTCAGTAGGCAATGATCTAGCTGTTCAAAGATGAAGTTAGCAGAGCACCATCAACGGTATGATCATATGCTCCAGAAGATCATAGATTACCATATCTCCAGAATTTCTTCTATGTTCATGCTCATTAATGACACGATAGTTTGCGTCAGAGTTGATCCATGTCCCGATGTTCTCCTCTAGCCTGTTAATGTGAGCTTTGATTGAAATAGTGAGAGCACCGAGGAAATGTAGTATCGGTTCTGTATGTATTGTGGGACATGTTTTTTATAAGTGGGAACTATGTCCGAGGTAAGTTTGGGGGTGTTTTTTTTTTTTTTAAGTTATATTTAGGATTACATATGTTGTTTAACATTTTTATTCTGAAGTCTTTTTTAGTACACTTGCTATAAATTATTTTTCATAGTTTAATTTTTTCAATAAATCAAGTGCATATAAATCAAGTGTAAGATATATACCTCGCTTTCTCTCTCATGTTAATATAATTTTCAATAACATAATACGTCAATAATATAACCTAATTTGATGCACTAGTGTTTCTGATGTGTCCCAAAATGCCAGCACTCGATCACAAATCAAACTACAAACTTTATCAAACTTATTCACTAAAAAATTTAATTCTTTTGCTAGTATTGATGGCTTCGAAGACCTCTTTAAGAATTTGAATTGGAATCCGAGCACAAAGGACAAAGATCAACCCTTGCATTTGTTATCGTGGGAGCTAAAAATGAAAGCACATGAAGAAGGGATTTGTATCCCTTGGAGATAAATTGTAACTGAACCTTTATTTGGAAAAATCTTTTTAGCCTTATGTTCTTGTTGGCAAACATTGGCCCTCATGTAATGCTTTATAGTTTCATGCATCATTCGGCATTAGGATTAGATGTATATTAGATTAGATGGTGGTTGGAAGCAACAATTAGGCCAAAATTTAGTAATAAATTGATGCAATAATTGAGCCAAATATTGAATAGTGTTGAGGTGTGCATGTGAGCCAAGAATGGCTAAGCATTTGGCCCCATTTTGAAGCCAAATCTCATCCCCAACCTTCAGCCACCATAGGTCTATAAATGCATAGTTATTGGTGCTTGTAAACGTTGTTGAATCTATGAGAATAGTCCATTTTGTGCTCAGTCAAAGCAACCTTGAAGATTGTTGAACGGTAAGACTCTGTTCGGTCAAGAACCGAGAATCAGTGTATTCTCCTTTTGAGATTTCAAATTCGAGATTACTTGAATAGCTATTGTTCCACTATTCTTTCCTCTCTTTACGGAGCAGGATACACGAAGAAGGTGGTCATTAACTGGTTCCATTTGCTGTCATCTTCCGTTGGAAGAATGTTATTGTAACGCCCAAAATTTTTTCGCTAAACTAATTTATAGATTTACGTAATTGTAATTCGCAGAGTTTTAATTGGAATCGAGAGCGAAGAATTTCTACCATTAATTAAAAGATTATTTTGATACTAATGTAGAAGAGAAAATTTTAAGAATCCAACGAGAAACAGACTAAATAACCGTTTGATTAAACGGTTAGAGGTTGATAGTGATTTAGTAATTAGATTATTATTATTATTAAAAAAATCAAAAATAAGAACACCTTGAGGTGCTTTCTCCCCAGCACCAAAAACCCTTCTCTTTCTTTCCCTCCCCTACGCGAGAAATCCTCTTCTTCAGGATGTTCTCCCTTCCAACGATGATCTTCTCAGTTCCTCTTCACTTCTTCAAATCTAAGGTATGTTTCAGTTAGTTCTTAAGTAGATAGTTAGTTTCTTAGTTGTTTTTAGCAAAAAAGTGGAGGTAAGGAAATGATTTGGTAGTTTTGGTGAAACCTAGGAGTGAAATATGAGAATTTGAAGTTAGAGTTGATTTCTATCCATGTATTGGTGTTTAAGATAGAAGTATGAGTATATTATGAGTTTGTATGGAAAATATTAAGCGTCTGGATAGCCGAATGCTCGGTTTACGGAACGATTTTTGTTAGGCCACATTCGGTCAAGTTGTAACTGTTGGATTAGGAATTTGATTAAACAGTTAAAATTAGACGTCCTCAGAAGTCTATAACATTTCGAATCATCCAAATCAGATAAGTATAGGATAAGTTGTACAATTTCGAATTTGATCAGAAATTGTGTAAGATTTCGGGTTTACTTGGGAGTTTCGGATTAGTATGAGTTTAAGATTTTCTATGTTAGAATTTCATGAGTTGAATGAAGTAGAATTGATGAATGTGTGGTTTTATAGATTCTCCAGTTTCCAGTTAGTGTACGAAGTTGCGAACGTATTGTTAAGGACGCCAGGTAAGTAGTGTAAGTAGTGCAGTAGGCGTTTTGCCTTTGGGCCTACATCACCGTTCGGTAGGATGCATGCACGTTTACTTTATGTTATGCTTTAGTGATTATGCATCATAGTTTTAAAATACGAGAACGAAACGAAAATGAATTTTCATGTTTTTATGGAATGAAACAGTAGGACGAGACATGATGAACAAAATGAGAAGATACATAAGAAAATAATAAAGGTGGGGTTGAGTGGTCTTGTCCCCAGAGGTGCACCGCAAGATGTATCACTTCTTCCCCCACTTTACGTGGTGGCCTTATCCCGAGAGGTGCACCGCGAGCTGTGTCACTTTACTAAATCAAGGTTGACTTTATCCTGTGAGGTGGACAGCGAGGTATGTCAACTTGATCTAGCACGTAAAGAAGAACTCAGTAGTAAGAAGATAAAGAATATGTAAGAAATAGACGAAAATGAAAGTAGAGACGAAATTGTAGAAATTGCATATATTAGGATGAGTTTGATTTCAGTGTTTAAGTTTTTACGTACATTTCTTACTTAGCATTAGGCTAATAGATAAGTTCTGTGATGTAGGTAACGATGCTGTAGCTGGTGAGTATTCAGAGCGTGCCCAGGACTAGGAGACGGTTGGAGGAGTACGCTCGTGGCCGGCTGTTGAGCGTTTTGACCAAGGCGAGGGTATGTGAGAGAGTTGGTTTATTTGAGTTTTATCGAAACAATTTTGAGTCGTTTTGAGTTGTTTTGAGTCGATTGGAGTCATGTGGATGTATAGATCGATTTCAAACTTTAGTAGTCGTTTTTCTATGTAAATAATGTTTTTAAGTTGATGAAAACGTTTACGTTTTGTTATTTTATCGTTGAGTCAAATTTTGGTGGTTCTTTGAAAGATTAAGGTTTTTAGGTAAGAATCTAGTGAAGAAAGTGTCAGCCTATAGGCTGAGTGGTCGACTAAGTCTAGCAAGTGTTGACCAGTATTTAGAAGGTGTCGACCGCTCAATGGGAAAATGCGTACAGGTGTCGACCTGCACGTAAGAGGGTCGACCAAACTCTGTAGGTGTTGACCGCAAGGATCGACCAACGCAGACAGAGAAAAACGTAGTGTCGACCGGTGTATGCAAGTGTCGACCAGTAGTGTAAAATCGATGGGAGTGTTGACCTCAAGGATCGACCGACACGGACAGAGAGAAACGTAGTGTCAACCGGTAGTATAAAATGGACAGGAGTGTCGACTTCAAGGATCGACCAACGCAGATAGAAAGAACGTAGTGTTGATTGCTGCACGCAAGTGTCGATCGGTAGTGAAAAATAGATGGAAGTGTCGACCGGTGTTTACCGGGGTCGACCAAAAATGTCTTTACTTTTTGAAAACTCAAATTTTATTTAAACTAATTTTAGTCAAGTCCTCTGCAGTGACGATTTCAAATGTTTTCAAAAAGGTCATTTTAATTCGATGGACGAAGTTTTTAAATTTTTACGCGAATTTTATTCGAGCATATTTGAGTGTGTAGTAATAGTGAGCGGACCGGAAATCGACGAGTCGGTTTTCAGGTCGCTACAGGGATGATATCAGAGCAATAGGGAGCGACCAAAAACTGTGTGGGTTTTTCGGTCGCTACAGTTATGTCGGGAGTTTAATATATTTTTCATCGGACAGCATCTAGTATTTTGTGCATAACTTTTTATTTGTGAACATCTTGACCTGAAAATTTGAGGCAATATTCTTCACTCACATATTAAGGACCTCTTAAAATTTTATTGCATTTAGATTTCATTTGCCTTTCCTAAATCGTTGCTGGACTTTAAGGTATTCTCGACCTAGTCGAGATGCTGAGCTACTGGGTTTTTTATGTGCCTCAAAGGGCCGTCACTCGATCACAAACCAAGGCACGAGCTTTATCCAACCTGTTTACTAACAAGTTTAACTCTTTTGCAGGAATTACAGGTGTCGAATGCCTCTTCGTAGATTTGGAATGGGAACCGAGCACAAAGGACAAAGATCAACCCTTGCACTTGCTATCGTGGGAGCTAAAGGTGGAAGCACATGAAGAAGGGATTTGTCTCCCTCGGAATTAATTTGTAATTGAATTTTATTCGGCAAACATTCGCCTTATGTTTTTATTGGCAAACATTCGTCTTCCTGTAATGTTTTATAATTGCATGCATCTTTAGGCATTAGGATTAGATGTATGTTAAGTTAGATGGTGGTTAGAAGCAACAATTGGGCCGGAGTTTAGCAGCTCACTGATGCAACAAATGGGCCAAATCTTGAAGGTGATCTGGTGTGCAAGTGGACCAAGAATGGCCAACCATGTGGCCCATTTCGAAGCCCAAGCCCATTCTAACCTTCAGCCACCCTAGGTCTATAAATTCATAGCTATTGGTGTGTGTAAAGTTTATTGAATATATGAGAAATAGCCCTTTTTGTATTCAGCCGAAGTAGTTTAAAGCTTGGTGAACGATAAGACTCGATTCGGTCAAGAACCGAGAATGAGTGCATCTCCTTGAGCTTTCAAGCCCGAGGTTGCTTGAATAGTCATCGTTCCACTCGTCTTCCCTCTCTTTTCCAGAGAAGGATACACGAAGAGAGTGGCCAGAAACCAGTCTCGTTTGCTGCCGTCTTCCTTCGGAAGATCGTTATGTCGAGAGCCTAAAAGTTTCTCATCGGACAACATTCGGTTTTCTGCTTATATTTTGTTTTTTAGTTTCGTTTGTGGGTGAAACACTACTCATTCGAGGTGGAATCGTGTCATGTGGTATCAGAGCCATGGATAGCTTCCTTTGAATGTCTGCAAACGAGTGGATTGATCTTGTTACACATTTTGTTTGCTGCAAACTTTTCATTTCTTCTCTAGTTCGTTGGTTTTCGAAAAGGCAGAAACCGGTTCTCTTAATTTTGTGTCTATCATATAAGGATAAGCTTGAACACTACTGTAGATATGTTGTTAATGGACAAAATTTAAAAACCAAAAACTCGAAACCATTTAGTCTTTAAAGCCGAAAACTTATGTGTTGATCTGTTCATATTCGTATGTTCATATTCGTATTCGTATGTTCATATTCGTATTGTAATTGGTTGCTATTTGAGGGAAGGTGCAGGTGAGAACAGGACCCCTTAACTGATTGGTTGCTGTTTGAGGGTAGGTGCAGGTGAGAACAGAACACCCTACAGCTTATCTGCTGTTTGAGGGTAGGTCCAGGTGGTAGGTGTCTATTGTTAGACCACTGGTATTGTACGTTTATGTTATTATGCATATGGGTGTGCTATGTAGCAGCTAGTGTATTACCTTATTCGGAACAACCATTCTGTTGCTACTTTGTACCTGGTGATTTAATACTGTTTTGTGCTGATATTGTTGTCTGCTGCCTCATTCCATGCCTGCTAACACCTTAGCTTAATTACTTTGGCAGAATACTTTGTTTACTTGCTTAACCGGATATCTTACATGATTTGCACACAAACTGGAATCTCTGTGATTATGTTATTATATCCTTACTATGTGGTTTAATGATAACTGAGTTGATGCATGATATGAACACTAAAGGAAAAACATGTTTATCAAAATGTGTTAATACCCTGGTAAACTTTTATGCCTAGTTCGCTAGTTGTTTTGGTAGGTTTGACCCATTGAACTTAAAACGATCATAACTTTTGCTACGAGCGTCAGATTTTCGCCCATAAGATATCGATTCGAAGCTCTCTTAGAGCTCTACCACAGTGTCACATGCTTTGCCTGTGACAACCACCTTCCATTCCAAAAAACAGCCATTTAATCCCTCAAATTTTCATTCCAAGTTTAAGCACCCGGGATCCACTAAAATTTTCCCTCCTTCCTAACACTTAGGGTCAATCTAGCGTAAGAACACATGTTCCCCCTATAACCTTAGGAAGTCACATGAAAACTAGGAGTGGACTCAACCGAGAATTAAACCCCGATACTATGACTCAAGAACTGAACCAAGGTAAAGACGTTCCCCAACCCGAGACTCATACCCATCAAGAGGGAGAGTCCAGCCTTCAAGGACAACTATATGTACTTAATGGAGAAGTTAGTAATCAAAGCCAACAACTCAAAGACTTAACCCTTGATATGAAATTCATAATGGATAACCTCAATAAGATTAACTCCAGAGAGCCCACTCGAGATGACCTCCCTAGAATGAGCCCGATAACCCTAGGAGAACTGAATACTCTCCCAGGAGATTTCCCGACCAGGATCCTTCCCCAATGAGTGAGAGGCCACCTAACCCCAGAAGGAGGTTCCAAAACTTTGACTATCATGATGATGATGAGTGGACCCTAGACGAAGAAGAGAATTTCAGGTCTAGCCGTTGGAAGGACTTAGACGATCTTAGGAACATTAAGTTGCATGTTTCGTCATTCAATGGCACGTGCGATGGTAACACCTTTATAGATTGGATAGATAAAGTGGAGAAAGTCTTTGACTACTATGACTATTCAGATAAGATTAAAATCCAACTAGTTTCGCTCGAGCTCACGGGATACGCGGCCCTCTGGTGGGCCAACATTAAATCCCAAAGACAAAAGATAGGAGATGACCCTGTCACCACTTGGAGAGTGATGAAGTCCCTCATGACCAAAAAATTCATACCTAACCAATACCGACAAGAGCTCTTCTTACAAATCCAAAACTTGAGACAAGGAGGTCGATCTGTTGAAGAGTACCTTACTGAGTTCGAGACCCTTAAGATTCGTGGAGACATGGACGAGCCTGAAGAGCAAGTACTTGCAAGATTTATTCGATGATTGCACCGAGATATATGAGACATTGTTGAGCTGCATCCCCTAGAATCCATTGACGCAGTAGTACAAATGGCTATAAAAGTAGAGCGACAACTTAGTAGGAAGAGAAAAGCTACCTTCACCCTGAAATTTCCGCTCAAGACTACTCCTAATATCACCACTCCACAACCAGAACCAAACAAAACTTTCACCAAAGCTGAGGGAAAGAAACCGTTTCCACGTAGTTGGCCACCCAAAGAATCAAGCAACAAGACCCAGGTAGAAAGTGTCAATTCCCCTAGATCGCGAGATCTTAAATGCTTTAATGTCATGGCTTGGGTCATTTCATGGCTCAGTGTTTTAATAGACGAGTGATAATCCTATAGGAGGACACTGGAGAGTTTACGAGCGAAGACGAACGAGAAGGTATAAAAGAAGATGAAAAAGATAATGACTCCCAAGAGGGAGTTTTCCACGCCCCTAAAGGACCCATGCTTATGGTCAGAAGACGTGTTCTCGTCACTAAGAATTTTGGAGAAGACTGTCAGCATGACAACATCTTCCATAGCAGGTGTTTCATCAAGGAGAAGTTATGTTCCCTGATTATAGACAGAGGCAGTTGTGCTAACGTAGCCTCCACGGAGTTAGTGACCAAGTTAGGCCTAGAGACCAACACTCACCCCCACCCCTACAAGCTACGTTGGCTAGATGATAAGGATGATGTCAAGGTTACCAAGCAAGTGAAAGTTGAATTTTCTCTCGGGAAGTACAAGGACATGGTCCTCTACGATGTTGTGCCTATGAGTGCAAGTCATTTACTCCTAGGCCGACCCTGGCAGTTTAATCGATGGGTAAACCACGACGGCTACACTAACTACTATTCCCTTAAGTTTGAAGGAAAGACCTTCAAGTTTGCTCCCATGACCCCCGAACAAATATATAGAGATGACGCCGCAAGAAAAGAAGCCAAGGATAAGGCTACTTTATTCATGACTAAGAAGGAGATAGAGACGTCTGTGCGTAGAGCAGATCCCCTGATTTTGGTACTTTTCCGACATAGAATCATGGAACTAGGAGTTATTCCTCAAGCCGTTAAAACTTTACTTAACCAGTTCCAAGATGTGTTCCCAGAAGACTTGCCCCAAGGTCTACCACCCTTACGTGGCATTGAACACCAAATTGATCTCCTACTTGGAGCCATCCTGCCTAATAGATCAGCATACCGAATGAACCCCGAAGAAACCAAGAAGCTGCAGGACCAAGTACAAGAACTTTTGGATAAAGGTTACATTAGAGAGTCCATGAGTCCCTGTGCCGTACTCTCCTTATTAATTCTCAAGAAAGACGGCACCATGAGGATGTGTGTTGATAGCCGAGTTGTTAACCAAATTACTGTCAAGTATAGATTTCTCATACCCAGGCTCGAGAACATATTGGATGAACTCAGTGGAGCCTCTATTTTCTCTAAAGTAGATCTTAAAAGTGGCTACCATCAGATCAGGATGAGAGAAGGCGACGAGTGGAAGACAACCTTTAAGACAAAATATGGATTATTCGAATGGATGGTGATGCCTTTTGGTTTATCTAACGCCCCAAGTACGTTCATGAGACTCATGCACCATGTGCTTAAAGAGTACTTAGGAACATTTATCGTGGTATACTTCGATGACATCTTAGTGTATAGCGTGGATCTCACTCAACATCTGTCCCACCTTAACTCCCTCTTCCAGACCCTTAGAAAGGCTAAACTATTTGGTAACTTAGGGAAGTGCTCTTTCGCACAGGACAAGATGTACTTTCTAGGATTTGTCATCTCAAAAGACTGGATGGAAGTGGATAAGGAAAAGATCAACGCCATCAAGGATTGGCCTATACCAAATTCTATCACAGAAATACGAAGCTTTCACGTGCTTGCCTCGTTTTATAGAAGGTTCATTAAAGACTTTAGTTCGATTGTTGCTCCGCTTACCGATTGCACTAAAAAAGGGAAAGAGTTCTCTTGGACCCCAGTGTGTTAAAAGAGCTTTGACCTCATCAAAAATAGATTATGTCATTCCCCCGTACTTGCCCTCTCAGATTTCAACAAGGCCTTTGAGGTCAAAAGCGATGCATCTGGAGTCGACATAGGAGTAGTGCTTATGCAAGATGGCAGACCCGTCGCATACTTTAGCAAAAAGTTGAAAGAACCCATACTAAATTATTCCACCTACGACAAAGAATTCTACATAGTTATACGTGCTTTAGAACATTGGCAACATTACCTACTACAACAAGAATTTGTTATTAACACTGATCACCAGGCCCTAAGACATATCAAAAGTCAGCACAAGCTGAACAAGAGACATGCCAAGTGGATGGAGTTCTTAGAAAGGTTTCCTTACACCCTTAAGTATTTGAAAGGAGAGAATAATGTTGTGGCCGATGCCCTCTCTAGAAAGCGCATTCTATTCACCGAATTAGTGGTTAGGTTTTTTGGCATCTAATCCTAATGCTAAGGAGACCTATGAAACTGACCCCGATTTTGGAATTTATTACATCAAGTGTATGGACAAGGCCGAAGGCGAATATCGCCTCATGGATGGCTATTTACTTAAAGCGGGAAAGTTGTGCATTCCCCAAGGAAGCTTAAGACGATGCTTTGTAAAAGAATCTCATTGCGGGGGCCTAGCAAGTTACTTCGGCGAGAAAAAGACCCTAGAATTGCTTAAGGAACACTTCTATTGGCCTCGCATGATGAAAGATGTGCATCGCATAGTAGAGACATGCGTGATTTGCAAGAAGGCTAAGAGTAAAGTTCTACCTCAAGGCTTATACATGCCCTTACCCGTCCCATCACACCCTTGGGTAGAGGTTAGTATGGACTTCGTTTAGGACTGCCACGGACAGCCCGGAATAAAGACTCTATAATGGTGGTCGTGGATCGGTTCTCCAAGATGGCACATTGCCGCGACCAATAACTCTGTCCTAATAGCTAACCTATATTTTAAAGAGATTGTTCGCCTACATGGTATACCGCATTCTATCGTGTCGGATAGAGACACTAAATTTCTGAGTGCCTTTTGGACCACTTTGTGGAAAAAGTTGGAAACTAGGTTGTGTTTCAGCACATCCTTTCATCTCCAAACCGATGGTCAAACAAAAGTCGTCAACGAGACTCTAGGTACCCTCTTACGCACCGTTGTAGGTAAGAAATTATCTAACTGGGATATAGTACTCCCAGGCTTGGAGTTTGCCTACTACCGCACCCTTCATTCCACTACTCAGCAATCGCCCTTTGAGGTTACCTATGGGTTTAATCCATATACACCGTTATATCTTATTCCATTACCTTTTACGGACTTAGCTAATCCATTAGGAGCAGACAAGGTAGAACGAATTAAGGAATTGCATGAGACTGTACGCAAAGCCATCGAGAAGAGCAACAACAAGGTCGCCAAACACGCTAATAAAGGACGACGGGAAGTTATCGTTAATAAAGGAGACTTAGTTTGGTTGCACCTAAGGAAAGAAAGGTTCCTCGCTAAAAGAAAATCCAAGTTGATGCCTAGAGCAGAAGGACCATTCAAAGTGTTAGAAAGAATCAACAATAACGCCTATAAGATAGAGCTACCCGGCGACTACGGAATTTCCTCCACCTTTAATGTCCAAGATCTCTCGCCATACAAAGGAGACGATGATGACATCGAAGCGACCCCATTAACGGATTTGAGGTAATCACCTGGGGAGGATGATGTGACCTAGAGGGCCGTCACTCGATCACAAACCAAGGCACGAGATTTATCCAACCTGTTCACTAACAAGTTTAACTCTTTTGCAGGAATTACAGGTGACGAATGCCTCTTCGCGAATTTGGAATGGGAACCTAGCACAAAGGACAAGGATCAACCTTTGCACTTGCTATCGTGGGAGCTAAAGGTGGAAGCACATGAAGAAGGGATTTGCCTCCCTCGCAATTAATTTGTATTTGAATTTTATTCGGCAAACATTCGCCTTATGTTTTTATTGGCAAACATTCGCCTTCCTGTAATGTTTTATAATTGCATGCATCTTTAAGCATTAAGATTAGATGTATGTTAAGTTAGATGGTAGTTAGAAGCAACAATTGGGCCAAAGTTTAGTATCCCACTGATGCAACAAATGGGCCAAAGCTTGAAGGTGATCTGGTGTGCAAGTTGACCAAGAATGGCCAACCATGTGGCCCATTTCGAAGCCAAAGCCCATTCTAACCTTCAGCCACCCTAGATCTATAAATTCATGGCTATTGGTGTGTGTAAAGGTTGTTGAATATATGAGAAATAACATTTTGTGTTCAGCCGAAGTAGTTTGAAGCTTGGTGAACGGTAAGACTCGGTTCAGTCAAGAACCGAGAAGGAGTGTATCTCCTTGAGCTTTCAAGCCCGAGGTTGCTTGAATAGTCATCGTTCCACTCATCTTCTCTCTCTTTTCTAGAGAAGGATACACGAAGAGAGTGGCCAGAAACTTGTCCCGTTTGCTGACGTCTTCCTTTGGATGATCGTTATGCCGAGAGCCTAAAAGTTGCTCATCGGACAGCATTTGGTTTTCTGCTTGTATTTTGTTTTTTCGTTTCGTTTATGAGTGAAACACGACTCATTCGAGGTGGAATCGTGTCAGTTTTCTAACCATTATGTTGTTTGTGGGTAGAACACGACCCCCTTGCAAGTGAAATCGTGTCAGTTTCTTAGTAAATAATAAACACATTTTGTTAAACGGCATTTTTGGACTTTTGTTTACCTTACTTGAGAATTCTTATTTACATAGATTCAATCATTCTAATTGCTAGATGCTTATGGAAATTTTATGTGATATTATGTATGATAAATAAACAATTAGGTAAATTTAATTATTAATCTATAGTTTTTTAAAATTACTCAAGGTTACTTAGCATAGATATCTTATAAAGAATAGAATTTAGACTTCATGTAATTAACAATTCCACTTTCAACTTTGAGTGACTTTTTTAGATTACTCAACGAGCAAAAATTAATTCAGAGAGGCCATAGGACAAAATCTGTTGTTAGCTTAAACTTTTGTATTGCATTATATTTGCTTTTAATTTTGAATGAGTTCTTGATACTCAATAAATGAAAATTATGTATTACGAAAGGAAAGCGGGAGAAACTCTACTGCAAAGATAAATTAAAGATAAAATTCTTTGAAATAGGATACTAATAAGGTGCACAAGGCATCACAGTGGAAAGTAATCTAAAACATTACTGTACATGGGTGATGCATATTTACTTAGTTAAAAGTATATGCATAATTTACAAAAATATGTGGAACTGATAAGTTAATCATGAGATTTGGGTTTGAAATTGGATGACATATGAGATTTGGATTTGAAATTGGATAAAACAACACGTCATTATATTAAGCTGTAAATAATCTAATTTACCCATGTGTCTGGACAATCACATGACAAATTCATGTCTAAATGAATTTATTTTTAATTGGCTTTTATAGGAATATAGAAATGTTATGAATAAAAATCGGTGGAAACAATAATAATGTCACTGCTATAAAATGTGAAAAGTACTGATCATAATAATTTTTAATAAAAATTGTTTTTGACAGTTTTCGTAGATAGAATTATATTTCCAAATAAGTTTACAGAAAAGCCTAGAGGGGTTACAAACAGTTCTACTTAAAATCCAATCTACTACACAGAATTCACTTATACAGTATAATTATACCACTAAATAAGCAGTCCAAGTAAC
>CM039519.1:15446604-15508755 GCA_022433055.1 Begonia peltatifolia | reverse complement strand
CCCCTCGGTTTCTTTCCCCTCCTCCTTGCGCGATCCCCTTCCAGTGGCAATCCTCTCTGATTCTCTGTGATGACCCGGATGTATGTGTATGAGGACAACTACGGGGCAAACCTCGAGGGACGATGTGACGTAACGCCTCAAGTGTAGGCGAATCCCGGGTCGTAGAGAGGAGGACGTCACAGTCCCACATCGCTTGGGGGAGATATATGAAAATGAAACATATGTAAGGAAATCCTCCCAAAATAGTAAGACGCGTTTTGGAGCACAATTGACAACGGATTCCATAAGAACTCTGAAGTTAAGAGTGTTCTAGCGAGAGCAGTACTAGGTTGGGTGACCGACTGGGAAGTACTCGCCAAACAAATCCGTGAGAGGATGATATTGGGCTACGGCCCAATTTTCAAAGCGAACAATATCTTATTAGGAAAAGGGGTCCTAACAAATAGTATCAGAGCCTATACTAAACCGAAAATGTGGTCAACGAGGACGTTGGGCCCCAAGGGGGGGGTGATTGTGATGACCTGGACGTCTGCGTATGAGGACGACTGCGGGGCAAACCTCGAGGGACGGCGTGATGTAACGCCTCGAGTGTAGACAAATCCCGGGTCGTCACAGTCCTACATCGCTTGGGGGAGGTATATGGAAATGAAACATATGTAAGGAAATCCTCCCAAAATAGTAATACGCGTTTTGGAGCACAATTGGCAAAGAATCTCATAAGAACTCCGAAGTTAAGAGTGCTCTGATGAGAGCAGTATCAGGTTGGGTGACCGACTGAGAAGTCCTCGCCAAACAAATCCCTGAGGGAAAGATATTGGGCTACGGCCCAATCCTCAAAGCGGACAATATCTTATTAGGAAAATGGATCGTTACATTCTCTATCGATCTTCAAATTTACGGTAAGTTTTAGTTAGTTCTTAGTAGATAGTTAGTTATTTAGTTGTTTTGAGTGATAAAAGTGAAGTTAGAGGAAGTATTTGGTAGTTTTGGTGAAATCTAGGAGGGAGATACGAGATTTTGAGGTTTGTAGTCAATTTTATCCGTGTGTTGCTGTTTAAGCTGGAAGTAGGAGTAGATTATGAGTTTTTATGGAGAAGATTGAGCGTTTAGATAATCGAATACTCGATTCACGAAACGGTTTCTATTTGGCCACATTCAGCCAAACTGTAGGTGTTGGATTAGAAATTTGATTAAACCGTTAGAAATTAGACGTCCTATGGAATTCATAGCATTTCGAATTGTCCAAATCGGACGAGTATTGGATAAGTTATGCATTTGCAAATGTGGTCAAAAATTGTGTGGAATTTGGGTTTAGATAGATTCGGTGTTAAAATTGTCATTCCCTTTAGAGTTTTATGAATTAGAAGGAAAGTAGAGCTGATAAATGTGTGATTCTATAGGTTCTCTAGTTAGCGAGCTATCTACGAACGAATTGCTAAGGACGCTAGGTAAGTAGTGTAGTAGGTGCTTTTGCATTCGAGCCTACATCACAGTTTGGTAGGTTGCATGCACATGTATTTTATGTTATGGTTTAGTGATTACGCATCATGGTTTTAAAGTACGAGAACGAAATGAAAATGAATTTCCATGTTTTTACGAAATAAAACAGTGGGATGTGACAGATCAAATGAAAATGTACGAAAGAAAATAATGAAGGTGGGGTTGAGTGGTCTTGTCCCGCGAGGTGTATCACTTCTTTCCTTGCTTTACGTGGTGGCTTTGTCCCTAGAGGTGTACCACGAGGTGTGTCACTTTACTAGATTGAGGTTGGCCATGTCGTTTGAGGTAGACCGCAAGTTGTGTTACCTTGATTTAGCACGTAAAGAAGAAACCAGTAGTAAGAAGATAAAGAAGATGTAAGAAAGAGAGGAAAACGAAACTAGAGACGAAACTGTAGAAACTGCATATGTTAGGATGTGTTTGCTTTCAGTGTTTATTTTTTTATGTGCATTGCTTACTTAGCATTAGGCTAATAGATGAGTTCTGTGATGTAGGTGACGAGGCGATAGCTGGTGAGTACTCATAGCGTGCCTAGGATTAGGAAGTAGTTGGAGGAGTGCATTCGTACACGATCTAGCCAGCTGTTAGGGTATTTTGACCAGGGTGGGCGTGTATGAATTTTAGAGTTAGTCGGAGTCGTTTTGAAATGTAAATGGATTTCAAACTTTAGTAGTCGTTTTTATGTATATAACAATTTTGAGTTGATTGGAAAATGCTCGTTTTTGTTATTTTAACGTTGAGTCGAAATTCGGCTTGTTTTGAAGAATTAAAGGTTTTATGCAAATTCTGGGAAGGAAGTGTCGACCAATAAGTTTAGTGGTCGACCGATAGGTTTAGTGGTTGACTGAGCTTGGCAAGTGTCGACTGCGAGGGTCTACCTGCGAAGGCAGAGCCGAATGAAGTGTCGACCGGTAATGTAAAAATGACAAAGGTGTCAGCCACAAGGTTTGACCGGGACAGACAAAGAGGATATAGGTGTCGATCTATATATACAAGTGTCGACCGGTTAGAGTCATGAGGAGAGAGGTGTTGACCGCTAGGGTCGACCGATGCAATCAGAGGTATCTGAGGTGCCGACTGGTAAGTATAGGTGTCGACCCCTTGGTGCAGCATAGGTCAAATGTCGACTACAGCCTGTAGGGGTCGACCGAAAATTCCTTTTAATGTTTTAAAAAATTGAAATTTTATTTAAACTGATTTTAATCAAAGTCTTCCGCTGTGACGATTTTAAACGTTTTCGAAAACGTCGTTTTAAGTCGAGGAACAAAATTTTAAATTTTATACAAACTTTATTCGATTTGATGAGTAAGAGTAGAGTTAGCGACCTGGGTCCGGGGACAATTCGAGGCATTACAAGAATGGTATCAGAGCAGTAAGTAGTAGTAGTGAGCGTACCGGAAACGTGTGGGTTTTCAGGGCGCTACAAGAATGGTATATGAGTAATGAGTAGTAGTAGTGAGCGTACTAGAAATGTGTGGGTTTTTGGGGCGCTACAAAGGAATAGTATCAGAGCAGTGAGTAGTAGTAGTGAGCATACTGGAAACGTATGGGTTTTTGACGTACTACAGGAGGGTTTTCATAGCGTTACAATAGATGTGATCAGTCACCATTGTCAACCTCACATTCAAAGAATACATAATTTTTTTTTTCAAGAAAATTTTATTATGCAACAACTTTGCCTCATATAATTATGTTAACGTATCTCATATTTACTTGACAGTTGTACTTTCTAATATACTTACAAAATTTCATCTATTAGAGTAAGATGCAAAATGGCAATAGCATCTCAATCTGCTTTGTTCTATTTTTGATCTTCAACGTTTGTCGATATGTCACTGATGACTATAGCACAACTATTTCTCCGCAATAGCGCCTTAAGTTTTAATTTTTCACAATGAGAAATTATCTCCGTTGAATTTTTCAATTTCAATCTTTTCCACCATAATAACTTGACTCTAATATCACTTGTTGGAAATAAAGATCGGTAGGAATAATAATAATGTTGCCCCTGTAAAATGTGAATAGTAGTGATCAAGATAATTCTATAGAAAGACCGCTATTGATAGTTTTTTTATATAAAATTATCTTTTCAAGTAAATTCGTAAGAAAGACTTCAGGGGTCACAAATATTTACACTTAAAATCTAGTTTTCTAGACAGAACTCACTTACACATTATATCACTAAATAAGCGGTACGAGTAACGATAGCAGATGCGATTCGAAAAATACCAAGAATATTTTTCAACGCCATTTAAATATAACAGCTAAGAAATAAGAGAAATAATATTTAAAATGAACACCAAGAATTTTTACGTAAAAATCCAAATCAAGAATAAACGACGGGGACTGAGTCCAGAAAAATCTCATTATGAAAAATAGGATTTACAATATTTTCTAGATATCGAATATTTTAAAAAATATTCACTAAGAAAAATCACCACTTTTTGAATTCTTAATGTGCATAAAAACATGCCACTTATTTTTCACTCATATTCTTTCCTAAAAAAAATTCTTACTATTTCTCTTATTCTTTTTAGAGAAGATTTTTTTCTTCTTTTCTCTTTAAATGATATTTCTTTCATCAACAACTCTCTATTTATAGAGAGTTTTTCACGCAGAAAGAAATTTCAATTTTTATTCTGCATTCAATTTATGAGTTGCAAAGGAAAATTGAAATTTCCTTCTACATCTTATTAATGACGTGGATCCCTCGTCACAATGCAAAGACTTCACAAGAAAAACCAATTAAAGTAACCAACTTTACAAAAGTTTGGAAGAGTTTTATTAATAATTTAAATTGCAAGAATAATGAAATAAAAAAGTTGGATGAAAAATTAAACTATATTGAGGGAAATTGACCTTAGGATTTTTATAAAAAAAAAAACATGTTAAACTTGTACTTTGTTAAAGTTGTTTAAGTTATCAAAGTTTTAAATATTAAAATACAAGGAAAAAAAAGATTGATAAGATAAGTTTAAGGTCATAAATTTCGATAAATAATAAAATAACTTTGTGTTCAAATGATATATGATCTTAAATTACTATTACTTGCAAAACAATGGGTGGGTAAAATCGACAACAACTGGCAAAACCATATTTATTTTATTAGAAAGCAAACTCGTGTAGATATTCATATGCCCTATGTAACACCCCGAGAACCCACACGTTCCCGGTGCGCTACAGTGCATCTACACACTACACACACACTAACACTTAACATAATTCACTCAATTTAATACCCATTTGTTTTCAATTCATTTTTTTTTTCGATTCGAAAACAACTCGCGTCTCCCCTTCGACACCCCACGCACACTCTCACGGTGCCGCACATACCACTCAACGTTATTGTGTTTCGCGCACGCTCACAGCGCCGCGTGCCCCACGCACCCTGCCACTGTACAGCACGTCCGCGCGCGCACTCTCACCCCGTGTCGCAGGACCCGTGAGTACCCAACAGGGCCGCATGCCCTGCGCACCTGCGATCACGCCGCACATCCACGCTCATCTAAACTTCTCTACCATTCATTATACACACCTTGACCTATTTCGTATCCTCTCGAGTCCCAACCCTTCTCCCGAAATTTCGGCAGAGTAACAGCTAAAAACTGACTATCCCAAAAATTTAAACCCTGCACACAATTCACCATAATCCAACAATATTTATCTATCCATCATCCAGAGAAATCACCATAACCAAATCAGAATAAGAAGACGACGAAAATCCATCAAATACAAATGACGAAAGTCTCCAGTATAGAGTAATATCATTCTCTAACATGAAAAATATCTGCGTACGTCACCAAAATCACACGCACTCCATATACCTATACGCTGACTCATATACAACAACCAATCTCATCCCCCGTACATAATCACCGCAAAAGAAAGAAAACTCACAAACCGACCAGGCCACAACCTACCATCTCTACGGGTCGGGTCGCCCTAACAAAAGTCCGTCATCCGGTGCCACAGTCGCACGCCGCCAACCATCCTACGCCTCAGGACTAGGCACTCGAGGCTCACCAGCGGTATCATCAGCACCTACACCACAGAACACACAACATAAGCGTAACGCTCAGTAAGTAATGCGATATGAAAGTAAAAGCCGACAATGCAATCCTATCACCTGCAGTCTCTACACTCACACTCATGTTGTCACATCTGTGACGCGTAGTGCAGCCGCACCAGGGTAAGGAGAAACCTCACGCCACCCTACACCCTGACACGTCGCCACCGTCCCGGACTCCCCAGCAACGAGGCCCACAAGCTACACCCACTCATCACCACACGGCAACCACATCAGGGTAAGGGTGTACCTCGCGCCACTCTACACCCTGACACGTCGCCCCCGTCCCAGCCTCCCCAGCACGGGGCCACAGTTGCCACACACACACGTTTCAAAACAGCCCAGCCGGCCCACCCCTCGAGTAGGATCCGCGACTGGTGTTGCACCGGCCCACACACTAGTAGGATCCGCGGTACCACTGCCCATATCCTCACCGTCAACACATTCACGCCGCATGACGGCCCAGCCGACCCACCCCTCGAGTAGGATCCGCGACTGGTGCAGCACCGGCCCGCACACTAGCGGGATCCGCGGTACCACCGCCATACGACTCACCTCGTACATCAAAACATGTTAAAAATCATTTTCGTTCCCGCTTTTAAAATATGATGCATGTCAAACAATACGCACGCACACCACAATCAATCACATAAACCCTAAAGTTCTACAGTGTAGGCCCACTTGGGCAAAACACATCCATGCACTACTTACCTGGCGTCCTAAGCTCGCTCGATGCACAACTTTGCCAACAGAAAGCCTCAACCTACAACACAACCAATTTCTCATCAGTATTTATCTCAACATTTACCAACTAGCTAAAAACAACCTTCTCTAACTTCACTCACAAAATTTCAACTAAAACGGTTCATTGGTTCGGTTTGGCTGAAAACCAGCCCAACGTTCGGATGTGCATAACTTTTGCGTCCGCCAACGGAATCGAGCGATTCAAGTGGCTAAACGTTCCCTTAGGAACCTAGTTTAACATCCCAAGACGGATTTTAAATCGGTAGGCCGCAGATTGGCGAAAATTGCCAATAACCGAATCTGCCATTTTTATTAAAATTTCACATTTTCACTTTCCTTCAACCAAAACTCACTCTCAACTAGTTATATGCATCAAAATGGCTATGCTACTCTCCTGACTTTAAATTCTGAAAACCAATCGCAAAAGTAGGCCTCGAGCCTTATAATGTAAATTATTCCCGTTGAAATATTCCTCAAACTCCGACCGGGAATAGACTAAAGATTTCGAAAATCAAAAATTAAAATTCGAAATTCCCGGGTTATTACACCCTATTTGACTGAATTCACCTTAACCTCTTTTTCTTGTGAACAATTACAAGCGGCACAAAACTTTTCATCGTTTATAAGTTCTAATCATGCCAATTAAGAATCGACTCTAGCTGCATTTACCCTAAATATTGCCTACATATTTATTTCGATTATTTTCGTAAGGATAAACACAACTATTATTTAGAGAGATATTATTTGTTGCCTAGTATCATTTAAAAAGAAATAATATCATGTTTCCAAATATCATTCTTACTTTTTATTCTTATTTTTTTGACGTCTCAAACATTAATTAATATAATTAATGACTTATTTTAATAATTTATAATTTATTGTATTAATTGTAAAAAAAATAATTATCACGTTATGAAACAAAAATTATTAAGTAGAAATAGAGAGTAAATATAGCATTACTCTTCATTAAAAAAAAGATGTTAGACTCTCAATCTCTTAATTTAGGTTCAGTTATGGTTGGATCATTTTTCTCAAAAATAAAGAATAAATTAATCATTTTTATTTATTTTATTCTTCCAAAATTATATTATTTTTAACAATTTTTTAAAAAAATAGTTGTGTTATGATTTTGTTTCACGTTCTCTATTTGTCTCGTATAACTATTTTATCCAAACTTTTTTTGAATTAATTATTTGTTTAATAATTTTCTCCGGAGTTTTTATTGAAAAAATTAGCAAGATGATAGATTAAAATACATTCTTTTCTTCTCTTTTTTGAGTTTGCATCATATTTAATCTGTTAAAACTTAATTAATTATCTAAAGTAGGTTTTACGAAAAGAATTAGTAAACAGGATGGGTAAATAGTTGCTGAAAAATAGAGTAAAATATAAAGTAATTAATTAGACATTTGTTAACATATGAATAATCTTATACTTTCAGATTTTACTACCTAAAATATTTTCTCACATGAAAATAATTATTGGTACATTTAAAATAATAAATTATTTATTTATAATTTATTACATTAATTACACTTATTATTATTTAATAAATTTTTAATTATTTAAAATAATAAAATAGAGTAGAGAGTAAACATAATATTATTTTTAACATATATATTGTTAATCTAGCCTAGTTTCTATAAACAAATCTACAAATAAAGGCAAAAAAAAGAGAAAAAAACAAATTGGAGATTGAATCAAGTCAATCTAAACATATAATCCAATTTACCTTATAAATCTAACCAAATAAATAGTTTTATTCACTTTTGTTTTTTACCGAATAATGAAGCACTTTCCATGAATTAACTATCCTCATTTCCTGTGAAATAGATCTCTCTTCTCGTTTCAATTTTCCTACATTCTCCCTCAGTTTCATGTTTTTTCATTGTCTGTCTTATTTTTAGGAGGGAGACCTCTTCTTCAAACCTCAGAAATGGAGAGCTTATTCGTCATTTCCACCATTTATATCTTGGCCTTAGCTTCTCCAAGTATTGCAGCTTTTCATTCTAGCATACCATGTACTAGTTCCAACGTTCTTCAACATGGCGCCGTTGGGGATGGTGAAACTGATGATACTCAAGTACATCTTCTGTCCTCTTAAAAAATTTTAATCTTTATATATTTGTGTGTGTATTTCTGCGTGTAATATACACATCCATACATACAAAAATAATACATATCTATATAGACATATATTTTCATGCAAGAATGTGGATTTACTAACTGCAGAATTTGCTACATTTCTGCTTGAGTGATGTTTTCATGGAAGAATGTTGATGTAACTTTGTTTTTAGATCCGTACATGCATCAACTTACAAAATTTATATGATCAAAAAAATACTTATATTTATGGAGTAAATTTATATTAATTTTTTTGTGGTTTATGATGAACAGGCGTTTTTGAATGCATGGGAGGAAGTTTGTGATTCACAAAATGAAACGCCAACATTGGAGATTCCTATGAATGGAACTTTTTTGTTGAAGCATATTGGGTTCGAGGGTCCTTGCAAAGCCAGCACTGTTCAAGTTCTCGTAAGTACCCCAAAAATTATAACACTAATATTCAATGTGATGCTAGATTTCCTACATATTTTTTTCTCTCATTATTGACTATTTTTTAATCCTAGTTTTATTTTATAATATGGAATTCCAAGACATTAAGTGATGTTTTATTTTGATTACTTGCCACAATTCAAAAGAGATTCGAGACAAAACGAAGAACGATCCGATCTAAAACAAATCGGATCATCTTACTCTTAACTTTAAATTCTTGATTTCACAACAAAAGTCTTAAACTTTGACTACAAGTTGGACCCAAACAAAAGATCCTGTAGTGACATGGTGCAACAACTATGAAAAATAAATTAAAATAAAAGATGACCAATAATCTAACATCATTAAAAGTACAATAAATTCTTATTAGTACAAATAAAATTTAAGGGTGGCTATGACTGGACTACAGACTGAGAATTGGACTGGACCACCGATTTTGGTCCAATTTCAGTACCACATCGCGAGACCATGATCCGGTTCTCGGTCCAAAACATAATCTCTTGTCGATTTTCGGTCAATGACCCAAATTCCCGAAAAACAGGGACCAGACCGAAGTTAAAAAAAAAAAACTCTTCTTCCCTCGACTTTTTCACTTCAGTTCACTTCCACTCTTCCAGTTTCAGAATCTCGAACACCAGACCCCCGACCCATTCCCCAACTCCTGACTCGGCGACTCTCGTGCTCTGTTCTCTCATCTCAGTTGTAATAGGCCGGAAATTTTGAATTTTGAATTTTTATTTCTGAAATTTTTACTTTAATCTCGGTCGGAGTTTTGAGAAATATTTCAACGGGAAATTTAAATTTTTAGACTTGGAACCTACTTTTGCGATAGTTTTCAGAATTTAAAGTTGGAAAGTGGAGAAATTAACGAAATCACGGAAGATTAAAACACGTGAGGGCAATTTTGTAATTTGTAATTTATAAAAAAAAATAAAAAGAAATATATGAAATCACCCGAATGGCTTCGGGAAGAAGCCATTCGGCCGATTTCTGCAGAGTACCCGAGTGCCGAGAGAAGGCGATCGTGTGCTGTAGTCGGAGCTGCGGTCGACGGCCGACGAGCGTGGGTGCGAGGTGCGAGTTGTGAGCAGGTGCTACTGTCCCGACGAATCGAAGCCGTTCGGTTTCAGCAGCTCGAGTTCCCGAAGTGAGAGCCGAGTGTTTCGGCTGACTACCGCGAAGGGCGAGTTTCCGACCAATTCCGCCACCGACAATTTGGGCGCCTTGCTGGAGTCCCTCTTTCCCGTTGTGTGCAGAACTTCATTTGCTCGGTAAGCCTCTCTTCCTCCCTCTGTTATTCTGTCCAGTTTGGCCAAGTGTAAGGTTTGGCCTCCCTCCATTTTCGGTGATTTTGGCTGAAGTGTTGAGGAGGGAGTGCCGGGAAATTGGAGGGGGGGAAACCGAAGGCGAGCCCTGTCGGTTTCCCTGTTGTTGGTCGAGCTTGGTGCTCGGCCTCCTTTCAATTCCAGCAAGCTTGGCCGGAATGTATAAGTGAGATACGACTAATTGTGTATAGGAGTTGTGAAATTCGAATTTAAATCAAGAATCTGACGTTTTTGGCTTTGAGGCAGCTTCTGTTTTTGGCCGTTTCGACCTATGTTCGGCTGATCGTTTTAAATTCTGTTTTTGTGGGATAAATTAGGTGGTTAGAGGGACCTATGGCCGCTGGAATCGTTCGATTCTGATATCCGAACCAAAAGTTATGCGCGTCGGAAGTTTATGCCGGATTTTTGTCCAACTCAAATTAGCGAGCGCTTTTCGTGGAAATTCGACGTGTGAGAGTAGCATAGCCATTTTTTATGCATATAACTAGTTGCGAGTGAGTTTTGATTAAAGAGAAGTGAAAATGTGAAATTTGATAAAAGTGGCAGATTTGGTTTTTAGCGTTCTTCGCCTGTCTGCGGCTTACCGTTTTAAAATCCATCTTGGTATTTAAACTAGGTTCCTAAGGAGACATTTAGCCACTTGAATCGTTCGATTCTGTTGACGGACGCAAAAGTTATGCGCATCCGAATGTTGGGCTGGTTTTCGGCCAAACCAAACCAATGGACCGTTTTAGTTGGACTTTCATGAGTGTAGTTAAGGAAGGTTATTTTTAGCTATTTGGTGAATTTTAAGATAAATACTGATGGGAGATTGGTTGTGTTTTAGGTTGAGGCTTTCTTTTGGCGAAGCTGTGCGTCGAGCGAGCTTAGGACGCCAGGTAAGTAGTGTATGCATGTGTTTTGCCCAAATGGGCCTACACTGTAGAACTTTAGAGTTTATGTGATTGATTGTGGTGTGCATGCGTATTGTTTGGCATGCATCATATTTTTAAAAACGTGAACGAAAATGATTTTTAGCATGTTTTGATGTATGAGGTGAGACGTGTGGCGGTGGTACCACGGATCCCGCTAGTGTGCGGGCCGGTGCTTCACCAGTCGCGGATCCTACTCGAGGGGTGGGCCGGCTAGGCCGTCATGTGGTGTGAATGTGTTGACGGTGAGGATATGGGCAGTGGTACCGCAGATCCTACTACTGGTGGGCCGGTGCAACACCAGTCGCGAATCCTATTCGAGGGGTGGGCCGGCTAGGCTGTCGCGAAACGTGTGTGTGTGGCAACTGTGGCCCCGTGCTGGGGAGGCTGGGACGGGAGCGACGTGTCAGGGTGTAGAGTGGCGCGAGGTACACCGTTACCCTGATGTGGTTGCCGTGTGTGTAGCTTATGGGCCTCGTTGCTCGGGAGTCCGGGACGGTGGCGACGTGTCAAGGTGTAGGGTAGCGTGAGGTTCCTCCTTACCCTAGTGCGGCTGCACTACGCGTCGCAGATGTGACAACATGAGTGTGAGTGTAGAGACTGCATGTGCTAGGATTGCATTGTCGGCTTTTACTTTCATATCGCACTACTTACTGAGCGTTAGGCTTATGTTGTGTGTTCTGTGGTGTAGGTGCTGACGATACTGCTGGTGAGCCTCGAGTGCCTAGTCTAGAGGTGTAGGATGGTTGGCGGCATGCGACCGCAGCACCGGATGGTGGATTTTTGTTAGGGCGACCCGACCCGTGGAGTTGGTAGGTTGTGACATGGTTGGTTTTGGGGGTTTTCTTTCTTTTGTGATGATTATGTACAGTCGATGAGATGAGGTGTATATATGTCAGTGTATAGGTATATGGAGTGCGTGTGATTTTGGTGACGTACGCAGATATTTTTCATGTTAGAGTATGATATTACTCTATACTGGGGACTTTCTTCATTTGTATTTGATGGATTTTCGTTGTCTTCATACTCTGATTTGATTATGGTGATTTCTCTGGATGATGGATAGATAGATACTGTTAGTTTTGGTGAGCTGTGTGCAAGGTTTTTTTAAATTTTGTGATAGTCAGTTTTTAGCCGTTACTCTGCCGAAATTTCGGGAGAGAGGTAGGGAGTCGAGGGGATATGGAATGGGTTGAGATGTGAATAGTGAATGCTAGAGAAGGGTAGATGAGCGTGGGAGTGCGGCGTGATCGCAGGTGCGCGGGGCACGCGGCCCTGCGGGTGCTCACGGGTCGTGCGGCACCGAGTGAGGGCGTGTGCGCGGATGTGCTATACAGTGGCAGGGTGCGTGGGGCACGCGGTGCTGTGAGCGTGCGTGAGACATAATGACGTGTAGTTGGCACGTGTGGCACTGCGAGAGTGCGCGCGGGGTGTCGAAGTGGGGATGTGAGTGCGCGGTACCGGATTGTGTAGTTCGAGGGGTGCGTTGGATTCCTTCCTAAGATTTCAAGTCTTACCGTTTTATTTTAAACTTTTTTAAATGGTTTTCTTTCCCGCTGCGTATATTTATATTAAGGATTTCGTGTTCCCTCTTCGGGACGCGAGTTGTTTTCGAATCGAGTCGAAAATTTTTCATACTCACAAATGTTCTTTTGAAATTGATTTAAAAACGAAAGGGGTATTAATTTGAGTGAGTTACGTCAAGTGTTAGTGTACGTGTAGTGTGTAGTTGCACTGTAGCGCACTGGGAACGCGGGGTTTCTCGGGGGGTGTTACATCCGTAATCCCTGCTCGGCTGCTCCGATTCCCATTCTCTGTGTTCCCTACTCCGATTCGCGCTAGGCTCTATCTTTCGGATTCGCACTTGGCTCTGTCTTTGGAATCGATTCACCTGGTTGCCTTAGCTAGCTCTCCTCGTCCTCTGTCTTCGATTGTCTTTGGCTCGTCTTTGTCCTCACTCCTCACTGTATGTGTTAATTGTGTAAATTAAGGAAACTTTTGTTTTCTATTTAGTCCGGTAGTGAAGCATACGAACCTATTTTATTTTCCTGTTTAGTTGATATTTAGAATGTTCAATTGGTTGATTTATTTTTTGTTTTTCTTTCCAGAAATTTTTGTTCACTGTTTTAAAGCACTTTTTGTCGTTTCTATTTTGGTGTTTTGTTGCTTAATTTTCAGAATGATGTATTGTGTTTTTGCTATAATATTTGAACTTAATATGTGTTAGGTTTGAATAACTTATGCTGCAAATTTGAAGTCCAACATAGAAGTATCACTATTGAGTTTTCTGTTTATAATTTCTATTGAACTTTGTCTTTAATTTAGTTCTATTTTAAGATCTTAGTTGATGTCTTTATTTAGAATTGCTAGGTTGATAAACTTGAAGCTGCCATGTTTTATGTTTATATGTTGATTGGAAAATTGATCTTAATTAATGCATGTTAATTTTTTAAAAGTAGAAGATGATGTATCGATGACTTGATAATTGATATGGTTGGTTTCAGTAATTGACTTCATTTTAATATTTATCTATAATAGTTTTGAATTGATTGCCTGTTGTTGGAATTAAATTAACTATTTAATTGAATTTACTATTTAGATTTTATTTTTAAGTTTTAAAGTACTTAGATTAATTTTGGATGTTGAATTTAGTTTCTTATATTTCATTTTATGTTTGATAGTTGGATTCATTTTGGATGTTGAATTTAGTTTCTTAGATTTCGTTTTAATATTTAATAGTTGGATATAGACCTTTATTTTATATGTTTGATACTTTGATTTAAACTTTCAGTTTGTTAAGTATGTGTTTAATGCTTTTGGATTTTTATTTAGGTTCATCGTTTTTACATAAAATAGATTTTTGGAATTGTTTGATGTGAAAATTTATTATTTAAAAAAAAGGTTGGGAGTAACCGGGACTGAACCAAAATTTCGGTCCGATCTCGGTTCAGTCCCGATCCTTCATGGGACTGGTTCAGGTCCTCGAGAAAATTCTTCCAAAAATGCTGGCTAGTTTTGGTTCGGACTCGGGATCGGATTAAACTGGCCAGTGCCCACCCCTGATAAAACTGCTAAGGAAAAGTTTCTTAATCTACTCATGTTCTGGCAATGGAGAACCACTATTATTTAAATGTGAAAAAGATAGAATCATACGGGGTGAGTTAAGTACACTCAATAAGAATGAAGTTTTATATTTAGCTTTTAACTTAAAAATAATGAATGAACATGTTATGTATAAAATATTTAATAAAAATTGATTTGAAATCAATGAGAAGAGTAATCGTTAAAATAACTTATTATAATAGGATACATACCAAAACTAATTTCTTATTGTATAAAAATTTCAATGAACATGGGAAATTCTACCTTTGAATTAAACATCAAAATCATTCTCAACAGAGTGAAAAGTCTAATTTTACATGCATCTATCTTTGGATCGCTGACCATAGAAATCTCCAATTTAAGTTTCTAAGGGTTTAACGATTCCTTTCTCCTAAACCCACATCAATACCAACTTCTAAGCTCTTTCAACCTTCAGCTTTAAGAACTCTTATCAAATCCAAAAATCTAATGAAATCAATATCAAGAGAGGGGAAAAATAGTTGCTCAACAGTGTCTCCTCTGATCGCGCTCGTAATTCTCTTGTGTTTGCAATCCCCCCACAAGCCATGGGGTTCACATTGGTTCTTTTTGCAAAAAGGAAAATTTAGTTGAGAGAAACTCTGGGCAAAGAATAATCATGCGAGTGCAAATAGGGAGAGAAGGGGAAGAGAATCTTCTTAAAATCAAAAGTTGGAGATTAAATAATTATTAGTTTTTTTTTTTAATTTTACCTCGTGAGAGAGATCGAGTGGTAGAGGGGAAGTTCTCACATTCTCCCCCACTTAGAGAATTTCATCCTTGAAATTTAAATTAACTTCAATAGCGCATTTGAACATATGGGAGTACTTAACTATCATCTCATATTCAATTTCTTTAGTAACTTCTCTTTTACTATGCTTACTTTATTAAATTCGAATCAAAGAAATTTTACAATTACACAAAACTTTGATCTCATAACTTAATATTCTTTCAGTCTCTTCCTCATAAGAAATATTCTCCAGGATAAATAGCTCTGTCTAGGAAATTACATGAGACAAGTTAGAAGTATAATTTCTTAGCATAGATATGTGAAAGCAATTACGAACATGATTTAACTACTGGTGTAATTTCAATCGATATACTACTAGGACAACATGTTCCATTATTCGAAAAGATCTGATATGCCATGGAGATAACTTTCCTTTTACACCTAAACGACTTATACCTCTCATCGACTTAACTATCAAAAATACAAAATCTTTGGCCTCAAATTGAACTTTTTTTCTTAGAAGGCCTGCATAATTTTTTTGTAAACTTTGAACTATTCTTAGCTGTTCTTTAATCACTTGAACTTTCTCAATAGTCTCATAAATCAAATTAGACTCGAAAGTAACACGCTCTTCGACCATAGCCCAATATAATGATAATATGCGCAGTCTCTCATATCAGGCATCATATGGTGAAACTTCCATGCTGGTTTGATAGCTATTCTTATAAATAAACTCCACTAAAGGCAAATGATCCACCCAGCTGTCACAAAAATTTAGAATGTGTGACCTTAACATGTCCTCGAGAATCTAGATCGTAATTTAGAAGTGAATCTCATATCTCTATCTACCACAATACTCGAATGAATACCATGACAACAAACAATATTCTCTATATAGAATTTACTCAACTTCGTGAAAGAATAACTTATTTTGACTAGAATAAATTGTGTAGACTTAGTCAATCTGTCGACTATCACTCAAATCACATCAAATTTTATAATGTCCTTAGTAACCAATCGCAAAATCCAGAGTAATTTATCTCAATTCCATTTGGGGATAGGTAGATGTTTCAATGACTCCGTTGGTCTCTCTGATACTCAGCCTTAATGTACTAACAAGTCAAATAATTGGACACATGTTCTAATACATCATGCTTCATTCAAACTGACACTTTAGATCATGATACTTTTTGGGTGACTATGATGAGCTCTCTACTAAAACTACTTGCTTCAAATCCAAATGACTAAGCATAACAACTCGGTTTCTGAAAAATAGAAAACCATTTGAGATGATCTTCCAAACGTTAAGCAATTTGCAGCTCGAAGTTTCACTAACTTCTCTTTCAGTTCACCATTTGACTTCTGCATGTCCTTAACAGGCCACATTAGTGTAGGGGTCGCTACTAAATTAAATATTCAAATTAATTGACCATCTTTTTTATACTATAACTCATAATCTTCCACGGTCAAATATCTCTTCTAATATTCCAATACAAGACAAGAAAGAGAAATTGGAGGATGATAACTCAAGGCATCGACAACAACAGTGACCTTTTGGAGATGATATTTTAAAGTAAAGTCATAATCGTGCATATACTCCATCCATCAGCATTGCTTAAGATTCAAATTTACTAGCATGAAAAGATATTTCAAACTTTTATGATCAGAAAATATTTTGAACTTAGCACTAGATAAATCTTCAAGGCGAATATAATAATTACTAGCTCTAAATTGTGGGTATAATAATTTCATTCATATTTCTTTAATTGTTGAGATACATGAACTATCACTATGTCCTCATGCATTAGAACTCTTCAAAAACCAACTTCAAATGAATTTGTATATATTAAGCAACACAAACTTTCATCAGGTACAACCAAAACTGGTGTGACAATGAATCTTTGCTTTAGCTCCTTAAAAGTTGTCTAACATTTACTGTTTAAAATAAATTTCAGGTCTTTCATAGTCAATTGAGTTAATGACACAACAATGGAATAAAATGTTCCACAAACCGACAATAATAACTAGTCAGACCCAAAAACTTTGAACCTCTGTTGAGTTCTTGGATGGCTTCCAATCCAACACAGCCTCGCCCGTGGCTAGATCTAATGAAAAGTTGTCTTGAGAAACTACATGACATAGAATCATCAAGAAATTGCACTTTTCTTGCTTTGTATACAACTAACGCTCACATAGTGTGTGAAAAACAATTCATAGATGCTGCATTTGCTCATTGTCTTTGAATATATCAAAATATTGTTAATAAATACCACTACAAGCTTATTAAGATCAGGCTGAAAGACTCGATTCATCATATCCATGGATGATGTAGGCACATTAGTCAATGCAAAAAGAAGCACCATAAATTCAAAGTGTAAATATCGAGTACAAAAGTCTGTCTTAGGAATGTCTTCTTTATGAATCTCCAACTGGTGGTATTTACATTTCAAATCAATGTACAAGAAATACATAATCCTCCTAGTTGATCAAATAGTTCGTCACTCCTCAGCAACATATATTTATTATTAAGTGTCATATGATTAAATTTTTGGTAATTAATACACAAGTCAAGCAAACCATGTTGCTTTTTTACAAATAAATCTCGTGCACCTCAAGGTGAAGTATTATTATGAATGAAACCTTTTTGTAGCAAATCATCCAAATGAATTCTCAACTCATTCAATTCAACAAAAGTCATGCGGTATAAAACAATTGAAATTGTAGTAGTGTGGGGCACTAATTAAATAGAAAGTTCAAACTCCTCGTTTGGTGGTAACCCAAAAAGATCCTCAAGAAAATATTAAGAAAATCACAAACTATATAAAACCCAGAATCCTATCTGTCGTATCAAGGTCAATGGTAATTGTAAAAACTCTCTCATTAAGCTATAATCTTGTCCAATCACCCAAATAGACTCATAAAATAGAATAGATGAGAGTAACATGGGTATTGCATGGATGCATCAGGATTTGTCCATATGTAAGAGGTACATTTCTTCCGTGACAATCAATTCATTTTTTATAGTGGTTCAACAAATCGATACTCAGAATCACACCAAACGTATCCACAGGTATCACTATTAGATTACCTAACAACTCGTTATCACCAACAAATGAGAGCAGCAGACAGTACAAAGAAATTCATATCATAATTCTTATACATAGGGGTACTTAAAATCAAAAGATCTTTTAACTTTTCCTCTGTTACACTCATAATATGAGAATATGATGGAGAAGCAGAAAAAAATTGTGACACTCATATCAAACAATACATGAAAAGTAGTATTAAAGAAAGAGATCATACCGTCAATAACAACCTAGCTGATCTGATCAAGAGTCTCCAATCTTGTAACTTCATAACCTTGACTAGTCATCTTCTAATTTCTCTTCATGTTGCCACCAAATCGAGAGGTTTATAAGCTGAGGGCTAATCTGGACATCTGAGTAGTAGATCCTGCAGGAGTGGGACTATGCAAAATTGTGCTACTACTCCGTAGACCTCTAAAAGTTAGTACTAATAAGCTGATATTGATGCTAATAGGGCAACTTGTAACCAATTGGATGTAGAGGAGCAAAAGTGAATGATCTAGAGCAAGTGTGATGACACTATCCAAAAAATCCTCTATTAGCTTTAAAAGCAGGTCCAGTGGGGAATGTGACGCCCCAGGAACAATACACGATTCTTGATTCATTCACTGCTCTGATACCAACTCTTGTACGTCTCAATCCACCTTGGACCAGTTTGCCATTTACTCTCTATTTCACTCGTATCGTAAAATTTGCATAAAATTTTAAAACTTTTATCTCTCGGCTTAAAACGACATTTTTTAAAAGATTTTAAATGGAATTGCAGCAGAAAACTCAATTAAAATCAGTTTGGATAAAACTTCATTTTATTAACGTAAAACAGAGACACCCGGTTGACACTTATAATCGTCGGTCAACACTTAGATCATCTCGGGATTTTCATCAGTCAACACCGGGTACACCGGTCGACACTACATTTCTCTCGGGTCTTTTTGTCGATCGACACCGAGAACACCGGTCGACACTTCTACAATCATCTCAGAGAGTGGTCGACACATGCTTTCACATGTTGACACCTTGGTCCTCTCTGTCTACGCATGTCGACCCTCCCGGTCGACATTGCTACCATTTTTTTCACTACCGGTCGACACCTATAACCAGGAGTTGACACTTACTTCGGCTCTCCCCGCGCAGGTCAAACCTCGCGGTCGACACTCACCTTCCATTTGACACTGATCGGTTGACACCTTGCACCAGTATACTTAAAATGACACCAGTTCAGAGAAAACACACGATGACATTCCTACGATTAAATCCACGAAGTAAAGACATATATTAAAACATAATTCCTTCAAGTAATTTCAAAAAATACATAATCCCTACTCCAGTCTTGATTATAACCGTACCATACGTCCTATATTCCGCCATGGTCGAGTCGCCCCAACAACTGCCTGCACCGGCATACGGCGTACGTCACCAACACCATCCTAGGAATGCCCGTCACCTAGCAACTCACCGGAAAGCTCGTCGGCACCTACACCACGGAACACAAAACATAAGCCTAATGCTTAGCAAGTATGGAGCATGAATTAAAAATCAGTATGAAGCATGAATTAAAAATCAATGCACAACTCAACCCCTAACACATGCAGTTTCTACACTTTGTTTCGTTTTCGTTTTCATTATTATAATATTTCATTTTCACGTGTGAGTCAAGTATGCGCACATCTTATTCCACTCAGGACAGCCACACCATGATCCACGGAGCGAGATTAGAGGCACACATCGTGATCACACATGGGACGGCCACACAAAATCTCCTCCCAACAGCGATCATAGAACCCTCTAGTGCTTTCTCAATAGCACGTTAACGATGAGATGTTCACAAACTGTGTCATCTTATATACTTTCATCCATGGGAACCCCCAAGTGCTTTACCACTAGCACGATAAGGACGAGGCGTTGCCCAGACGTGACATCTTTTCTTATCTGATTACATTTCATATGCACAATTCAAATCATGCTCAAAACTCGTTCTTTCGTAGTTCAAAACCATGATGCATGACAACACATACGCACAACCAACTAACCAAACAATAAAACAACAATCAAAACAAACAAATAATCCTATCATTCCATGGTGTAGCCCAAAGGGAAACAATTCATCACTTACCTGGCGTACTTGAAATTTTCTCGTACTTCGTTACTTCGTACTCTAACTGAGAATACCTGTAAAATTACACATTCATCAATTCTAACTCATTCAATTCATAAATTCCTAGCTTGAAAGTCATAACTCATACCAAAACCAAAACTCCCTACTAAATCCAAAATCCCACTCAATTTCCTACCAACTTCGGAAATTCACAACTTCTCCAAGACTCGTCCGAATTGGACGATTCAATGTGCTACAAACTCCACAGGACGTCTAGTTTCCAATGGTCTTATCCATTTCTTAATTGAACATCCACAACTTGGCCGAACGTGGCCAAACAGACACCATCCAAAATTCATATATTCGGCTAACCACTCACTTAATCTTTCCCATCAAAGCTCGTAATCTACTCCTTTTTCTAGCTTAGTCGCCAACATGTGGATAAAAATCAACTCTACATTCAATTTTCCGTATCTCCCTACTAGGTTTTCACCAAATCACTCAACACCCTCACTAACTTCGGTTTTAACACTCAAAAAAGCTAAACGACTAACTAACTACTAGAAACTAACTAAAACATAACTTAGAATTCGAAGATTCATAGATGAACGGAGGAGAATTGTCGAAGGCTTCACATGGGAGAGGAGAAAAAGCTGAAGGGGTTGCGTTGGAGAATAACATCGTAAGGTGTTTTACCTTCTATTCATCTTTTTTCTTTTAATAATAATAATAATAATAACTTAATTACTATTTCGCTCTTAATCATTAACCGTTTAATAAATCTGTTATATGGTCCGATTCTAGTTGGATTCTTGAATTTTTCTTTTCTTCATTATCTTCAAAATAATCTTTTACTTAAGGACAGAAATTCTCCGTTATCAATTTTGATCAAAACTCTACCAATTATAATTACAAAAATTTGAAATTAATTTAAATAGAAATTCTGGATGCTACATTCCACTCTCCTTACAAAAGTTTTGTCCTCAAAATTTGCTAGCTAAACAACTCAGGATAACGATCTATCATATCCTGTTGTCTTTCCCACGTTGGCTCCTCCACATTGTGGTTACACCACAATACTTTTACCAGCGGAATATCCTTATTGTGTAGTGTCTTCACTGCATAATCCAAAATCTCCACTGGTTTTTCTTCGTACATAAGGTTGGATGTACCTCAATCTCCTGCTGAACACACAACGTGTGATGGATCTTTGAAACACTTTCTTAGCATCGACACATGGAAAACATTGTGAACTCCTTCCATGGAAGCTAGCAGTTCTAGTTGGTACGCATTCCTTCCAATTCTCTTTGTGATCGGGAATGGTCCAATGTATCTTGGGTTTAACTTACCCTTCCTCCAGAACCTCATTACACCCTTGAACGGTGAAATATTTAGGAAATCTTCATCTTCTACTTTGAATTCCAATTCTCTTCTTCTTCCATCGGTATTGCTCTTTTGTCAACTTTAAGCTGTCAATATCTGCTGCCGAATAATCTTGATCTTCTCAGTTGTTTGCTGCACAATTTCTGGACCAATCAAGCTGGCTTCACCGACTTCATCCCAATAAAAGGGCGATCTGCACTTTCTTTCGTATAAAGCTTCGTAAGAGGTCATACCTATCGTAGCTTGATAGCTGTTGTTGTATGAGAATTCCACAAACAATCCATCACTTACCTGGCATCCTTGAAATTTTCTCGTACTTCGTAACTTTGTACTCTAATTGAGAATACCTATAAAATTACACATCCATATATTCTAACTCGTTCAATTCATAAATTCCTAGCTTGAAAGTCATAACTCATACTAAAACCAAAACTCCCCACTAAACCCGATATCTCACTCAATTTCCTACCAACTTCAGAAATTCACAACTTCTCCAATACTTGTCCGAATTGGACGATTCAACGTGCTACAAACTTCCACAGGACATGTAATTTTCAATGGTCTTATCCATTTCCTAATTGGACATTCACAACTTGGCCAAACGTGGCCTAACGGACACCATTTCAAAATTTGTATATTCGGCCAACCACTCACTTAATCTTTCCCATCAAATCTCATAATCTACTCCTATTTCTAGCTTAGGCACCAACATGCGGATAAAATCGACTTTACATTCAATTTCTCGTATCTCCCTCTTAGGTTTTCACCAAATCACTCAATACCCTTACTAACTTCGGTTTTAACACTCGAAATGGCTAAATGACTAACTAACTACTAGAAACTAACTAAAACATACCTTAGAATTTGAAGATTCGTGGAAGAACGGAGGAGAATCGTCGAGGGCTTCACGCAGGAGAGGAGAAGAAGCTGAAGGGGTTGTGTTGGAGAATAACACCGTAAGGTGTTTTAGCTTCTCTGCATCTATTTTTTTTATTATTATTAATAATAATAATAACTTAATTACTATTTCACCCTTAATCATTAACCGTTTAATAAATCTGTTATACGATCCGATTCCGGTTGGATTATTAAATTTTTCTATTCTCCATTAGCTTCAAAATAATCTTTTACTTGAGGGCAAAATTTATCTGTTATCAATTCTGACAAAAACTTTACTAATTATAATTAAAAAAATCTGAAATTAGTTTAAACGAAAATTCTGGGTGCTACAGGAGATGTTGGTATAGGTGTTGAATTAGCTTGCATAGGTTTCTAATTCATTGGGCAGTTTCTCTTCAAATGCCTAGGGTACCTACAAGGGTGACAAACATAAGGGCCTACATGCTCACTAGCATAAGTTGGTGCACTAAATTTTCCGTTGACTACATTTTGAGTGTGTCCACCTCTATTCGTACCCTTTATTTGATTATTTCTAGTCATTTTGCTACCTACTAGTTGCTTTTTATTTCCCTTACACCCATAATTTGAAGAAATGATGCACAAACATAAGAATGTGTGCCACTTGTATCAAAAATACAAAAACAGTAATATTAAAGAAAGGGATCGAAACGTCAATGATACCCTGGCTGGTTTGATCAAGAGTTGCAAATCATGCAATTACACAAGCTTGGACAATCATCTTCTCATTTCCTTTCTTGTTGCCACCAAATCCACATGTTCATGAGCTGGGGACAGATCCAGCCATCTGACGAGTAGATCCTCTAGAGTGGTACTGAATGCAAAACTCTTTTCGTACCTAATAGACCTCCAAATGTTGGTGCTAATAGGTTGATACTGATGCTAATGCAAAAGCCTATAACCAACTAGCTATGTGACACGATTCCACCCTCGAATGAGTCGTGTTTTACCCATAAACGAAACAGAAAATAAAAGGAGTAGAAAAATCGAATGCTGTCCGATAAGCAACCTTTTAGGCTCTCGGCATAACAATCTTCCGAAGGAATACGGCAGCAAACGGAACCGGTTACTGGCCACTCTCTTCGTGTATCCTTCTCTGGAAAGAGAGGGAAGAAGAGTGGAACAACGGCTATTCAAGCAACCTTGGGCTTCAAAGCTCAAAGGAGATGCACTCCTTCTCGGTTCTTGACCGAACTGAGTCTTACTGTTCACCAAGCTTCAACCTACTTTGGCTGAACACAAAATGAGCTATTGCAATAGATTCAACAACCTTTACAAATACCAATAGTCATGTATTTATAGACCTAGAGTGGCTGAAGGTTAGAATGGGCTTGGGCTTCGAAATGGGCCACATGGTTGGCCCTTCTTGGTCCACTTGCACACCAGAGCACTCTTCAAACTTTGGTCCATTTGTTGCATCAATGTGCTGCTAAACTTCGGCTCAATTGTTGCTTATAACCACCATCTAACTTAACATACATTTAATCATAATGCCTAAGAATGCATGCAACTATAAAACATTACAGGAAGGCGAATGTTTGCCAACAAAAACATAAGGCAAATATTTGCCAAATAAAATTCAATTACAAATTAATTCCGAGGGAGACAAATCCCTTCTTCAAGTGCTTCCACCTTTAGCTCCCACGATAGCAAGTGCAATGGTTGATCTTGTTCCTTTGTGCTCGGATCCTATTCCAAGTCTGCAAAGAAGCATTCGAAACCCGTAATTTCTGCAAAAGAATTGAACTTGTTAGTGAACATGTTTGATAAAGCTTGTGCCTTGTTTTGTGATCGAGTGATGGCTCTCTGGGTCACATTACTATGGCAGACCAAAAGTCTGTGATCCAAAGTAAGTGCACTGACCTTGTCTAGAAAATCCTATGCTAACTCCAAAACTAAGTCTAAATGGAGATGTTTGTGTAGGTGCTGAATTAGCTTGGGTAGCTCTTTGATTCTTTGAGCAGTTTCTCCTCAGATGCCTAGATTACCCACAAGTGTGACAAACATAAGAGTTTGCACAGTTACTAGCATAAGGTGCTCCACTAGACTATCCATTGACTCTGCTCTGAATGTGTCCACTTTTATTCTAACCATTTCTTTAGTATTTTCTAGTCATTTTGCCACCCACTAGCTGCTCTTTATTTCCCTTATCTTTGTACACCAAACTGCTCATTCAAACTACTCTAACTTGCTTAGCAACAACAACCACCTCAAAAATGTAACCAAACTTCATTTGCAGATATCTAATGACAAATCTTAAATTTATATTCATCCTAAATTTTATCATTTTTTCCACCAAATCCATCTCTCTCATATATTATTAGAGCTTCATAAACTTAGTATAACATTCGGTAAAAATAAGACTCTCTTACTCCAAATCATGATGAGAGGTAATCATATTATAATGATGACCCATTTTATAATAGTCATTCCTGACAAGCTTCTCCAACTTACCCAAGTCATTATCTTTACTAGTTAGTTTAACATAATAGATTTCCACCAAACCTCTAACATCTTTTTGCAGTTAGAAGTTGCAAACCCAACCTAGTACTGGTACAAAAGTCTAATGGCAATCAAATTCATCTGCATCACCCTCGACCAATTCTCATCATTCTGAGGTTTAGCGCTACCTGCAAACACCAGTGGGTACATACAGTAGATCTCACAGTCTTGATTGCCTGCCCTTATCTCTAGAAGCTCTTCTAGCAAGCATTTTCGAAAAATTAAAGAATTTTATGGTACGAGTTAAAATACGTCCTTAGACACAATAATTGCAAAACTCTTTTATATATATCACATTATCTATTTTATAGACATCACTTTTCAGGATGAAAACTTGACTCTAATACCAAAATTTCTTTCACAATCAAAAAGGGACCCAAGACTGAAAGAGTAATGACCCGACCTAAAACAAACCAAATCTTTTGAACCTTAACTTTAAATCTTTGATTTGATAGCAGAAGTCTTAAACTTAGAATAAAAGTCAATCCCAAACAAAAGATCTAACATTGACATTTAAGATAATGGGTCTAACAACTATGTAAAAATAAATTAAAATAAAAGATAATCAATAATCGAAACTCACTAAACATAAAATAAACTCTCCTCGAGAAAAATAAAACTATTAAGGGAAAGTCTTTACATCTACTCTTCATCTAGCAACTGGGGACCATGGCGATTTAAACTCTTAAATGAAAGAGTCGTTTGCTGTGAGTCAACAAACTCGGTAGGGATAAAGTTTTATGTTTAGCCTTTAACTTAAAACAATAAATGAAAATACCATGTATAAAACATTTAATAAAAACTTATTTGAAATCAATCAGAAGGACAAGTGTTAAACAACCCACTATAACGTAGTACATACTTAAAGTAGACCGTTATGGTATAAAATATATGGTGAAAATGGTCCCAATCTTAGACGTCGGGAACACCATTCCAAAAGCATAACAAAAATAAATAAATAACTGCGATACTCAAGCAATCGCAATAACAACAATGACCCTAATCAGGTTTAAGATTTTGCGTACAGAGACACAATCTTCAACTATCTAAATTACTCTAGTTAATAGCAACCAAACATATTTTGTAAAGTTCAAATGTGCGTAATAGAAACAACACACCCACGTGTTCAAACTTGGTTCACTCGACTAAGACTATCTAAATATTCATATTCGAAAAAAACATGTTCAATGAAAATTACATAGATAATTTTAAAATTGACAAGATATAAAAATGAATAGGTCATTTAATATGATAACAATCTCAAAATTAATACTATTCTACGTATAAAAACCTTTACCTCAAAATAAGTCTATCTATAACTAAAGCCCAAACCAACCGGGGAAACCCATAATGTGTCAAGTTTAAAATTATAAGTCTCACCACATAATCGTAATATCGTCATAAAATCAAATTTAAAATTTTATACTCAAATCTAAAATTTTAAGGCTTAAAATTGACTTAAAAAAAGTTGGAAGCTCAATTTGGGTCCAAAACAAGTCCTAAAACAACTCAATTACAATTGGGTCAGGAATCCAAATCGGGCCCAAAACATGCCATGGGCTGTGGCACACCAAGTGGTTCGAGCTGAGACCTCCCAAAAGACCTGCTCGAGCCGTGGCCTATGGGTCTGTGGCTTGTGGGTTTCTCCATTAATTCTGGCAAATATGGAACCCAATCTATCAATGGACGTGCTCATTATACAGTATAATACCCATCCATTAATTGAAATTTTATGCCCAAAGAATTAATGTTAGAATTGAATGCCAAAATTATCCTCAACTGAGAGTGAAGAGTTGACATTTACAAACCTTTCTCTTTCGATCGCTGGCCATTGAAATCTCAAATCTGAGTCTCTAAGGGTTCGGTGGTTCCTTTTACCCATCCCACACCAATACCAGCCTCTTAGTTCCTTCAACCTTCAACTTTAAAGAATAACTCTGATCCAATCCCAAACTCTGATAAAATCAATATCAAGAGAGGGAAAAAATAGTTTGATCACCAATGTATCCTATGATCGCTCCAAGCTCTCTCATGTTCGCCCTCACAATCTATTTAATACTGGTAAAGAATATTTGTACCAGTACAAAAGTGTAACATAATATGATGATTTGAAAATTTGGTAGAAAAGTATTTGTTGATTATTTGATGACGTTAATATTTGTACAAAATATTGTGTTTTTAGCTCACAGGGGCGATTGTAGCACCAAAAAGCATGGAAGAATTTGAAAACAAAGGAAGGAATAAATGGATAGAGTTTACACACATAAATGGTCTCACCGTCAAAGGAGGTGGACTGATCAATGGCAATGGATGGGCTTGGTGGGATCAATGCACTTCCAACTGCCATCGACTAACAGTAAAACATTCAATCAATTCTATGTTTACATTTAATAAGTTGTTGTATATTCATTTGATTTTGGTTTCCTTTCATAATTGAAAATTATGAATATATTTGTTGTCAGAAAAAAGAAAATTAATATATTTGTTGCAGGCATTGTACTTTCACAACTGCAGTGGATTGATTCTGCAAGAAATCAATCATATGGACAGCCCTAAAAACCACATCTCCATAAACTCATGCAGCAACGTAACATTATCAAACCTTACCATCACTGCTCCAGAACACAGCCCTAACACTGATGGAGTTGACATTTCCCTCTCCACCAATGTTCATATTTACGACAGCATCATCGCCACAGGTTTTCATCTTCCTCGCTCTTTCTTTCTTCCCATGAAATTTGTCTTTACCCTTTGATTCTTATATTGTTAAGTCATCTGAATAAACAGTGAAAATATGACACTTGTAAAATTTCATCTTTTTAGTACGATAGTGTCTTTTTTAAATCGAAAATGCATGATTTTGTTCTCAATTTTCACCCAAAAACGAGTCCTACTAATGTCGAGAGGGATCTTATTTATAAATCACTCCCTTTTTCACTGTGCCTAAGTAACATGGGATTATGCACCCTCTTGCTATGGATAGTCACTAACAATTTACTGTGAGCTGGGATCATTCTATTAAAAAACAGGATAGATTGTCACATGCATGTTTGGGAATGATTCTTATCTTCGTTTCACTCTTTTGTTTAGCTCGGATAAAATGATGTGACTTGTTACATTGTTGTAGGCGATGATTGTGTGGCAATTAATAAAGGTTCGTCTGATATCAACATCACAAATATAGCATGCGGACCTGGCCATGGCATAAGGTAAAGAATATTTACACAAAAAACGTAGTTGTTTTGTAAAAGAGGTAGTGTTTTTTTTTCCTTCAAATATATTTTAAGGATGTTTTAAATTCTACAAAGCAGAAATATTTGACTGTGTAGTAAATGTTTGCAGTGTTGGAAGTCTAGGCCAAAATGGAGAATATGACACAGTTGAGCGAGTACATGTCAAGAATTGCAGCTTCACAAGAACTCAAAATGGAGCCAGAATCAAGACATGGCAGGTAGTATTTATTTAGCGAGAGAAAGGAGATCATGCATTGATCCTTGAGCGATTGTCTTAATTTTTATTGCTCTCACAGGGTGGTGCAGGATTTGCTAGGCAGATCATATTTGAAGATATAATACTAGATAATGCGAGATATCCCATAATTATAGAGCAAAAATACACAGATAGGGCATTCACTTCAAATAACAAGGTTCAAAGATCAATACAATACAAAGTTCTCTTGTCTTTGGCATCTCTCTTACTACATTCTAATTCGAGTTGCATAATTTTCTCGATTAATTCTACAGGACTCGAGTGTTCAGGTCAGTAACGTCACGTACAAAAACTTTTACGGAACATCAGACAGCAAACATTATGCTATCGTGTTCGACTGCAGCAGAGAATGTGGATGTTCAAATATTTTTGTGGATGGAGTAAATATAACCTCTTTTGACCCTGAAAAACAATCCACTGTTTTGTGTCAAAATGCTCAAGGAAAGTCTAATTGTTCTAGGCCTATTATACCTTGTCTTTCCCAATTATAAATTGATTGAAACCCTTTTAGATTAAGGGTTTTTAATAATTTTATATTAGAAATTCTCATTTAGTCAAATTGACATTGTCGTAGCACAGAATGACAATTTATTTCCAAAACAATTGGTTGGAATGTATTCGAATGACATTTGCAAAATGAAATGGAAATAAGTGAGAATCTAAGTGAAATTAGTGCATCAAAAAGTTTTAGATTGTTGATTCAGTTCTATACCCCAAAACGGTTCAGTTTCAGCTTCACCATGCAAAAACCGACCTAGGTTGGTTTGGTTTTTCCAACTTGAAAACCAACCCATCTGAATTAGGAAAACATAATTAGTGGTTTAAAATGCTTAGAATGCATTGCGGACTTTGATTGGCTTCTATGGTGAAAATAGCTTCAGATCCATCCATTTAAAGCTAATCAAACTCAGACTGCACAAGTTTAAAAGACGAGAAATGACCCCCCTGCCATTATGTTTTCACTTCGACCAAAGCATCTTACTAAAAAACAATTTCGCGACAGTCGTGTAAAATTATAGGTTGTGAATCTAAAGATCAAAAACTTTCTCTGTATTTTTTCTTTCTTTCTTGATAATGATAAACTAAAATGACTTTAAACTTGTCACGACCCGAAAAAGAGCCTAACAAAACTGCTAAGTTAAACGGTCAATCTTGGAGAGATCCACAGTCTAACCTTAGGCTGAGTGTGGATATCTGTGAGTGATCCCATAATTCTTCGAAATAACAAATGTGAGAATACAAGCAATAGTAGGAATACAAGCAATAGTAGGAATACAAAAATGAAAAGAATACATATCAATACCCAGTACAATACCCAATATCAAAATAAAATATCTGAGGGAATAGAGAGCCGATCAACCTCGATTCCTATTCTTCTTTTCTCTACTTGAAGAGGGAGGAATCGTTGAGATGAGTGACAAACTCAGTATGAGATGTTATACTTACTACTTATCTCACTATGCATGCCTGCTTAAAATCAATGCACATATTTTAAAATTCAAAACCAGTTTCAATGTTATTAAATTCTCTTCTCATTTTTAAAACGATTGATGGGGATAGTTTAAAAAATAATGTAGGTGTAGTAAAAATAAACTCTCATAAACCATACTATCATATAAAACCAGGTGAACAACGAAAAGAGATGTCACTCAAAGATTCTTCGAACCACACCACAAGGAAAGGCCGCGATAACACCGGCAGGGTCTCGTAGGGAGAAGAAAAAAGGTCAACCAACCAGGAGAGGCTTAACGGCACACCATACCTTGGGTCATCGGCAACACATGCGCTAGAGCACACTAAGAGGACAAAATCACCCAACCCTGGGCCCAAGGAAACCATACAATGGACTTATAAACTGGTGGTAGCAATGAACAGACACTGGCCAGGTCGGGTAACAGAGCTAGCTAAACTCAGAACATAGGGCTAGCAACGCTCAGAGGCCATCACTTCTCTAGTGGGGAGTACCAAACAGAACTATCCAAGCTCAGAGCTATCCAAACAAGTGCGGGGAGTACCACGGCAACCGTAAAATACAGGTGTGTCTGGGCAAAATCCCATGATACTCTTAGCATATGGACCCAGCTGAGAGTGTCAGACTATTATCTCTAGAACAAACTTCAATGCACATCAGAAAATAATGACGTGCGTGAGAAAACCAATGCATGAATAAAACACATATGCATGACAATATACCAAGTCTGTAACAAATCTCAAATCGAGCCTGTCGGCAAGGGCGAATAAAACATGACATCTAAACTCAACTAGGTAGTATAAATCCAAAAAAACGTGTACATGCCTAAATAATATAGAATGGACATGCTCGTAAAAATGCCGACGTCAATACTAGTGGTATCCCACCAAAAATAATATATGTGCATGTTAGACTAGGTATAACGCAATAAGTATTATAATTCATACCACTGTGGCGAGTCCTCCTAAATTCGGCAGTCGGTGACTCTTCAGGAATCGTCTCAAATTCAGCAAATTTCTCAGAATCTGAAAATTAACACAAAAGAGAAACTCTGTTAAAATCTAATAGGGAACGATATAAACGGGGAGCCAGGAAGAAAATTGACCTAAACAGCTCGAGTTGATTTTTTTGTCAAAGGTTAACGGGTCAACATTGACCGATCAACAATCAAGTCACCGGTCAAAGTTGACCGTTGACTTTGACCCTCGATTCTGATCGGTCGGACCCAGTTCAGTTCGGGTCAGACCAACTCGGGTCAGATTTGCGGATCTAACCCGATTCGAGTCAAGTCGGGTCAATTCGACTCGGCCCAGACAAACTTGGCCCAACTGGGCTGGTATAGGACCCGACCCGAAAGGGCTTAGGTCCTTGCCTGACCAGGCCCAACTTGGCCTTGGACCTGAGTTGACTTGGTCGTCGACGGCTGAGAACCGATGAGATTTAGGAGTCGAAAAACGCATTTTTCTGACCTGTTTTCTGCAAAAACTTGTTTCCAACACGTTTCTCGCCTCTTTCTCGGTCGAATCCTGCCAAAAACACCAAGAAAAACGACACAAATCTCAGATCTACGATTTTCCAAAAATTTGAAACTTTTCAGGCAAAAATCGGGAGATTGAGAGGTTACCTTCCAAAACGTTCCTCACCAATGTTGATCTACTTTTTGAAACAAAGAGTTTGACACCAAGATCGGTCCGAACTGTGGTCGTTTTCTGACAACGAGTTATCTCTCTCTCTCTCTCTCTCATTTTGCTGCCAAAAGAAAAGAGAACAATAAAGTTTTTCAGAAAACCTTATTGTTTTATATTATTATTTTTAATTTATTTATTTTCTTTTATTTTTATATTAAAATTATTTATTTTATTTAAAATCATCTAATGGTTTTTAGTTTTTCGGTTATTGAATTTTTCTCGAAAAATTCCTTTCAGTAAATTACGACCTTCCTCTCCCGTCATTTTAGTTTATTTGAAAGGCGCGAACGTCAACTTAAATTTTTTATCTATTTACTTCAAATTTTTCATACGGGTCATAAGTGACCAAAAATTCGTACGTCGCTATTTTCTGAAAATTTACGCACTTGGCGGTAATTTATACTTAAAAAATTTATGAAAAATTTAGATAAAATTTATCTTCAGTAAATTTTGGTGAATTTTACAAACTAAGGTCTTAATAGAATTAGTAATAAACAAGGGTATTTGGGTAATTATGCTGTGCAAAGTTCTTATAAAAACAGTTATTTTCTTTCTTCACATGACTTTGTGGCACGACTAGGAGACGTGTACCGCCATAAAACATAAGGTTGAATAATTTAATTTTTAAAGATAACCCAATTACTTAGCTTCGTGTTTCAATTTATGATTTACGACGGAAGACTTTAAACTAAATTTATAAGTTATAATATTAACTGAAATTTAGATATTGATCACAAAAATTTAAGATATTATAATAAATTAAGTGCAAAAAGAAAATATTGTGTAAGGAAGTAAAATGTGTAACACTAAGATTAATTATACAAACAAGAATTTGAAATAAAGGAATAAAATCAATCCTCGTCGAAGGAAAATAAAACACTTTTGAAAGAAAAAACAAAGAGATACATCCAACAAGAAAAGGCTACTCTTTGCCCTAACAACCACCGTTTTTTTCTGGAAAAAAATAAAATTATTTAGGGTGAGCTAATTACACTCATTAGGAATTCTATCACTATATTCAATGCATCATAAACTTGTTTTATATATCAATGAAAACCCCTGACTTATAAAATAACTTCATGCATAGATTTATATTCAATACTTTATCATTTTAAAACTAGTTCTATAAGTCATTGGTGGGGCAAGCATAAAAAACAATGCTACATTTTACATCGTAACATACAAAATAAACGTCGTCACTATCATTTTTTATATATAGAAAATAGTCCCAATTAAAATAAGGTCAACTTACGAATGTTTAAAAATCGATACTATAACACCCAAAAACGTTTAACATATAATTTATTATATGTGCATAGTATTTATGTTTAAATTATCATAGATGACTAGTAAAAAATATTATTAGATTATACTAAAGTGTAGGTCGGTAAATAAAAAACAAAAAATTGAAAGAGAATTATAAAGTAAGGTGTATAAATATTTAGGCGGGCCCACGAAAGTTGAAAAATCAATATTGTGAGACAAAAATGTGGCATTTTATCATTGAGAGAAAGTAAAAAGAATTATATATATAATTAAGAAATGAGAAATGATACTTAAGGATAAAAGTGAGTGATGATTCACCTTTGCTCATAAGTTGACACTTCAATTATTTCAATCCTTATCCATTACTATTTCTTTTAATGAGAGATAATTCTCATTTGAGATCCAAATAGAAACCCATGAAGCTCCCCCTCGCTCTCTCTAAAGCTCTTGAAGCTAAGATGAAGTTTTCTTTAGAATTTATGAAATTTTATGATTTAAATGTAAAAGAATGTTGTTTTATTGAGTTATTAGATGGTTTGATGAGCTTTGAGTAGGATAAACAAAATTTAGAGTTTCATTGCTCAACTTTTCAGCTTATATAATATACAATCTTGTTGTAAAATATACTTTTTAAATGAAAGAAATTGTCAATTTATACATGTTTGATGTGTAACTATCAAGTATGTTTAAAAATGGAAAAAACAGGGTAGTTTTGGGTTTAATATTACTAGCTCAATCTAATGATCTTTAATTGTTAAATAGTTTTGAGATATTAAAGTATACATCTTGAGTAAACTATGAGTTTTGAAATTGAAGCATTTGGATACATATTTCGTGAGTTATGAAATATTGAAATTAATGCAAAATATTGGTCATATTCCGAATTTTATTCATGGGATAGTTAGATTGGCTTCATTATGTTCAAAATCACTATGATTGGATGCTCAAGTTGAGTTTATGTGTGCATGTACATTCTCCTTTGAATTTGGAATTTGCTCAATTAGTTAGTATAGTGATTTAAATTGTTAAGGTGCATTGTGATACTAAATGGTGAAATTCATGTGCTTAGGTTTTCAATTTACAAGAAATATTGATCAAGTTACTGTAAATTGTGTTAAGGACCTAAGGTAAATGATGTTGCATGTGTTTGGCCAATTGTCCTACATCACAAAGTGATAGAGAGTTCGTTGTTATTAATGGTTTAAATGAGAGATAGATATATAGTTTGTTGGTATGCTATATTATATATTTAGTTGTTGTTGTTATTGTTAAGTCATAATGTTGAATGATGTACCTTTAATAGTAGCATAAGTAAATTGAGATGACATGGTATTGAGGATATGATTTGCTTAGACTCTTATGGTTATATGCATTTTTCATGCATAATGCATCATGTTTTATGAAAGCATTGAAAATGATTTATGCATACGTTTTTATATAAGATAGACTAAAACAAAATGATGTACGTAAATGGTTATTGTGGGGCGGGACTTGAGTTTGGTTGTCCGCTTGAGACGGAACAAAGGATGCCTACTCCCCTCGAGAATGAATGACCCCAATAACCAAATGGTATATTGAAAGAAAAGACTGAAACTGCATTGGTTTACAAACTGCATAATCATGATCATTCATCATACATTACTTGCTGAGCATTAGGCTCATTAGATCAACTTTCTGATGTAGGTGACGAATTTGCTGGTGAGAGAGTTATGAACTCTGACTAGATAGAAGAGACAGTTGACAGAGTATGTCCATGGTAAGCACTTGTGGCTGTTAGAGTAATTTTCACCGCTGGGTAAATCTGATGAGTATGTAATAACTACATTTTGCAAACAGAAAAGAATCAGTGTTTTTAACTAATGAAACCTTTTATTCATATCGAGTTTTTGATTGAAATATGTATTCAAAAGAATGCTCTATTACTATTTTAAGTCTTCCGCTACATATTGTGAAAATGATTTCGTTATACAAGTTTATTAAAAGGATGTTATAAGTATGTATTGTAGAGATATTATATAGATGAGATGCATATATGATCCATAGATAATTTATTGAAGGAATTGTGAAAAGTAGCAGAGAATGTGATAATTTTGGAAAGAAAAACAGTAAGGGTGCCGATCAGTCGCCATAATTGAGGCGACCGATCTCCATTTTAACGATTTTGAAAAAAATTAGAGTGGCGATTGATCGACTCATGTAGACGATCGATTGACTACTATAAAAAAAAGTTTTACAAGATTTAAGTTTTACGTTTTAGGTCATTACAAGTACCTAGAGGCGTACAAGAGAGAGAAACAGCTGCTCTCTGGACTAGTTGTAATGTAAAAAATACTATCACAACTTGTCCCAAATATTCTCGTTTAAGCCCGGATTATGACATGAATTTTGAAGTGAGAAGATTTATTTTATTCACTCATGATCAATCTCTATACAATATTATCAACTCACATCAAACTCGATATTTAAAGATGAGACTTGAAACTCAATATAAGTTGAATTGTATATGTAGTTGTACATAAGTTGATGTAATTTTTTTTCTATATATTATTTAGTACATAAAACGAAACGACACCATAGACAATCACGTAAGAACCTAAATAAGTGTCTACATATAGGCTATAATATATATTATAATATACAATGTCTAACCTATAATTCATTATTTGTATTAGCTTGGATTTGTAGGGTTTGTTCACATCATCTTAGTATTAGAGCGTAAGGTGCTTCGCTTGTGCATTTAATTTGTGTTTTGATTGATTAAAGCACATTTGATTGAACAACTAAAAAACCGGTTGTTTGTTTAAGGCAAGGAAGGCAACCTTAACTTAATGCTATTATTTTGTTGTTGTTAGAAGGCTGAATTAATAACCATGAACAAGAGATTATTATTAATTGATTATTAGATTTGCATTCTTATTCTCCACGCATAAATTTTCATTTCGTCTTTTAAGCATTTGTTTATTTGAGATCTAAATCGTAAAGATATTCTGTCATCTTTGGAAGATATCAGACTCAACCGATACTTCTACTAATCCACGAATTTCTTTGTATTAACTTGGATTTGCAGAGTTTGGGTACATCACCTTATTTTTACTCGAACAATTTTGTACGAAAACTATTGGATGCATATTTAGTATATAGTTACTTATGTATGTAGTAGTGTTTTCAAACTTGCTCCATTGGTACTTGGAAAGCCTATTTTTAATATGGTAAAAATGATTTTGATGATTGTAAATCCAACGAGGGCTTGTAAAGCTTGTTTTTTTTTAATGGTAAAAACTGATTAATGAATATAAATCCATGCACTATATTTTTCTCATTAGCTCATTGTTTTTTAATGAAATGATAAAATCAATTTTCTCATACATTTGACTATGATATAGGATTGCTTACTGAGTTAATTACTCACCCTAAAGATTTTCTTTTTTGCGAGGTAAATATCTCTTTAACCAAAGATCGTTTGTTAGTTAAATTCCTAACTGAAGTCATTTGACTCAATCACTTCCGATACTATGACCTAATTTCCAAAATTTGGTTACTTTAAACTCAATAATTGTGATGAAACACCTTTTTTATTTTCATATTTTCTGGGTGTTTTTGCATGCATTTCCCCCATTGGCTCATAATCAATATTTAGCACAATCATCGATCTTTGCTCGTGTTGAGATGACTCATTTTCATCAGTCTTAATGATCAAATTATGTAAGGCTTTGTTCACTTTCTTAGTTCTTGATCTTGTCATTGGTTCTCCTATGCTTTGTAATAGATGACCTACAAACAAAATATCTTCACGCAACATAAGATGTGTTGGGATAGTCTTGTGACACTTTGACACTAAGACTATCCAAAACATTATGAAAATTCATCCTCCACAATAGAAACACAATACTATGCATTAATGGTAAACATGTAAAACATACGTACATATATGTAAAAAGTTGATGTATCGGCAATCATGCCCTTTCAGGTTTTTCATAGCTGATAACTCACCAAAATAAGGTTTTTTAAAAGCAATGCAATACAGTAAAACTCCTACTTCAACAATGATCGCTCTTCTTATGAAAAAAGAGACAAAATCTGGTACTGCCTCGTAATTCACAAACTCGTCCAAGCTTAAAACAAAATCAATGTCATGAATATCTCACTTAACATTAAGGGAAAATCATGATGAGTCTTATATCGAGACTAAGAACCACATTTGAAACACTATAAACGTCTCCGAAACATAATTCGGCATCCAAACCCTCCAGCATTCAACCTTTGTTCACCTCTATTTAAACATAGATCGATCGCATGACCAATACTTATAGACAAGTGTAGACCGCACTTGTCAATAAACTTATAGGTAGAGGTGGAAACCTTCAAGCAAGGGTCAATCCTTAAACCAATCAGGTCTTGACGACATTTGTGTAGCGCCCCGAAAACTCTCACGGTTCCTGTTATGCTCGCTACTACTACTCCCACGAAATTTGTGTAAAAACATAAAAATTCGTTTCTCGTGTTAAAATGACCTTTTTGAAAATGTTTAAAATCGTCGCAGCGGAAAACTTTGATTAAAATCTGTTTAAATAAAATTTCAAGTTTTTAAACTCTAAAGACATTTTTGGTCGACCTCGGTAAACACTGGTCGACACTTCCATCTATTTTTCACTACCGGTCAACACTTGTTTGCACCGGTTGACACTACATTTCTCTCTATCCACGTCGATTGATCCTTGAGGTCGATACTCCCTTCTATTTTACACTACCGGTTGACATTAGCATGTACCGGTTGACACTTCATTTCTCTCTGTCCACGTCGGTCGACCCAAGCGGTTGACACTTACAGAGTTTGGTCGACCCTCTTACATGCAGGTCGACACTCTGTACGCATTTTCCCACTGAGCGGTCGACACCTTCTAAATACTGGTCGACACTTGCTTGGCTTGGTCGACCACTAAGCCTATAGGTCGACACTTCCTTCACTGAATTTTGCCTAAAAACTTTAATCTTTCAAAGAAACTACCGAAATTCGACTCAACGATAAAATAACAAAACGTATACTTTTCCATAAACTCAACATCATTATTTACATAGAAAAACGACTACTAAAGTTTGAAATCCATCTATACATCCACATGACTCCAATCGACTCAAAATAACTCAAAACGACTCAAAATGATTTCGACTAAACTCGAATTAACTAAACTCCCTCACATACCCCCGCCCTAAACAAAACGCCCCAACAGCAGGCCGGACCGTCCACGAGCGCAGTACTCCAATCGCCTCGTAGTTCTAGGCTCGCTCATGGTACTCACCAGCTACTGCCTCGTCACCTACATTACAGAACTCATCTATTAGTCTAATGCTAAATAAGTAATGTACATAAAACTAACACTGAAAACAAATACATCCTAACATATGCAGTCTCTACAACTTCGTCTCTACTTTCGTTCTCGTCTCTTTCTTATGTTTGCTTTATCTTCTTACTACTAGGTTCTTCTTTACGTGCTAGATCAAGGTGACACACCTTGTGGTCCACCTCACGGGACAAGGCCAACCTCGATCTAGTAAAGTGACATACCTTACGGTTCACCTCTTGGGACAAGGTCACAACGTAAAGCGGGCGAAGAAGAGATACACCTCGCGGTCCACCTCTAGGGACAAGACCACTCAACCCCACTTTCATTATCTTCTTACGTACATTTTCATTTCGTTTGTCTCATCCTACTGTTTCATTCGTAAAAACATGGAAATTCATTTTCATTTCGTTCTCATACTTTAAAACCATGATGCATAATCACTAAAGCATCAGATAAAATAAACGTGCATGCATCCTACCGAACTGTGATGTAGGCCTGAAGGCAAAACACCCACTGCCCTACTTACACTACTTACTTGATGTCCTTAGCAATTCGTAACTCGAAATTCGTAGCTGGCTTACTAAACTGGGGAACCTATAAAACCACACATTTATCAGCTCTATTTTTCTTTCATTTCATAAAACTCTAAAGGGGATCACAATTTTACATGTAATCTATCTAAACCCGAAATCCTACACAATTTCTAGCCAAATTCGGATTTACATAACTTATCCAATACTCGTCCGATTTGGACGAATCGAAATGCTACGGACTTCTGAGGACGTCTAATTTCTAACGGTATAATCCAATTCTTAATCCAACACTTATAGCTTGACCAAAGGAAGTCGAACAAAAACTGTTCTGCAATCCGAGTATTCGTCTATCCAAACGCTCAATCTTTTCCATAAAAATTCATATTCTACTCCTACTTCCAACTTAAACACTAACATAGGATAAAAATCAACTATAATTTCAAATTCTCGTATCTCCCTCTTAGGGTTCACCGAAACTACCCAATACTCTTTCTAACTTCACTTTTATCTCTCAAGACAACTAAAGGATCATCTATCTACTAAGAAGGTCGTCGCTTGTTGTTGCTATAAGGGAAACCGTCCAAGATGGAGGGCTTTCTCGCGTGGGAAAGGGAAAGAACGCTGAAGGTGCTCTTCCTCTTTTCTTTCTTCTATTTAATTAATTAATAATAATAATAATAATTTTAATTACTAAATCACGTTTAACCTTCAACCGTTTAATAAATCTGTTATTCGGTCCGTTTCTAGTTGTATCCTTAAAATTTTTCCTTCTCCATTAACCTCAAAATAATATTATACTTAATAGTAGAAATTCTCCGTTCTCGATTCCGATTAAAACTCTGCCGATTACAATAACGTAAATCCAAAAATTAATTTAGCGGAAAAATTCCAGGCGTTACATTCTACCATCTTTAAAAAAAATTTTGTCCTCAAAATTTATTACCTGATTAACTCTTGATATCGATTCATCATGTCCTACTGCCGCTCCCAGGTTGCTTCTTCCACGTTATGATTGCGCCATAATACTTTCACTAGTGGAATCTCCTTGTTACGTAGAATATTCACTACATAATCCAGAATCTCCACTGACGTCTCCTCATACGTCAAAGTAGGTTGAATCTCTATAACTTGCTGCTCCATGACGTGAGAGGGATCTCACATACATTTTTTTAACATAGACACGTGGAACATATTGTGGATCTCATCCATTGAGGCTGGCAGTTGCAGCTGGTAAGCTGTCTTTCCAATTCTTTTTGTAATAGGAAACGGGCCAATATACCTAGGATTCTGCTTGCCTCTTCTTCCAAATCTTACAACTCCCTTGAATGGGGAGACTTTAAGGAAGACTTCATCATTTTCATTGAATTCCAATTCTCTTCTTCTCCTATCTGCATAGCTCTTCTGTCGACTTTGAGCTGTTAAGATCCGTTGTCTAATAAATGCAACCTTTTCTACAGTTTATTGCAGAATATCTGGACCAATCAATCGTGCTTCGCCGACTTCGTCCCAATATAATGGAGACCTGCATTTTCTCTCATATAGAGCCTCATAAAGAGTCAGACCTATCGTAGCCTGAAAACTGTTATTATAAGAAAACTCCACCAATAGTAGGTATTTGCTCCATGAACCTTGGAACTCCAGTACACAAGCTCTAAGCATATCCTCCAACGTCTGAATAGTACTCTTGGATTAACCATCCGTCTGAGGATGAAATGTCGTACTAAAATTGAGCTACGTACCCATAGGTTTATGTAAACTCTTCCAGAACTTCAATGTAAATATAGGGTCTCTGTCTGATACAATTGAAGTTGGAACTCCGTGCAACCGTACGATCTTTTGAACATACAGTTTGGCGAATTGGTCCATAGAGTATGTCATCTTTACTGGCAGAAAATGGGCTAACTTGGTTAACTGATCCACGATCACCCATATACCATCATAGCCCTTTGTTGTCCGAGGCAACCCGACAACAAAGTCCATCGATATTTGCTCCCAATTCCATTCAGGGATGGGCAAAGGTTGAAGCTTTTCTGCTGGCCTCTAGTGTTCAGCCTTAATCAGCTGACAAATTGAACACGTTTCAACGTATTTTGCCACAATCCTCTTCATATTAGGCTACCAGTAATGCTGCTTAAGAACCCTGTACATCTTGGTGCTTCCTGGATGTATAAAAAACTTAGAAGAATGAGCTTCCAAAAGAATCTCCCTACGAAGTTCCTCGTTATTTGGAACATACTACCTATTCTGAAACTTGAGGATTCTGTCGTCCAAATAACTAAACTTCGACCTATCATTAGAAGCCATGCTTGATTCAATTTCCTTGGACTCAGCGTCATCCTTCTAGGTCTGCTTAATCTTCTCCAAAATAGTGGGCTGTAGAGACATAGCCGACAACATGGCCAACACGTTCGACACCACCTCTAAATTGAACTTCTAAAACTCTGCATCCAAAGCTAATTGCATGCTTAAAGTCACAGTTGAAGTGGATGCCGTCACTCTGCTCAATGCATCAGCCACTACGTTCGTCTTACCGGGGTGATATTTAATTTTGAAGTTATAGTCCTTGACGAACTCTAACCACCGCCGCTACCTCATATTCAACTCTTTCTGAGTGAAAATATACTTCAGACTTTTGTGGTCTGAATATATCTCGCACAGCTGTCCATACAGATAATGCATCCAACTTTTCAGTGCCAAAACTACCGCGGCTAACTCCAAGTCATGTGTCGGATAGTTCTGCTTATAGGTTTTCAATTGCCTAGAGGCATAGGCTACCACCTTCCATAAGCACACATCCAAGACCTACCTTGTAAGCATCGCAATAAATACTAAATCTTCCGTCCTCAGCAGGAAGCGTCAAACTTTGAGCAGTAGTTAACCTCTACATTAATGTCTGGAAACTGTGCTCATACTCTTTAGACCACAGATACCTCACATCTTTCCTTGTCAAACGGGTCAGAGGCACCGCAATCTTTGAAAATCCTTCAATGAATCTTCTGTAATAACTCGCTAACCCAAGGAAACTGCGTATTTCAGTGACATTTTTCGATTGTGGCCATTCCTTAACCGCCTGAATTTTCGCTAGATCAACAGATATGCCGTCGCTTGAGATGACATGATCCAGAAAATGGATTCTATCCAACCAAAACTCGCACTTAGAAAATTTTGCATAAAGTTGGTGTCGCTTCAAAGTCTCCAACACCAACCTCAAGTGCTCTTTATGATCCTTCTCACTACGAGAGTATATTAATATATCATCGATAAACATTATATCAACTTTATCGAGATAATCATGAAATACTCTGTTCATCAGGTCCATGAAGGCGGCTGGAGCATTCATCAATCCGAAAGACATCACCAAGAATTCATAATGCTCATATCGCGTCCGAAAAGCCGTCTTCGAAATATCTTCTGGTCTGACCTTCAGCTGATAATAACTCGATCTCATGTCAATCTTTGAAAACACTCATGCACCCTGGAGTTGATCAAATAGTTCGTATATTCTTGGCAAAGGGTGCTTGTTCTTAATCGTCAGCTTTTTCAACTCCTTGTAGTCGATGCACATCCGTAACGATCCATCCTTCTTCTTGATGAAAATGATCGGTGCGCTCCACGGTGAAAAGCTAGGGCGTATAAATCATTTTTCCACCAACTCTTCTAATTGCTTTTTTTAACTCTTTTAGCTCCATTGATGCTAATCTATAAGGATTTTTTGACACCGGCTCAGCTCTTGGATACACATATATAGCAAACTCTATTTCTCGATCCGGAGGCAAACTGGGTAAATCATTTAGAAAAACTTCAGGGAAGTCTTGCACAATCAAAATATCTTGCGACCTTGAATCCCTGGGAATTTGCATATTTATAATACTGGCAAGAAAACCAAAAGACTCACCAATTAAAACTTGACGAGCACTAACAGGCGCCATGACAAATATCTTCCAGGCATTCCTTGCGGCTTGAAAGGTGTGCTTCTCACCATATAGGGGTTGAAAACTCATTGTCTCCACCTGTAGTTGATTGTAGCATAGTGCTTGAACAGCCAATACATTCTCAATATCACTTCAAGTGCTTGAACAGCCAATACATTCTCAATATCACTTCATATCCAGTTATGCCCATAATAATCAGATCGGATACTAAATTTTCGCTTCCCACCGACACTACATTATCTCATACAACTTGATTAGAATGCATACGCTCACTAGAAGGCTGCTTCGCTTCATAACTATAGTCCGTTGCTATAGGCCATACATCTAGCTTGACCGCGAACGTAGTTGCAATAAATGAGTGCATTGCACCGAAATCAATCAATGTATAAGCAGGTACAGAATTTATCAATATAGTACCTGACACTACAGTTGGCTGGTCATCATCGCTCGACTCGATCATGGCGAATACTCTCGGTATTGTGCGCGTTGGACCCTTCTTCAGAGCTGAGCAATCTCTGCTGACATGGCCCACCTTGTTGCAATTGAAACACCGAATCACTCTGGGCTTCGGGCAAACTCTAACTAATGTCCAACTTCGTTGCAATTGTAGCACTTTCTTGAGTTCAATCTGCATTTGCCTGGGTGATATCTCAAGCACTAGGGGTGCTGCACCAACCCCTGAGGCCTTTTGCTACTTCCCTGAATACTTGAGCCTTCGATGAACCTCTTATTGCCTCTCTGTTGTTGCTACTGGGAGATACTTCTAGTCTGCTGTGGGCAATTTCCTTGAAAAATCTCATAGAAGCTTCTCACTGCTTAACACATTTCATTTCAGCTTCCTCCACCTCTAGTGTCTTTGCCACCACTTTTGAATACGACACTTCTTGAGTTCCTGCTATCTTTATCACCTTGTATATCTCTAACCTGTACAAACTGAAAAACCTTTTCCTCATTCTTGCTCACCAAAATGCTGCAAACCGTGATCAGGACTCAAACTGTCGGTTGTACTCAGTCACTGATTCGATTTCCTTCAACTGTAGGAACTCCATTCTTTTCATTGCTTGGACTGTGCTATTGAAGTACTTCTCATATAATGCATCCTTGAATTTTTCCCAAGTCATGTGTTGGACCTCAGTGGTGGCTTCCATAGACTCCCACCAAAATCAAGCATCCTTCACTAAGTGGAACGTAGCTAGTGAAACTGTATCTTCTTCATCCACTTTTGCATACCAGAACATACTTTCAATCGTACGGACCCACTCTTCTGCAGCTGTTAGCTCTGCTGACTGCCCTTCAAACATCAGTGGTCGTAACCTCCGAAATCTGTCAACCGACTAGTCATAGCTAGAGCTAGAGCCTACACTTCCTTGGACTTCTAGATTCAGCAAAATCCCTAACTGCTGAGACTGCCGATTCAACAACTCGGTCAGCTGTCTGATCGTCATCAAATCATCTTCACTCCTTGAATCCGCTGTCTCTCTCAGTACTCTCGGACGTCTTCGTCGTCTAGATATTTTGGCTAATTTCTTGAACAAAAGTTAATTACTCTCATAAGCATCTAATAACTAAAGCTAAACTTAAACACTTATAGTTGTTGAAGCACGTCGTGCGGTGATCGGCGCTGTTAGGTAATCGTTTGAACGTTTTGACCATTTAGCTCTGATACCATGTAACGCCCCGAAAACCTACCTGTTTTCGGTTTGTTCACTTCAACTACTCACTCACTATGCTCAAAAGAATTTGAATAAGATTTAAAACTTTTGTTCCTCGGTTTAAAACGACGTTTTTGAAAGTATTTTAAACAGAATTGCTGCGAAAAAATTAATTAAAATCAGTTTGAATAAAACTCCATTTTAAGCAACATAAAACAGAGACACCGGTCGACATCTGCGAACGCCGGTCGACACTCGGGATATCTCTGGTTTTTCATCGGTCAACACTAGCAAACACCAGACGACACCACGTTTCTCTCTGGTTTTCTTGTCGGCCAACACCGGAAAAACCGGTCGACACTTCTACATTCATCTCAGAGAGCGGTCGACACCTATTTTCGCGGGTCGACACCCCGATTCTCTCTGTCCGCGCAGGTCAACCCTCGCGGTCGACACCACTACAATTTTTACACTACCGGTCGGCACCTACAACGAGGGGGTCGACACTTACTTCGGCTCTACCCGCGCAGGTCTACCCTCTCGGTCGACACTTACAGGGTCTGGTCGACTATTGAGTCTATCGGTCGACGCTTCCTCCCCAGAACTCTGTTTAAAAACCTTAAAAACTTCACAAAATCAACCAGACTTCCACTCAATGCTAATAATAAACCAACACACTTATCCATCAAATCAAATCATTATTTACATAAAGAAAATGACTACTCAAGTTTGAAATCCGTCTATACACTCATTCGACTCAAACAAGTTAAAACCCTCTCAATTACATTCCCAAAAACCATACCTATGCTTACCATAGACAAAACGCCCTGACAGCCGGCTAGATCGTCCACGTGCGTACTCCTCCAACTGTCTCCTAGTCCTGCGCATGCTCGGAGTACTCACCAACTATGGCGTCGTCATCTACATCACAGAATTCAACTATTAGCTTAATGCTAAATAAGTAATGCATAAAACATAAACACTTAAAACAAATATATTCTAACTTATGCAGTTTCTACTGTTTCACCTTTACTTTGGTTTTCATCTTCTTCTTACATCTTCTTTATCTTCTTACTACTGGGTTCTTCTTTACGCGCTAGACTAAGCTGACACCTCTCGCGGTCCCCCTCATAGGACGCAGTCCCCCTCATAGGATGGAGCCAACCTCAGTCTAGTAAAGTGACACACCTTGCGATCCCCCTCATAGGACGCGATCCCCGGACAATGTCACCACGTAAAACGGGGGAAGAGTAACACACCTTGCGGTCCCCCTCATAGGACAATGTCACTCAACCCCACCTTCATTATCTTCTTACGTATCTTCTCATTTCATTCGTTTCATCACATCCTACTACTTCACTTCATAAAAACATGAAAATTCATTTTTGTCTCATTCTCCTAATTTGAAACAATGATGCACAACCATGAAAGCATAACGTAAGGTAAACGTGCAATGCATCCTACGGAACTGTGATGTAGGCCCGAAGGCAAAACTTTTACTACATTACTTACCTGGCGTTCTAGAAATTCCTCGCACTCCGTAACTTCCTACGCTAACTAGAAAAACTTATAAAACCACACATCTATTAGCTCTACTTTCTATTAAATTCGTAAACTCTAAAGGAAACAACAACTAAACCCCCACTCAGCCTAAACCGAAATCCTAACTAAATTTTCGACTAATCTTCAAAAATTCATAACTTCTCCAATACTCGTCTGAATTGGACCATCTAAAGTGCTACAGGCTTCACAGGACATTTAGTTCCTAACGGTCTCATCCATTTCCTAACTCAACACCTATAGCTTGGCCGGACATGGATGAGTGAAAACCGTCCTACAATTTGAGTGCTCGGCTAATCAAACGCTCAATCTTTCCCATAAATCTCAAAATATATTCATACTCCTAGCTTAAATACCAATACATGAATACAAATCGACTTAAACATCCAAATTTCGTATCTCCCTCTTAGGGTTTACTAAAACTACCTGCTACTCACTCTACTCCACTTTATACAGCTCAAAATCAATAGAGGACTAACTATTTACTAAGAACTAACTAAAACATACCGTAAATTGGAAGATTGATGGAAGATCGGAGAAAAACCGCGACTGGAAGAAGGATTGCCGAGCTTCTACTCGGGGGAGGGGAAAGAGGAATAGGGGAGGAACTACGCCGGGAAGAAACACCGCAAGGTGTTTTGACTTTCTTTTTTTAATAATAATTCTAATTACTATTTCGCCCTTAACCCCTAACTGTTTAATAAATCTATTATACGGTCCAATTTCGGTTGGATTTCTAAATTTTTCTCTCCTCTATTAGCCTCAAAATAATCTTTTACTTAGGGGTCGAATTTTCCGTTCTAAATTCTGACCAAAACTCTGCCGAATACAGTTATTTAAATCCAAAATAGTTTTAACGGAAAAATTCCGGGTGTTATGTTCCACCTTCCTTACAAAAATTTTGTACTCAAAATTTACTACCTAAACAACTCTGGATATCGACTCATCATGTCATGTTGTTGCTCCCAAGTTGCTTCTTCTATGTTATGGTTGCGCCATAACACTTTCACCATCGGAATCTCCTTGTTACGTAAAATCTTCACCGCATAATCCAGAATCACCACTGGCCTATCTTCATACGTCAATGTGGGTTGAACCTCTATATCTTGCTGCCCCACGACGTGGGAAGGATCTCGCATACATTTCCTCAGCATGGATACATGAAATATATTGTGGATTCCATCCATCGAGGCTGGTTGCTGCAGCTGGTAAGCTGTTTTTCCTATTTTCAAGATCCAATAAATCTTGGGTTCAAGTTGCCTCTTTTTCCGAATCTCACAAGTCCTTTAAATGGCAACACCTTCCGGAAGACTTCATCCGCCTAATCAAATTCTAACTCTATTCTCCGACGATCTGCATAGTTTTTCTGTCGGCTTTGAGCGGTTAAAATTTGTTGCCAAATAAATGCAATTTTCTCTACTGTCTGTAGCAAAATATCCAGACCAACCAATCTTGCCTCGCCGACTTCATCCCAATATATCAGAGATCTGCACTTCCTGCCGTAAAGAGCCTCATAAGGAGCCATACCTATCGTAGTCTGAAAGTTGTTGTTATACGAAAACTCCACCAATGATAGGTATCAGCTCCATGAACCCTGGAATTCCAGTACGCAACCTCAAAGCATATCTTCCAGCGTGGTCCTCTTAGATTGACCGTCCATCTAAGGATGAAATGTCGTACTAAAATTGAGCCGCGTACCCATAGCTTTATGCAGACTCTTCCAGAACTTTGACGTAAATCTCGGGTCTCTATCTGATACGATCGAGGTCAAAACTCCGTGCAACCGTATGATTTCTTGTACTTATAGCTCAGCGAATTGGTCCGTAGAATATGTCATCTTCACTAGCAGGAAATGAGCTGACTTGGTTAATCGATCCACAATCACCCATATACCATCATAACCTTTTGTTGTCCGAGGCAATCCAATAATACAATCCATCGATATTTGCTCCCACTTCCACTCGGGAACAGGCAATTTTTGTAGCTTTCCCGCTAGCCTCTGGTATTCAGTCTTTATCTGCTGACAAACCAAGCACACCTTAACATACTTCGCCACAATCTTCTTCATATCGGGCGACCAATAATGCTGCTTAAGATCTCTGTACATCTTGGTACTTATTGGATGCACAGAAAAACCTCGAAGAGTGGGCTTCAGCCAGTATTTCTCTCTGTAGTTCTTCATTACTCGGAACAAACCACCTATTTCGAAACTTACGAATTCCGTCATCTGAATAAATGAACTCCAACTTGTCTTTGGAAGCCATGCTTGACTTAATTTCTTCGCATTCAGCGTCGTCCTTCTGGGCCTACTTAATCTTCTCCAAAATCAAAGGCTGTAAGGATATAGCCGACAAAATGGCCTTGACACTCGACACCACTTCTAAGTTGAATTTCTGAAACTTTGCATCCAAAGCTAAAGACATGCCTGAAGTCATAGCTGACGTTGACGCCATCACTCTACTGACGTCATCACTCTACTCAATGCATCAGCCACTATGTTTGCCTTGCCGGGGTGGTGTTTAATCTCAACATCGTAGTTCTTCACGAATTCCAACCACCGCTGCTACCTCATATTCAACTCCTTCTGAGAAAAGATATACTTCAAACTCTTGTGATCCGAATATACTTCACATGGCTGTCCATACAGATAATGTCTCCACATTTTTAGTGCGAAGACTAGCGCGGCTAACTCTAGGTCGTGTGTCGGATAATTTTGCTCGTAATTCTTTAGCTGCCTAGAGGCGTAGGCTATCACTTTCCCTTCCTGCATTAGCACACATCTGAGACCTACCTTGGAAGCATCACAATAAATACTAAATCTTCTGTCCTCGGTATGGAGCGTATAAATCAGAGCAGTAGTCAATCTCTGTTTCAATGTCTGAAAACTGTGCTCGCAATCCTCAGACCACAGATACTTCACACTTTTCCTCATCAAACGGGTTAAAGGTGCCGCAATCTTCAAAAATCCTTCAATAAACCTCCTGTAATAACCCGCTAGCCCGAGGAAACTCCCTATCTCCGTGACATTCTCTGACTATGGCCACCCTTTAACTGCATGAATCTTTGCTGGATCGACTGATGTCATCACTCAAGATGACATGTCCCAGAAACTAAATCCTATCCAGCCAAAATTTGCACTTTGAAAACTTCGCATAAAGTTGGTGTCGCTTCAGACTCTCAAACACCAACCTTAAGTGCTCTTTATGATCCACCTCACTATGGGAGTACACCAATATATCATCAATAAACACTATAACAAATTTATCGACATAGTCATGGAATACTTTGTTCATCAGGTCCATAAAGGTGGCTGGGGCATTCGTCAGTCTGAACAACATCATCAAGAATTCATAATGCTCATTACGCGTTCGAAAAGCTGTCTTTGGAATATTTTGTGGTCTGACCTTCATTTGATAATACCCCGATCTCAAGTAAATCTTCGAAAACACTCGTGCATCCTGGAGTTGATCAAATAGATCATCTATTCTCAGCAAAGGGTACTTGTTCTTAATCGTCAGCTTATTTAACTCCCTGTAGTCAATGCACATTCGTAACAACTCATCCTTCTTCTTGACAAAAGGATCAGTGCACCCCGTGGTGAAAAGCTAGGGCGTATAAATCCTTTTTCTACCAACTCTTCTAATTGTTTCTTTAACTCTTTCAGTTCTGCTTGTGCCAATCTAGAAGGATTTTTCGAAACTGGCTCAGCTTCCGGATACACATCTATAGCAAATTTTATCTCTCGATCCGAAGGTAAACTGAGTAAATCATCTAAGAAAACTTCAGGAAAATCTTAAACAATTAAAACATCCTACGGCCTTGAATCCTTGGAAATATGCATATTATAAGACTGCAAGAAAACCGAAAGATTCACCAATCAAAACTTGACGAGCACTGACAAGCGCCATGGTAGATATCTTCTAGGCATTCTTTGCTGATTGAAAGGTATGCTTCTCACTATCCGGCGGTTGAAAACTCACTGTGCCCGCCCTATAGTCAATTGTAGCATGGTGCTTGAACAGCCAATCCATTCTCAATATCATATCGTATCCAGTTATACCCATAGTAATGAGATCGGCCGATAAATTCTTGCTTCCCACCGACACTACGCTATCTTACACCACTTAATTTGAATGGATACACCCACCAGAAGCTAACACTATCTCGTAACTACAGTCCGTTGACACAGGCCATACATCCAACTTAACCACGAGTGCGTCGCAACGAATGAGTGCGTCGCACCAGAATCAATCAAAATATATGCAAATACAGAGTTTACCAATTTAGTACCTGACACTACGGCTTGCTGGTCATCCTTGCCCGACTCGATCATGGCAAATACTCTCGGTGTTGAACGCGTCAGACTCTTCTTTAGAGCTTGGCAATCTTTACTGACTGCCCCACTTCATTACAGTTTAAACACTGAATCACTCTGGGCTTCGGGCAATCTCTAGCTTAGTGTCCAGCTTCATTATAGTGGTAGTACTTTCCCGGGTTTAGTCTGTACTCGCCTGGGTGATATCTCAAGCACTTAGGGCACTAGGGGTACTGCACTGGCCCCTGAGGTCTTTTGCTACTGCCTTGACTGCTTGATCCTTCACTGAATGTCTTAGTACCCCTCTGTTGTTGTTGCTAGGAGACACTTCTGCTCTTTTATGGGGAAACCTCCTTGAAGAATCTCCTGGAAGCCTCTTGCTGCTTAATGCATTTCATCTCAGCCTCCTCCACTTCTAATGCCTTAGCCACCACTTTCGAATAGGGCACCTCCAGATTTCCGGCTATCTTTACTCCCTTGTATATTTTCGGCTTTAGTCCCTACACATACTGAAACATCTTGTCTTTATTTCGGCTCACTAAACTGCTGGTAAACCGAGATAATGACTCGAATTGTCGGTTGTACTCAGTCACCAACCCGGTCTGTTTTAACTATAGGAACTCCTTCCTTTTGGCCACTTGCACTATGCTGTTGAAGCACTTGTCATAAAATATCTCCTTGAACTTTTCCCACGTCACATGCTACCCTTCAACTGTGGTCTCCACGGACTCCCACCAAAATCAGGCGTCCTTCGCTAGATGGAAGGTGGCTAGCGAGACCTTGTCCTCTTCTTCCACCTTCGCATATCTAAACATGCTTTCTATGGTACGGACTCATTCCTCTGCAACTGTTGGGTCCAACGTTTGTCCTTTATACGTCGGGGGTCGTAACCTCCGAAATCTATCTCTCGACTGATCATGGCCTAAACTAGAGCCTGTACTTCCTTACACCTCCCGACTCAGCAAGATCCCTAATTGCTGAGACTCCCTGTTCACCAACTCAGTTAACTGCCTAATCGTCATGGAATCATCCTCACTTCTTGGTTCGGTTGGCTCTCTCGATACTCGTGGGCGTCCTGGTCGTCTAGACATCTTAGCTAATTTCCTAGACAAGGTTAATTACTCTCATAAGCATCTAATAACTAAAACTAAACTTAAACACTTACAGTTGTCGAAGCACGTCGTGCGGAGATTAACGCTGTTAGGTAATCGTTTGAACGATTTGACCATTTGGCTCTGATACCATAGCTATAACGCCCCGAAAACTACCCGTTTCTAGTTTGTTCACTTCTACTACTCAATCGTTATGCTCAAAAGAATTTGAATAAGATTTAAAACTTTTGTTCTTCGGTTTAAAACAACGTTTTTGAAAGTATTTTAAACAGCATCGCGGCGAAAAAATTAATTAAAATCAGTTTGAATAAAACTCCATTTTAAGAAACATAAAACAGAGACACCGCTCGACACCTGCGAATGAGTTCGACACACTGGATGTCTCGGGTTTTTCATCGGTCGACACTGGCAAACGCCAGACGACACCACGTTTCTCTCGGGCCTTCTCGTCGGTCGACACTAGGAACATCGGTCGACACTTGTACGCTCATCTCAGAGAGCAGTCGACACCTGCTTTCGTCGGTCGACACCCCGATCCTCTCTGTCCGCGCAGGTCGACCCTCGCGGTCGACACCACTGCCATTTTTACATTATCGGTCGATACTTACAACTAGAGGTCGACACTTACTTTGGCTTTGCCCGCGCAGCTCGACTCTCTCGGTCGACACCTGCAGGGTCTGGTCGACCCTTGCAGGGTCTGGTCGACCACTGAGCCTATCAGTCGATGCTTCCTCCCCAGAACTCTGTTTAAAAACTTCACAAAATCGACCGGATTTCGACTCAACGCTAATAATAAACCAACACACACTTATCCATCAACTCAAATCATTATTTACATAAAGAAAACGACTACTCAAGTTTGAAGTCCGTTTGTACACTCATTCGACTCAAAACAACTTAAAACCGTCTCAATTACACTCCCAAAATCCAGACCTATGCCTACTATAGTCAAAACACCCTAACAGCTGGCCAAATCGTCCACGTGCATACTCCTCCTAGTCCTGGGCATGCTCAGAGTACTAACCAATTATGGTGTCGTCACCTACATCACAGAACTGAACTATTAACCTAATATGAAATAAGTAATGCATAAAACATAAACACTGAAAACAGATACATCCTAACATATGCAGTTTCTACTGTTTCACCTCTACTTTGGTTTTCGTCTCTTTGTTACATCTTCTTTATCTTCTTACTATTGAGTTCTTCTCTATGCGCTAGACTAAGGTGACACCTCTCGCGGTCCCTCTCATAGGACGCAGTCTCTCTCATAGGACGGACTCAACCTCAATCTAGTAATGTGACACACCTTGCGATTCCCCTCATAGGACGCGGTCCCCCTCATAGGACAATGTCACCACGTAAAGTGGGGGAAGAGTAACACACCTCGCTGTTCCCATCATAGGACACGGCCCCCCTCATAGCACAACATCACTCAACCCCACCATCATTATCTTCTTACGTATCTTCTCATTTCGTTCGTCTCATCACAGCCTACTATTTCATTTCGTAAAAACATGAAAATTCATTTTCGTCTCATTCTCCTAATTTAAAACAATGATGCACAACCATGAAAACATAACGTAAAGTAAACGCGCAATGCATCCTACTGAACTATGATGTAGGCCCGAAGGCAAAACTCCTACTACATTACTTACTTGGCGTCCTATAAATTCCTTGCAATCCGTAACTTCGTACGCTAACTGGGAAAACCTATAAAACCACACATCTATTAGCTCTACTTTCCATTAAATTCGTAAACTCTAAAGAAAACAACAACTAAACCCCCACTCGGCTTAAAATGAAATCCTAACTCAATTTCTGACTATTCTTTGAAAATTCATAACTTCTCTAATACTCATCCAAATTTGACGATCCAAAGTGCTACAGGCTCCACAGGACGTCTAGTTCCTAACGGTCTCATCCATTTCCTAACTCAACACCTATAGCTTGGCCGGACATGGACGAGCAAAAACCGTTCTGCAATTCGCGTACTCAGCTAATCAAAACGGTCAATCTTTCGCATAAATCTCAAAATATATTCCTACTCCTAGCTTAAATACCAATACACGAATACAAATCAACTTAAACATCCAAATTGTGTATCTCCCTCTTAGGGTTTACTAAAACTACCCCCTACTCATTCTACTCCACTTTTTACAGCTCAAAATCAATAGAGGACTAACTATTTACTAAGAACTAACTAAAATTTACCGTATATTGGAAGATTGGTGGAAGATCGGAGAAAAACCGCGACTGGAAGGAGGATTGCCGAGCTTCTACTCGGGGGAGGGGAAAGAGGAACAGGGGAGGAACTGCGTTGGAAAGAAACACCGCAAGGTGTTTTGATTTTTTTTTTTAATAATAATAATGATAATAATTCTAATTACTATTTTGCACTTAACTCTTAACTGTTTAATAAATCTGTTATACAGTCCAATTTCGATTGCATTCCTAAATTTTTCTCTCCTCTATTAGCCTTGAAATAATCTTTTACTTTAGGGTAGAAATTTTTCGTTCTCAATTCTGACCAAAACTCTGCCAATTACAATTACGTAAATCCAAATTAGTTTTAACGATAAAATTCTGAGTGTTACATACCATGTCTGTAGCACTCCGAAAACCCTCACGGTTCTCGGTACGCTCGCTACTGCTACTCCCACAAAATTCGTGTAAAAACATAAAAACTCTTTTCTCGTGTTAAAACGACCGTTTTGAAAATGTTTAAAATCGTCACAGTAGAAGACTTTGATTAAAATCAGTTTAAATAACATTTCAAGTTTTTAAAATCTAAAAGACATTTTGGGTCGACTCCGGTAAACACCGGTCGACACTTCCATCTATTTTTTACTACCAGTCAACACTTGCATGCACCGGTTGACACTACATTTCTCTCTATCTGCGTCGTCGATCTTTGAGATCGACATTCCCGTCTATTTTACACTACTAGTCAACACTAACATGCATCCGTCGACACTTCATTTTCTTTGTCCGCGTCGGTCGACCCAAGCGATCGACACCCATAGAGTTTGGTCGACCCTCTTACGTACAGGTCGACACTTTGTACGCATTTTTTCAGTAAGCGGTCGACACCTTCTAAATACTAGTCGACACTTGCTAGGCTTGGTCGACCACTCTGCCTATACGTCGACACTTCTTTTACTGAATTTTGCCTAAAAACTTTAATCTTTCAAAGAAACCATCGAAATTGGACTCAACGATAAAATACAAAACGTACACTTTTCTATCAAGTCAAAATTATTATTTACATAGAAAAACGACTACTAAAGTTTGAAATCCATCTATACATCCATATGACTCCAATCAACTCAAAACGACACAAAACGATTTCGACTAAGTTCGAATTAACTAAACTCCTTCACGTACCTCCGCCCTGGTCAAAACGCCCAACCACCCGGCCGGACTGTCCACGAGCGCACTCCTCTAACCGCCTCCTAGTCTTGGACTCGCTCAGGGTACTCACCAGCTACTGTCTCGTCACCTACATCACAGAACTCATCTATTAACCTAATGCTAAGTGAGTAATGTACATAAAACTTAAACACTTAAAACAAACACATCCTAACATATGCAGTTTCTACAATTTCGTCTCTACTTTCATTCTCGTCTCTTTCTTACGTCTTCTTTATCTTTTTACTACTAGTTTCTTCTTTACGTGCTAGATTAAGGTGACACACCTCGCGGTCCACCGGACAAGGCCAACCTCGATCTAGTAAAGTGACACACCTCGCGGTCCACCTCTCGGAACAAGGCCACTATGTAAAGCGGGGGAAGAAGTGATACACCTCGCTGTCCACCTCTAGGGACAAAACCACTCAGCCCCACCTTCATTATCTTCTTACGTACATTTTCATTTCATTCGTCTCATCCTACTGTTTCATTCGGAAAACCATGAAAATTCATATTCATTTCGTTCTCATACTTTAAAACCATGATGCATAATCACTAAAACATAACATAAAATAAACGTGCATGCATCCTACCGAACTGTGATTTAAACCTGAAGGCAAAACACCTACTGCACTACTTACACTATTTACCTAACGTCCTTAGCAATTTGTAACTCCAAATTCATAGCTTGCTCACTAAACTGGGGAACCTATAAAACCACACATTTATCAGCTTTACTTTCCTTTCATTTCATAAAACTCTAAAGAGAATCACAATTTTATATCTAATCTATCTAAACCTGAAATCCTACACAATTTCTGACCAAATTCGGAATTGCATAACTTATCCAATACTTGTCCGATTTGGACGATTCGAAATGCTACGGACTTCTGAGGACGTCTAAATTCTAACAGTCTAATTTAATTCCAAATCCAACATTTACAGCTTCGCCAAATGAGGTCGAACGGAAACCATTCTGCAATTCGAGTATTCGGTTATCCAAACGCTCAATCTTTTTCATAAAAACTCATATTCTACTCCTACTTCCAGCTTAAACACTAACATACAGATAAAAATCAACTCTAACTTCAAATTCTTTCCAACTTCACTTTTATGGCTCAAGACAACTAAAAGATCATCTATCTACTAAGAATTGACTAAGACTTACCGTAGGTTGAAGATCGACGAAGGAAGGTCATAACTTGTCGTTGCTAGAAGGGAAAACGTCGAAGATGAAGGGTTTTCTCGCTTGGGGAAGGAAAAGAATGCTGAAGGTGCTCTTCCTCTTTCCTTTCTTCTATTTAATTAATAATAATAATAATAATCTTTATTAGATTACTAAATCACCCTCAACCTTTAACCGTTTAATAAATCTATTTTTCGGTCTGTCTTCAGTTGGACACTTAAAATTTTCTCTTTTCCATTAACTTCAAAATAATCTTATACTTAATGGTAGAATTTTTCGCTCTCGGTTCCCATTAAAACTCTGCCGATTATAATCACGTAAATTTAAAAATTAATTTAGCAGAAAAATTTCGGGCATTATAGTTTGACACTTTTACAAAAATGTAGATCGACGTCCCTAAGGGGTTAACACCTATTAGGATCTATTTCCAATAGCAAGGGTAGTGTAGACTGACAGACCTTTCACAACAGTTGCCATTTTCGCAAATTTCAGCAACATAAATTTGCAAAAGTGGGGAAGCGACTAACTTATTGAGATTTACAACTCCCTAATATTGAATTCACCTACAACTTTAGTGTACATAACACTACCCAAAAGAGTAATTTTGAGGGGGTAAATGGTTTTAATCTTCTCACCTCAATGGATCTTATTCATTTACCATAATAAGGTGTTGTCAACGTTGATAAAGCAAGCAAGACCAAACAAGTTAAATAAATGTATGAGATGGTAAGAAGAAAAATTCAAAAGAATAATGAGGCCTAGAAAAATATTGCAAATTGAGAGAGGAACGAAGTTATTTTTAAAGAAAGAGATTTAATTTGGCTACATTTGAAGAACAAAAGGTTTCCAAAGCAAAGAAAATCTAAACTTACTAAAATAACTTGCGACACAACCTGAATGACTAAGACTATTCAAAAATGAGAACTAGTAAAATAATAGATCTCGTTGACCTGAAGAACTTCTGATATCTTGTCCAAAATAGAGTAGAATCGATTATTTGATATTGCATGCAAAGATAAATGACTTAAACAATTTTTTTTTTCTCTTTTCTCGCCACCGTTCTCACTCTCTTTTTCCCTCTTGTCTATCTCTTTTTTAAAAACTCAATTTCTCGTCTCACCTTTTTTTTTGTTTTTATATTATTTTAAATGATCGATGGCCCTCTTGAAAATATAATGCTGAACCCATTACTAACTTCCTAACCTAATCAAATTTTATATCGGTGAACTTACACCAACTTTAAAGCCTTTATTCACTAGTCATACTTGAAAATTTATTTCCTTTCACCATATCCTCTTTTATCTATTTCTCTAAGGTTACTTGCTCTATTTTGTTTTTTCATTATTATCTCAAGTTATATTCATTGATGACTTATTTAATTTACAGAGTAAATATAAAAATAACTATAAATTAATGGAGTATTTTCAATTTATGCTTTAAAGTTTTAATTTTGATATTTAAGACGTCAAAATTTAAAACTTTAGCAACAGATAGTTTGTTATTACTGTCTATTACAATCTCTCCTCTTTCAGATGTTTCTTTTTCTCCATGTGAAGATCACCATTTGGATCAATAACTCATCTTTCGTCAATTTAGTCATTTGATAATGTTGTATAAAATTTGACAGTGTAGAGCTGTAATGTCTCGTAATTTGGCTGTTACTGACTTGATTTTTCATAAAGTTCATAAGAATTTTTTTTGAAAGTATTGTTCATATTAAAACTGACTAAAAATGCTTTAAAACGTGTGAGCTTCTTTTATGAAATGTCGTACAAAGCATGCATAAAATTTTGTTCAAATCCTTCTTTTTTTTTGTGGCACTTCTTATGTGAACAGTGCTCGGCACTGTTCATGCCGGCACTGTGGCCAATCAATAATATCTTGAATCTTTGAAGGATCAACAGAAACTCCTTCCTTCGAAATAACATGTCCGAGAAAATTAACTCGATCAAGGCAAAATTCGCACTTAGAAAATTTTGCATACAGTTGATGAAGCTTTAGAATCGACAAGACAATAGTTAAATGCTCCTCATGTTCTTCCTTAGTCTTAGAATTAACCAAAATGTCATCAATAAATACAATTACAAATTTGTCTAAATACTCGTAGAATACTCGGTTCATAAGGTCCATAAAGGTTGCAGGAGCGTTGGTTAAACCAAAAGACATCACTAGAAACTCATAATGTCTGTACCTGGTTCAGAAGGCAATCTTGGGCACATCTTCCGGTTTAATCTTCAATTGATAATATCCAGATCGAAGATCAATCTTGGAAAATACTGCACCTTGGAGTTGATCGAATAAATCATCAATACGTAGTAGAGGATACTTATTATTGATTGTCAACTTGTTCAATTCCCTGTAATCAATACACATTCTCAAATATCCATCTTTCTTCTTTACAAAGAGAACAGGTGCTCCTCAGGGCGAATAAAACTCTTATCTACCAATTCTGCCAGCTGTGATTTTAATTCTTTTAATTCCGTAGGAGCCATACGGTGCAGATTCTTTGATACTGGTGCAGCTCCCGGATATACATCAGTTACAAACTCTATCTCTCGGTCTGGAGGTAACCCAAGCAAATCGTCTAGGAAAACTTTTGAAAAATTCTAAACAATTGGTACTTCTTAAAGTTTTACTTTGTTCTGCCTCTCGGTATCCACCATACTTACTAGATACTCAGTGCATCCATTCCTCAATAATCGCTGAGCTTTGATGGAGGATATCACTGGCATAGTGCTGGTATTCTTCACCGTTCGGAAAGAGTATTTTACACCATTCAGAGGTTGAAAATAGACTGTTCTTGATCTACAATCAATAGTGGTAAAATGCCTAAACAATCAATCTATTCCCAATATAACATTGTATCCCTTGATGCTGATATTGTTAAATCACCAGGCATTCTATAGTCTCCCACAGACATAATACAATTACAGACTAATTGATCTGAATGCAAATTTTTTCTAGACGGCAGCATAATATGGTAAAAGTGCTCAGCAGGTAGAGGTAATAAATTTAATTTGACCACGAAGGCCATAGAATAAATGAGTGTGTAGCCCCAGAGTCAATCAACGTGTAAGCAGCGACATCATTTAATAGAATTGCACCGGAGATAACTGAAGGTCGTTCCTCCTCGTCGGCTTCAATAAGAGCAAACACCCTTGGCGTCACGTTTGACTTTGTCTGACTCGAGTTACCCCTTAGCCAGTCTCTAGCGAAATGGCCAACTTCATTGCAATTAAAGCATCGGTTTGATCCGAGCCTGCATTCCCCAGGATGACATTTCTTACATTTTGGACACGGCGGGTAGTGTACAAAAGATCTTTGTACTTGCTTATCTTTTCCTTGTGTATTCTTTCCATCATTAGGTCATTTCATCCCTCTCTCTTGTTGTTGTTGCTGTTGTTGTTGTGGTCGTTGCCATCTCTTGTTTTGTTGTTGCTGAGGCTGGACTTCTCGAAAGAATTTCTTGGTGGATTCCCTTTTCTTATAAAATTTATGTTACACTTCTTCCACCTCCAAGGCTTTAGCTACCACTTTGAAATAGGGGACATCTTTGGTTCCTGCTATCTTTACTCCTCTATAAATCTCTACCTTCAGGCTCTGGATAAACTGGTAGACCTTATTCTCATTTGTATTCACCAAATGAGTAGCAAATCTAGACAGAGACTCAAATTGGCGAACATAGTCAGCTACAGAGCCAGTCTGGCGCAGTTGTACAAACTCCCCCATTTTGTTTGTTCTGACAGCACGACTGAAGTACTTTTCGTAGAATGCCCCCTTAAACCGTTCCCAGGTCATCCCTCTCACGTTAGTTGTAGCCTTAAGGGTATCTCACCAAAATCTAGCATCCTTAGAAAGATGGAATACGGCACATGTGACCTTATTTGCTTCTTCCACCTTTGCGTAGTCAAACATTCCTTCAATGGTCCAGATCCATTCCTCAGCCTAAGTTAGATCTGAAGATTGTCCGTCAAAGGTCGAAGGCCTAAGCTGCCTGAACCGATCTCCACTCTGATTGCTTGAACCTCCATTGTTGTGATTTTCTCCTTGTTCTTCTCTATTTATAAGTCTTTCCAACAACTGAGATTGTCGATCACACAATTCGGTTAGTCGGTTGATGGCATGATTTCTATTATCCATTTCTTTTCGTGGTCGCCCTCTTCACATATTGCTAATCCTAAACAAATTTATAAACAATAAAATTCTAAAATAATAAATAAATGCTTAAACATACTTACAGTTGATGAAGCTTATCCATGTTGCGGCTTGTGCTGTTAGATAGTCTACAGCAACAATTTTGACCTGGGTTCTGATACCACAACTGTAACGTCTTGTAATTTGGCCGTTACTTGACTTTTCATAAAGTTCATAAGAATTTTTTTTTAAAAAAATATTGTACATATTAAAACTGACTAAAAACGCTTTAAAACGTATGAGGTTCTTTTATGAAATGTCATACAAAGCATGCATGAAATTTTGTTAAAACCCTTTTTTTTTGTGGCACTGTTCATGTGAACAGTGCTGCGGGCGATTGCTCGCCCCTTGGGGCGACTGATCGCCCCTTCTGGGGTAATGCATTGCCTCATCTTCCACCCTTGGGGCGACTGATCGCCTCTTCTGGGGCGATACATCAGCCTTTCCTCTACTCTGCTGTTGAGGCGACGAAACTTCTCTACCTCTGTATCTCTTTTTTTTTCATCATCAAATCATACTTCTTATCTAACAACATCATTTAAACTTCTGAAGAAAAACATTTCTAAAGTTGTAGCGAAAGACTAAAACCCCAAAATTAGACCCATTTATTAAACCAATCAAAAACCAAACTAGTTCAGAAATAGACCTCATGACTTATGAAATTATTTTATCAAATCTTTAAAATTGTATATATATATATATATACACACATACACACACACACATATACATTGTATCCAAAATACTTAGAGAGCAGCCTACATGTCAAAATGGCCCTAGCAGCTCCAAGCACGCTCTATGGATGTCTTCCACCAACCACACTGTCAACCATCTTGCGGATCAACGTCCTCACCTGTAATGATATCAGCTACACCACAAAGTAACTAATGAGTCCAATCCTCAATAAGTGATGTGAAATAAAGAATGCATACTCATGATTATGCTATACTGTTCGTAAAATATGCAACTGAATTTGTTCTTTATTTCTTACATAACATGAGTTATTGGGGTACTAATTATAGAAGAGAGATGACCTAACTGATTGTCCCTCTAGCGAAACGACCAACTCGCTCAAGGAAAAGTGGAATGACATATTTAACAGTCTCTCTAACGGAACCGGTTCCTCTAACGAAACTACCATACACAGTTCTTTACCCACAATAACTATTTACGTATTTTACTGTACCATATTCTTCATGTTCTGTTTACATGAAAACATATGCATAAAACCGTTTTCTATGATTTGGAAATACTATAATGCATGAATGTATGTTACATACACATATCCTCAAGGTTGTAAGCGTAAAGTAACCTAAACAGATAAACTCACAACCTAAAATTTCTACCCAACCAACTCGAACCTAAAATCTCCAAGTTCCTTAATTATCCATCAATCTCCTAATTCTTTGTGGTGTAGGCCAATTGGCCAAAACGTATGTGAACATACACCTACCTCGTGTCTCGAGTTCAGTTTCGACAATTTGCTCAGCTTCATTTTTAACTTGCAAACCTATACGATTGCATCGATTATTATCAATACCAAAACTCATTTCCACTAACAACCTATGTATCAAACTTAACACATTTCAAAACTTCATCAAATTGAAAGAACATATCCAAATAATCTTCTGAAACATCCAATTCAAATAGCTTAAAACATTTCACAACCTAAAACCATCTATTGCATACTCAATTTTCGGAAATCCTTTCAAAATAGTCAAACTTCAAAAATTCATATATTTAGCTATACATATCCAAATTCAAAGATCACAAAGGCTATGGACTTCTTAAGGAATCTACTTTAACAAAGTCAACCTGTTATGAAATTCTCGAAATTTGACTATTCATGCATTGTTTTATACATTTCCTCCATTTATGTAACGATCTCTTTTTCCATTAAGATATTGTCCGCTTTGGAGATTGGGTCGTATCTCAATATCCCCCACCTTCACTGATTTGTTTGGCGAGAACTTCCCAGTCGGTCACCCAAGCTGGTATTGCTCTCGCCAGAGCACTGTTAACTTCAAAGTTCTTATGGGATCCGTTGTCAATTGTGCTCCAAAA
>CM039519.1:15400710-15446594 GCA_022433055.1 Begonia peltatifolia | reverse complement strand
TAACTACCTATTTTCCCAGTAAGATATTGTCCACTTTGGGGATTGAGCCGTATCCCAAGATCCTCCTCTCACGGATTTGTTTGGCGAGGACTTCCCAGTCGGTCACCCAACCTGGTACTGCTATCGCCAGAGCACTTTTAACTTCAGAATTTTTATGGGATCCGTTGTCAATTGTGCTCCAAAACGCGTCTTACTGTCTTGGGAGGATTTCTTTACATATGTTTCATTTCCATATATCTCCCCCAAACGATGTGGGACTGTGACGACCCCCTCTCTACGATCCGAGATTCGCCTACACTCAAGGCGTTACGTCACGCCGTCCCTTGAGATTTGCCCCGCAGTCGTCCTCATACGTACACATCCGGGTCATCACAGTTTATTTCACAACCAACACTATCATCCCATTAATCATCAAACAAACCAAAAATGAAGGAAGAGGAAACCCATTTTTGTGCTTCATCTATGGTTTATCAGATCACCACAAAATTTAAGCAAAACTCTACTTACCTTTGAATTTAAAAAAAGAAATTGGATTTTAGTATGGAAGAGAGACGCTGAAAATGGAGAGGCTTGACTTGCAGAAGAAGCTCAAAATGAGGGTTTTCTTTTCCATACTAAATACTTAAAGGATAAGTGTTAAAATCATAACATTTTTCTCATTCTCAAAATTATCCTTCACCTTATTTATCTCTCCTCCAATGTGAAGGATTCCTCTTCAGAGGAGTCTTCTTCTCTCCATTGTTAAACAACAGATTTTTTGACTTTTCCACCTTCTTTCTCACATGATTTCTTTTTTCCAATTCATTTTTTTTTTCCAACGTCAACACCCCACTTACATTTCATTCTTCTTCCTTAATAGATAATTTCTCATGATATTTAATAATAATTTGACTAAACAGTATGAATATATATATATAAATTAAATCGATAAGATTTTCGAGTGTTACAAGAAAACCATACACAGTCATCACACTATCTATAGAAGATTATTTATCAGGAGAATAGAGAAGGAGGCATGCGTTGCATTTGAACAGATACTCTCTAGTTCTCTCTCACATATTCTCTCGTCCCCTTACTCTGTTGTATCATCTTTTCTTCCTCTAAACTCTGTTTTTCCTCTATTCCTATCTATTACTTCGCATTATATTATTGGAATATTCAATCAATTTGGGTTTATTTCAATTAAATCAAGTTTCAAATTTCTTCATGTCTCGTCCAACCAGGGCAGAGTCTAAGATAAAACAATGACAATAAAATTTCAACACTGATCACATAATTAAAGAATTAAAATCACTCACCATAAAGAATGGACTGAAGAAGTCATACAAGATCAATATAATAACATTAGTTTGATCTCCATTATCAAAAATGAAATTGATCCAGATTAAGTAATGCAAAAGAAATCAAACACAATCATCACTTCCAAAAAATAAAGCAAAACAAATACAAAGTCCAATAAGCAGAAGGGAAGGAGAGAGAACTTGATTGACGACGGTGATTGAAGTGGAATTGAAGGAGGAAGATGTGATGCGAGTGACGCTCAAGGTGAAATGAAGAAAAACTGCCCATCATTGAAATTTGAAAGACATCGGTGAAGTATTATTTTCTTTAAAAAGAGATTTTTAACAGAAATTTTAACGGATATTAATAGTCACTGGTCTATCACTAACACTTCAAACTCAGAGGCATTAGTTGTTAAAAATAAAAATTTAACGTGCCGATTGAAAATGTGGTCTTACTTTAGAAATTATCTTTATATTTACTTTAATTTATAATTTATCCTATTAACTAAACTAATTATAATTATTAATTAGTGAAAGGTCAAAAGATAAAAAATAAAACATAAAAATAGAGATTAACCCTGTGTGTAATAATTTTCTAATTTCAGATAGGGCGACGACGACGCAGAGGGAGCTCAGTTTTAGTGGCAATGGCCTGCGCCGTCGATTTCCGGGGTGTCGACGAAGTTTTCAGAAGCAAAACCTACCAGTGGAAGAGAGAAGCGCAATTTTCTTCGGATTGTTAAAAATTGAATTGGCTGAAGTTCAATTCGTCTGACCCTGGTTCAGGTCTTCACACTTTCCTCGTAATTTCTATTGTTGCCATTTCCCCGTCCTCTCCCCGTTATCTTCTCAAAAGACTGCAACCCATTTTGATTGATTCCATTGTAGCGGTTAGAAATCATTTCAATCGGCAATTCTCTTTCTCCCCGTTCCTTAAACTTGGCAAAGAAGCTTGAGTTTCCTTTCCGAGCTCTGATTATTTTCCTTGATGAACTGGTCAAAGGGTTTGCGCTGTGTTACTAGTATTGTTCGTGAAATTCAAAGGGTAGAATCTCGTGAGAAAAATTCTCTGTGGTCAAAATGGAGATCAACGACGGTATATCGCCAATTCGGACGAAAAGTTGAAATTGATTCTCCTCTTGTTGATAGAAATTTTCTAGCGCAACTCTGGGTTGCGGATAGGAAGGAAAATTGCTGTAGGGCGACACGGAGAAGAAGAATTAAAGAAAATGGGACTCGGAGTGAAATGATATATAGTAACCGAGTGTCGTTTAATAGTTTGATTGGAAAGTTGCCTTCAGATACTGAAGGAAATAAATGGAAACAACCTCCCCCGAGCCAGTCCATTACTGGTCTTTTAGAACCCCATCTTCCAGTGGAGGTAAAAATGAAATTTTCATCTTGCATCTAAATTTAGTGTCAGATTCTGTCTCGTAGATTTAGGATTTCGTAAGTACTTGTCTTGCTCTAAAAGAAGAATTATAGTGTTAGTGTGATGCCTCCGAGATTTTATGAGGCATTAGTTTTTGCAATAATCTGAATGTCTTCAAATTTTGTGGTTCTCAATTAACTTTTTAAAACTACAAGTGGCGATGTCCAGTTTCAAATGTGAATCAGAGGGATTTGTTTTGTGTAAATTGCTGACGAAGGAAAGTGATTCTAGTGTCTTCGAAAACATAGATCTTACATCAACATTGAGATCAGTGAATTTTTCTTAATTAAATTTGTAACCAATAATTCAGCAATGTCTTTTTAATGACCCTAATTATTAATACATGTAAAAAAATTTAGATAGTTTTGCTTTAGTATTCATATTTTGTTATTTCCACGGTATAAACTAGAATTGCTACAAACTTTATCTTTATGCATATATATATATATATATATATATATATATATATATATATTGAATTTCTTATTTCCCTTTTGTTAAATCTTTTAGGCCCTTGTTGCACCTCTTCTTGCTAGATCCAATTTGCTTATAACTAGAGACATAGAGTGGGCAAATCTTGTTCTTGGCTTTGAACAGGTGAATTTTTTTTCCCTTCCAACATTATTTGATAATTTATTTGTGTAATCCATCATGATAGAGTGACTATATTTGCACGTTCTTTTATGTTAATCTTTCTTTGAAGAATTGTGATGATAATCATGTGTTCCAAATATCAACTAAATTGTAAGCTCTAATTTACAATACCTACATTTTCTAATTGGTATGTCTGAAAAGCTTATCTTGTTTTATGGTATCTTCTCTCATTAGTTTATTCTTTCTCGCTTTGCAGCTGGATTCATCTTCCTTTCTTCCCTTGGCTGGGTTTTTTTTTCTTCTTTTTTTCTTTGTTTGGTTGAGAACAGTAACACATAATATTTTGTGTTTCACTTCTATGGGAAGATCCAAATGTGTGAAAGTTGAAATTGAATATTAAGAGTCTGAGTCTTCATCTGGTTTTTGGGGATATGAAGTTGTATTGGAACTTCACAAGTAATGTTTTTCATTTAATTAGCCTTAGATGCATGCTGGCAACACTAATTGCCTTAACATTTTATGATGGAATGTATTTTCTGTCGATTTGACCATTCTTTATTTTCTTAGTTCATGTTTATATTCATGTAACTACCTATACTTGAAGCATTGCAGGAAAACCGTTATGCTGTAGTAGATGTGTCTTATCCTCAATCTGTAAGTATATCCTTGTGAGATCTGTATTTCACTAGTGTTTTATTCAGTTATTTCTGTAAACTTTTCAACCTCATTTTTTGCAGCCAGTAGGATTTATTCGGGAACAGAGTAACTTGATTGCTAGACAGGTATGCAGTTTAATCAATTGATTAATGAGTCTATGTGGTAGGCATAAAATATTTAGTTGCAAAATAGTTTGTTGATTCAGTAATTTCTTTTGTTTTTATCATTAAACAAATTTATATTGATGTAAGAAATTTATACAAGAAGGATGAGAAAAAGGGACCCACACCGCAACTGTAGTGACATATTTAAAAATCCGGTTATTTGTTTTATTTTCTGAGACTAAAACAAGCAATGAGACGAAAATTTGGCAACTTTTTCTTTAATCAAAGCCCACAACTCGCTATTCACCCTAGAGACTCTTGATGGAATGCAGAGCTGTCCTAACAAGGATGACCACATCATTGTGCCCACGGATATGCTTTCATCTTTGTAACAAGCCACCTAAAATTTTGGCATAAATTTGAAACCCTAGTTTTTTTCCTATTTAATTTCCAAATTACTTTCCCAATTCATTTTCAAAACCCTAATTTACTTAATTTCAAAATTATTAATTAAAATTTTGCAGAAGCTTAATTCTAAATCAAAAGTCAATACATTTCTTCTAAATCAAAAACTTAAACTCAATTAAATAGACCCTAAAGTTCTTCATTAGATACTCCAACTAAAACCATAAATTTTAAATTCTCAAGATATTACCAATAAACCTCAAGTATTTGATAAACCAAAACACCTAAGCATAATAAGATGATATTTAGTAGGATCTACATAAACTCAATAATTAGATGAATTGGTATTTTCTTATTTCTCCACTATATTCACAAAATAGTTTCAGGGTCAGGATAGGGCACCATCATTACATGCACTATTACTTTACCCCAAGACTTTCATCTGGACTCCTAAAACTCACGTATCTATCATACACAATAAAATTTTTCCTCTATATTTATATTCCTTACTATTACAATATACTGCACCTGGCAGTTATAATTGCCAATTTATACTAAAGTTGAAGCACTCAACTACTAAAACTATAGACTATAAACTGATTTCTTCTTTTTAAACTCGTCTTTTTTTGTTTCTCGGACTATAAGTCTTTGTAATTGGTAGTCTACGCTTATCATTAACCAATTTATAAGGATTTTTTATCTCTTTCCAACCCATGTAAATCTTTATTTTTTTTAACTTACATGAATTTTTACGCTTCTCTCTCAAACTCGTAGAGATTTGGGAGGACCACCTCCATGTTTCATAGTTTTTCTCTTGGATCACATCAGGGTGTGTTGTACCCTTCTTGCAATGCAACTTATAATCATCATGTTGAAGTTACCATACAACTCACCTAACTATCATCACATCAGGCTTATATTTACATCAACCATTAACATCCTCATGTATAGCTCATCCAGTACCGCAAGTTTGATGAAATTTATAGCCTACTTTGCTTGAAGCAACCAGACAACAAACATCATGGCTTGATCTCAACATTCTGTTGAATTCCCTTGCTTGTTATGCTGCCTAACAACCAATGAGTTTATTACCATCTAGGCCTGCTCTGCATCCTGCCTAAGGCAATCTTACCTTTCCACAACCTTTTTGGTTATATCTCAGTAAATTATCTAAATTCCTTAATGCTATAGGTTAGTCGACAACTTGCTGCCTCACTTGGGTCTTGTCTACTTGATTTGCCTAGGGTAATCCAACTTTCTCATTACTTACTTTCATTAGTTTCAGTCACCAATCACAATCGAAGCAATATTAGTGCATATCAATTCATCACGGTGATCAAGAACATTAATTCATATTAAAATGTCACACATAAGTGATTCAAATTAGCGACATGTTGTACATAATTACAGTCATAGAATGAAACATTGAGGAAAATAAACTTCATACTTTTCAAACATATGAAATATTTGTTGGATTCCACATCTTGAAAGGCCCATCTAACTTCTTGCAATCCGATTAAGCACAATTAGAACAATGTAATTCAATTCACTAACTTGTCATGGTTATGTAGATATACATATACTCGTTAGATTCAAATTCTTGTATCAATCAATATTTGTAATATTTTCAATACTTATAGTACAATATTGTCATTTTTAATTCAAAGACAATATAATTTTGTTATTAGGGTTAGCACAAAATGCGTTGTTTTAGCTAAAAAAGAGAACTCTATTTATAAATCATTTATTTGATACTCTATCAAACGATGTGAGATTGTACACCCTCCACAAGTATGGGTTGGGATTCACACTAGGCCATGTATTGTTAACCACACTTCTGGTTAGGCTTTAGTTCTGATATCATTTTGTAATATCTTCGGTTCTTCTAATATAATATTGTCTACTTTGCGTCAAAACTAGCACGATTTTGTTTTTGAGTTAGCCCAAAACGCATTGTACCATGTAGGGAGGATAACTTTTTTTTATAAACCATTCATTTTCCATTCTTCCGAGTAATGTAGGATTGTGCATCTCTACTGGCATAAGCTGAACCCTCACACTGAGTTGTCTTTGCCTTCGCATGGTGAGCTGTTACAATCTTTTAATTTCATTAACCTCTATCAGACAAACTACAATAATGTAATCCAGTGCCATTTGTACCTCAAACACAAATTCAGAACTCAATTCTGCCTATTTAAGCCTATTCAACGCTCTAATTTCAAGGTTGATTGTCGTTGCAAAAAACTTCCCACTATCATCAGGATGGTTGACCTTAAAATATTATCCGATTATGAAAACCTAATGATATGGCTTTTCTCTAGCAAAGAAAAGCATGTCCCATATCCCTCACTCCATTCTTCGAAACCTAGGACATCAACATCCTCATATGTTCTACATGTGAAATGCTCAACATTAACCCATTTCACTCGACGATCAAAATGGAAAGCAGACCACTTTCATAGGTATTTATTGCGATTGCACTTGCGCCTGCTGCCAGCCTTGAACTTGACCCTACTGATTTAAGGCCGAAACCTTAATGTCTAGGGGAATAGACACCAATACAGTCATCTTTAGTTAGAGGAAATCAACCCAAGTTATTCAATATCTTATTCAAAAGGACCAGAGGGAGGGGACTGCACCATCGATCATATCCGATCTAGCTAGCTACACTATAGAGAAGATATCCTACCAGTCCCAGTGGAAAAAAAAACCTTCTCGCTCTTGCTTTCTTGTCTTTGTTTTTTTTTTTTTAGGTGTTGATACTTGATATTTAGTGTTGGACAAGTTGAAAATGCTGGGGTGAACTAAAAACGTTTGGGTAGAACCCGATCTCATCAAACGATAGTGTCAGTTTCTGTTCTTTTCTTTTTTGCATTCATCGTTGCCTTCATTCATTGAGGCCTTATGAGATTAAAGGTCTTTTTCTACGTTCATTGCCAAGTGTTCATTCAAGAAATCATTGCAACTCTTGATTCACACTATCTAGTTTCCTTTCTAGATTATATTATTTTCTTATTGTTCCTCTTTTGTGCCATCAAGATTAAGAACTGATTTTCTTTCTACCAAGAAATTTTACACTACTTTTTATAATTTCAAGATATTGAAAATTCATTTTCACACCTATTCATTCTCTTGTTGGAAATATCTCTAGATTACTTCTATTCAAATAATAAAATATCAAATACATATATAGAAAAATACAAGTGACGATTATAATGGCCTATGACATAACAATTTTAACTACCCAATATATATTGTAATCTCTCCGTACCCATTACATCCACTTTATTGGTGAGTTATCTAATGCATAAATAAATATTTGTAGTAGCAGACACGGAAAGCTACGCACAAGTAACACATCTAAAATTTAGAATTTTATGTCCAAAGTTTAGAATTTATATAAGTCTCTGAGGACAAATATTAACATAAGCTTATATCACTTTTATATGCAAGCTTACATAAATTGTTTTGGCATACAATCTAATTACACTATAGCAAAGCAAATGGGTTCATTTTGATAAAACTGAAAAAGAACACAAAAAACAGAAAAAGAAAGACAAGTCGTAGCAACAATGTTAGATTCGAAAAACACCATGAGTAATGCCCAGAAAGTAGAGACTCTTTTAGAGAAGTTTTCACTTAGATATAAATTCAATAATCCTCACACACTCTTATATCTTTTTTTTATAATAAACTAATATAATTAAAATACTTAAATTACCTCATAATATATTACTAACATATAATATTAATTTTCAAAATATTTTTTTTAATATATTCCTAACATTACTCCCCCGTTGAAATCGACCTTATCCTCAAAGTCACGAGTTTTCTGGCTTTTTGATGGTCCATGCAAAATAGTTTCTGGCCCAGCCCACTAGATGATTTGACTTCAAGCTCATAAGAAAATGTATGGGGCCTCTATAGTCCAAATTATCTCATGCAAAGTAAGAGCCTAGCCTACAAAATTTAGCTTCATCACTAATTTTTCTGCCCATTTATCATTGGCCACTGTCTTAGCCCAACCCAATTGAAGATACCCCTCGTTAATCCAAGTTGTAGCCCAGGCCAAAAACATGTTGCTAGCTGCTAGTCTCCCAAAAACCCAAGCTGCCAAATATTTCTTTGTTGTCTCCTCTAGATCACGCCTTCAGTGAAGCTATTGTGTTCTCCGCCTTCAGTGAGCTCCATCGCCAGTGAGCCTGAACGACCCACTCCACAAAATCGACTTCCCCCTTCATCTTTGTCAATTTCTTTGCCCCCCATGAAAACATTTGCCACACATACCAAGTCGCCGACCACGATCCCCAAGTCATCAAGCACGAACGCCATTGTTCATAACCTCCACGCTCGATTGTCAGTGAATATGGTTTGGCCACCTATAGAAAACGCAACAAACAGCGTTGTCAGGCTTCGCTCGTCGTCGAAACTCACTCATCGCTGAAGACCGCTCCTCGCTAGACTTTGCCATCACTTAGCGATAGTTCTACCCTGCCAAAGAATGAAAACTCTTTTCCACTTGCCTCTCGACATTTCCAGCCACTATCACCCATGCAAAATGCCCCTACGTGGAGATGGTTTTCCCCAAGTCCCAACGTTGACGTTCTCTATTCGAGTTTATGGCGAGCACGAGTTGATCATCGACAGTCTCTTCCTGGAAAGGTGGAGCGCCACTCGAGTGTTAAAACTTGCAAGAGTGTTAAAACTTGCAAGAGTTTTGCCTCTCTTTTGTTGGCGAGAATCCTCGGCCAGCACGAACGATTCCAGAGGCATAACCTTCCCTCGCTGGCACCTCTGTTGTTCGACGGTTTTGCTCGTGACCAACTGGCTTAGCCGATTTGGCCAGCCTCTTCTCTTTGTCGTTCAATACCTTCCTTGAAATTTGTTTTAGCTATAGAACTTTAAATTGATGTTGTTCAGGTATTACTTCTATCACGAATGAAGGTTTGCTAGAGAGTGCGCCAAATGGTTTCTGGTACTCCATCCTCTGCGACCTCAAATCTGGCCATATTTCCAATAAGAGTCGGAGCTTTTCCTCAATTCTTGTTAAGATCGTCTCCATCCTTTGGCTCTAATACCGTTGTTGCAAAGCAAATTAGTTCATTCCGATAAAACTGTAAAAAAACATAAAACGGAAATAGAAAGACACAAATCGTAACAATGCTAAATTTATAAAACATCACGAGCAATGTCCGAAAAGTTGAGACTCTTCTAGAGAGGTTTTCACTTAGACATATATTCAATAATCCTTACACACTCTTATACCCTATATGTGTCATAAATTAATCTAATTAAAATATTTAAATTACCCCCTAATATATTACTACTATATGATATTAATTATTAAAATATTCCTTTAATATATTCTTAACATATTAAAGGAAATCACCACCTTTCTAGGAAGAAACTGTTTGTGACCAACTCGTGTTCGCCGCAGACTCGAATAGAGAACGTTGACGGTGGGATGAGGGAAAAACCATCTTCATGGTGGACTATTTTGCGTGGATGACAACAGGTGGAAACATCAGAAGGAAAGTGGAGAGCAATTCTCATTCTTTGACAAGGCAGAACTGTTGCCAAGTGATAACAAAGTCTAGCGACGGGTGTTGTTCAGCGACAAGCGAGTCCCCTCGATGAGTAAAGCCCGACAACGCTGTTTGTGGCGTTTTCCATAGATGGTCTGACCATATTCCCGGGTAGTCGAGCATCATGGTCGAAGACTTGACGCAGGTAGGAGGCATGCAGGTCAGAAAAGAAGAAGTTGTAGATGGTTGGGAAAAGATTGATGAAGTTCGTGCGGCTAGAGTAACCTCCTTGCCTCACTTGTAGTCACAAGAATGGTTGGACTGGGCTGGAACATTGTTGAATGGAGCAAGTTATTTTCAAATGGGTTGGGCTAGAAATCTATTACAGAGGAGGACAATTTTTAGTTGGGCTGGATTGAACCAATAATGTAGGAGAATGTCAATTTTCTACTGGGTCGAGCTGAAAACTTGATGGAGAAGAGTTTTTTTCTTTTTTTTTTTTTTTTACTTGGGTGGGTTGTGACAATCCAAACTAGACAAGAAAATTTTGTGGGTTGGGCTCTAAAATGAGGTGGATTATTGAAGCAAAGATACTTTATCCTCTGAGTTTGAAGTCTGATCATCTAATGGAATGGATGAGAAAATACTTTGCATGGACATTGAAAAAACCGGATAACTCACGATCTTGAGGACAATATCAATTTTCGAGGGAGAAGTAATGTTAGAAATATAATGAGGTAATTGTTAAGAAGATAATAAATGGTAATTTAAGTATTATACTTAATTTAATTATTATAAATAGAGGGTTTAAGGGAGTTATTTGGACATATTAAATATTATCAAAATGAAAATTTCTGTAAAAGAATATTTACTTTTCGTGTATTACTTGTGGTGCTTTCTGAATCTAGCATTGTTGTTAAGATTTATGTTTTTTTATTTTGTTATAGTGTTATTTTGATCTTCTTACATAAATTGTTATGACATACAACCTAATTACATCAAAACTTCTAAGAATATCTTAGGGAAGATATTAGGTCTCTAAAGTGGTTAATGTTACCGTCCAAGACAAATTTTGTGAAAAAGACATCATAATGCTAAGCCTAGGGGATGTATGACAATCTCTCAAATTTTCATCTACTTCCCTCGTATACTTCTAAATAAATTGTCCAATCATCCAAATATAAAACATAGATAATGCTCATACATTTTAACCAATACCAATTGATTTAGAAAGACAAAACTTAACACTAGAGGAACCACATGGTCGTCACAGGTAGAGTCTGATCTTGATGTCAAGTAGGTTGAACTCGATAAGAACACGTTGCACTGTCATAAAACACTCCCCTTCTATTCTCATCATTCTCAAGTCAGAACACTCCTTTTCAATTCCCATCCTTCTCAAGTCAACCAGTAAATCCATCACACCCTTTATCATCTCATTGTATTTGGGCCGGATTGACTCCATCCTTTTCGATCTAGGATTGGAGCGGCTCTAATACCATTGTTGAGCATCAAACGATTTCATTGCTATGAGACGACTAAAAGAACACACAAAACAGAAAACAAAGACACTACAGGTCCGGCAAAACTCTGGCTCGAAAACACCCCACAAGTTACACACTTGGAAGATAGAATAACCTAGACAATAACTTAGCTATAGAGAATAATCGATGCCCCCTCTCTTCCCCATCCTTCTTATTTATAATGCATTTTTTCTTCCTCTTCACACAAAACACTCCTCCTAACAAACTTGCCACTTAATACTCTTGATTTTCGAAACTAGCCCCCTTATTCACTCAACAAAATACAATTGAATGTCTCAAATCTGAGTCTATATGATTCAGGTGTAGTAACATCCCTAATGCTATCCAGAACCTATCAGATCACTTCTTGACATGCAAGCCAATAAAAAAACATCGCACTAGGAGCCTTGGATTTCCACAACTCTTTACATATTTGAGGTACTCTTTAAGCTGAAGTATAAGAATTTGACCGAGCGTTTCTAATTAGGAAGTCACGCATAAGCATTTTATCCCAACTAACACAATCGCTTCCCTATTTGCTAGAGAATGAGTTTAATATTTTTATGCATGTGTCGGTTCAGTGACATTATATTTGTATGGCCAATGTGTTGATATTCTGCTTTATATACAACCCTATCAAGACTAGATCTTGTAGTTCATATCGAAAATAGATATCATGTAGGAGTGGTAGGGTAGGCCATAGACTTAATCCCAGTGTTTGCCTTTGTTTTCATCGTGATGTGGACTCTTTTTGAAAAAGAAAATTGTTACTGCTAATAATATTCTTACAAAGGAAAAAATTACTACTAGTCAGAAATATCATTCTGTTTCAGAATAAATTTATCCTGCGGACCAAGGTTATCAAATATTATTGGAGGTGTGATGAGATCTTATAGTTCCTATCATATTTATTTACTTAAATCATTTTGTTTAATATTTCCTGTGTTGATGCTGTTTAACGTTTCCTTTAGTTGCTTCGCCTTAGGCGTCCATTTGTGGCTTACATCATGGATTCCTTGGGTAATGAGCTTTTCAGGGTGAGCATTTATTATTTTGACTATGTTCAAATATACTTGGTTTATAGGTTATCGACATATTTGTGCAATCAGCTCAGCTTGGAGATATTATTGCCGTTATTAGGTGCGAAGACCCTTTTGGTGGATAAATAGCTCAATTTATGCTGAAATTGATGGCAAGGTATTTCCATTTGCTGTATAACAAAGAAATTTAAGCTAGTGAAAGTTTTTCTTATATGTGTGAAACAACTTTGAAATAGGAAGTTGGAGTCGTTCACCGGCGGTGGCATTTGTGGAAGAGGGTGTATGATTTGTATCTTGGGTAGGTGATCATGATCTCTATCAGTATCTCTCTATCTCTATATATATCTTATATAAGGACTTACATTTCTAAGTACTTTAGCAGACACCTTTTTTTTTTTTGGTTCTTTTTATGTAGGAAGAGAGCATCTAGTTGAGGTTTTCCTTTATGTGGAGAATTTGTATCTTTCATTCTCGGATTTTGTTACTCTAAGCTCCATTACAATAGATCACGTGATTGTTGTAGGCTAATGATATATTTTGATTATCTTCTTTTTCGGGTATGGGCAGTATTTTCAAATGCTTCTAGATATATCTCATTCATGTAATTCTTTCCAATTAGAAAGATATAGCTACTTTCTCATTGATTGGTTTCTCTTGGTCAAGAAATCCATATTTTATAGAATCACCTTTCATAAATGCAAGTTGTATTTCTGTTCGAGAAATATGATTCTATTATCATACAAAAGGAAAACAAGAAAAAAAAAAAACTAAAGCAGGCCCCCGCTCAAATGTGCGGAAACCTTGCATTTGTCCGCTGTTACAATATAGATATTTACTTCTTTATACGGAAAGTCACATGTCTAACATTACGTGAAGATCAAGATAATGTTGATTTAAATCATTACAGTTCTTTGTTGTGCCTTTATTCAAGCCTATATTGTGATTTGTAGGACGCAGCAGTTTGCAGTGGTCGAAAATCCTGGTTTCTGGAACTGGACTTTTACTCTGAAGGACATTGATGGGCAAGTGCTTGCCGAGATAAATCGTGACTGGAGAGGTTTTGGCTTTGAGGTTGTTTTTTTTATTGGTTTTTGGTAGATATTTATGCATTGCATAATGCTTTGTCATCTAATAACATTGGTATTCTATCAATTCTACTGCAATTACTGCTGACATAGCAAGTCTCTTTGTGCACTGTTAAAGAACAGAAAAATAAGAAACAATTGAAAACACTACCTCCAAATGTGTTCTCAAAATTGTTTTTGGTTTAGGCAAATAATTTAGAGAACATTTTTGTTACTAAATATTTTCCTGTTTTTTAATAATAGTTTTAGAAGTAGTATCATATTCGTTCCATTACTTTATGCCTTTCTTTATTTCTGGGAAAAAAGGTGAATATATCTGTGTTTGTATACCTCGATTCTCATTTGTTACTCGAATAAGATTTCCCTTGTGATATATAATTGAAGTTTAGATTATTTATCATCCTTGAGTCTTGAAAGATTTGTTCGCATTCACACTGCAAAATTTTTATGCAATAAATTTCAAGTTTAGAAAACAATATTTTGGTGTTATTTACTCTGCTGCAGATTTTCACAGATGCTGGCCAGTACGTCATCCGGTTTGGTAGTTCTAATCTTATTTTGAAGGATGGCCCTGCGACAGTGGTAGGATATGTTATGAAATTTAGATCCAATTATAGATAAGTAGACATTAGAGAGATCAGTGAGAAGTAATAAGAGTAAACCGTTAATTGTGTTTTAAAAGAGGCAACATTACAGCTTCATTAGTGTAAGAGGTCTTAAATAAAAGATAGAGATTTAATTGTACATTTCAAATATATGTTTTGACACCTTGGTTTAATTTTCTGTCTTCTTTTGGTTTTGGTGGCAGATTCAAGAGTTGGAGGTTTACAGGCCGCTCACTTTATCAGAGAGAGCAGTAACTGTTGCTTTGGCGATATCACTGGATAATGACTATTTCTCAAGACATGGTGGCTGGTGAGATGTAGCAAGTGTGTGTGTGTGTGTCTATATATATATATATATATATATATATATATATAATGATATAAGAGTAAGTAAATTGATAAAAGAGAAGATCTATAAATGGAAGAGAGAGCCCTGAAAAAATTGAAATTAGTCCTTCACAATCCAGTTGGAAAAACGTACTGAAAGGATAGATCCGAGAGTATTTAGATGTGGAAGACATTCTGCTACCAAAGGAAAAAAAAAACCTATATATTTGTCCAACAAAATAATCACACTAGAACAAAAGGTCTTTGAGAGTCCTGATTTTGCTTTTGGATTGTGAGGATTTGTGGGAGATGTTCTGAAAAGTTGTTTTACAAATTTGTTCTTGAACATAGAAAAAAAAATCAAAACAATATATCTTCATTGAGATTACTTTATTTACATAGAAAAGAAATAATAATTGTTGAAAGCAGTTATCTGTAGACGAGCTATCTGTAGACGAGCTATTTAAACAACTCTTGCGAAAGTGATTTTTGAAAAAGCCTATTTCTTACTATTTTTACTTTTTCTGGAACTGAATAATTTTTAGAAACAATACAGAGCCCTAAAAAGGCTTCTGAGTACTATACATCATGAATAAAAATCTCATCCTGTTCTTATTAAATTCTCTTGGGGCTAATGTTTATATTGATGTTCTTCAATTTCTTTGACAGGGGAATACCCTTTGTTGCCGTTGGGGAATAGGTTCAATCCTATTTTGACAGTGGAAAAACATTCAATATACCTCATTCAATTCTTATTGAATTCACTACTGCTTTTCAAGTTGAAATGAGTGTTTATAATTGTTGTTTTTCTTATATATCTTATGAAATCATAGCTGAAATTGAGAAATATATCAAATATTTGGAGTTTCTTTATGTATTTATATAGATGATAGTTGATTGAATTTGGAAAACTACTTAAAATCTTAGTGAAACACTGGATTTATTATCCCATGTTTTGAGCATATAATTGTCATATTGATTTGATGCTTTCCCCTTGTAATAACAAGCATCTAGAAAGTAAGAATAAGCTAGTAAATAAATATTTAATGTTATATGTTTGCATTGGATCTCTAAATGTTTTAGTCTATTTGCTCGAATGACCATGTTTGTAAGCTTAAAAATGAGAAATTTAGGGTTAATTCACCATTTGTCATTAGCTTTCTATATAAAATCATACGCAATTTATCACAAGGAGGAGAGTATGAGATATTGAAAAGGTCTGATTGAATTTGAAATTAAACATCGGACTGTAATAAGATCTTCCCGTAAAAGAGGTTCAATTTCAGTTATAGTTGGCATCGATAATGATTCTAATAAAGGTTAATAGAAAGTGTTGAAACAAAATAACAATCCTGAAAAAGAAAATACATAAATTAAATATAAAGGAAAAATCAAGGTAGCATAAATATTGTGGCAAAAGCAAATATAAATAGAATTCGTAAACAATGTTGATGTTGTTGACATGAATTTCAATGGCTAGCTAAGTCTTCAATCTTTAATAAAAAAGTTGTGTTCCTCTTCCACAGCTTTTAGGAGCAAATTGAACATCTGCTATCAACTAATTTAAAGCATTGCTTAAACTCGAGTATCATTCACATCCTCTAGTATAACATAATCAAAATGTCCCAACTGTATTCAATGAAGACATTCATAACATGAGCAAGTAAACCAACTTCACTGTATCCTTGTAGAGATTTACTCCTTTTTTGGGTCCTTTTTTGCCCCATGGTACTATTTGTAACACTTAGATTGATGAAGTTGTGGTAACGACGTCACCCAGAACATATATATGACAACGAAAAAGTCGTGATGATCACATCACCTAAGACTTAAAACATACAAATTAGTAGACTTTCTTTGACTTTCATCCTAATAAGAGCACTCCACAACAGGTGTACTTGTACCTTTTTAATTCAAGACTACTCAAAAAATGAAATTTCTTTTCAAATCGAGAATGTATTGAACGATAAGTGTACTAATAATTTCATCAAATATTTTAATTAAGACTGTTTAAATACCTGCTAGCCTACAACCTGTGTAACTACTCATTAACACAACATCCTTAAGATACGATTTCCTATGCAGAAAACCAATATGTCATATATGAAATATACAAGCTGAATTCAATCACTTGAGATTTTGTCGTCATTATGATCATCTTCTGTAGTGACTTGGCCAGAATTTTCTAATCCCTTCTAATTAGTAGTTGTCTTACTCTTATTCTGTAATTTATAACCCTCGAATTTAAGGTGCTCTTTTTTTCTTAACAATAATTACATGTCTTATTTTTGTTCTTTGACTTAGATATCTCCTTCAAACTCCAACTACTTTCACTACTTCGAACAACAAATCCCTCTACTTGGGATTCAAATATAAGAATAAGTTGCTTCACCTTTTCCTTTGAAAGTAAAATATAATAAACTTCATCTGAAGTTAAAGTGTCATTACTATATAAAATAGTAGCTTTAAATGTAAACTATAAGAAGCAAGAATGAACACAATAAAATTCATTCTAAATCATCTTAACGTATTTGCACTCTATAATCTCCAAGCCAGATATTATTTTCTTAAAGACAATTAAGTGATCTCCAATAGACATACATTTTGTCATACGAAGAGAGTAAAGTCGATATTTCAAATGCAACATTTTGGTTGGAGTTTCCGTCATATGTAACTGCTCTAATTTCAGCCATAATATGGCAGCTCTTTTCTCTTTTAAGACATCTTGCAAAATTTGATCCGATAAATACAGGTGTAGTATAGATAAGGCTTTTCGATCTTTGAGTTGTTTCTCCTCTGTCCAAGAGGACGACATTTTATTGACACCAAAGAAAGCATCATCCACATTCATATGTGCAAGCATAATTCGCATATTATCTTGCTATATTAGAAATCCTGTATTCCAGTCTAATAATAAAATATCATACTTCTTGGAACTCATAGTCCAAGATTACAAACTTGAATAGAATATCTGAAACAAAAGTTGAAGTTAAAATTTCACAAGAAAACATTCTCAACCTCTTGAATGGCTAAAGCAGAATAAAACAAAGTAGCGCGAAAATACGCAGAAAAACAAATAAAGTTTTGATTTTTAACTCAAAACTTTTCAAAACATTCAGATCTTCTAGTAAAAAATAAATCCATGTGCTCGGCAAAAAGTAAATAAAAAAATCCCAACAATTTTTTTAAAAAAATTATATGTTCAATTGATAATTCGCCTAAAAATTCAGATACATTTCTAACAAAAAATTAGAACCATACCTGTTGAAGTAGAATTTGTTTTGCACGAGATGATGATGCAGATTTGGGCAGATGCCAACTGATTTTGCAAAATTTGGCAAGAGAGAGCAAAAACCAACACATGAAGAAGACTGATGCGTGTTGTCCCACATCAACAGAGGGAAAGCAGAAGGACCTGTATAAATATGAGAGAGATTCCCTCAATTCTTGAGCTAACTTTTAGAATAAGTTATACCTTGTCACTTTTTATCATGGTATCAGAGATCAAATATATACAATGTGAGGATCGATTAAATATGTTAGACGTGAAGAAAAGAAAACTTATCATACTAGACGTGTGGGCGGGTGTTGTTCTATATCGATAGAGGGAAAACAAAAGGTCCTATATAAATATGAAAGGGATTCCCTCAATCCTTGAGCTAACTTTTGCAATGAGTTATACTTTTTCATTTTCTATTATAGTATCAAAGCTAAAATCTCTACGATATGGTAATCGATTAAACAAGTTAAACGTGAATGAAAGAAAACCTATCATGCTAAATGTGTGAGCGGATGTTGTCTCACATCGACAGAGAGAAAACAGAAAGTCATGTATAAACATGAGAGATTCCCTTAATCATTGAGTTAACTTTTGGTATGAGTTCTACCTTCTCATTTTCTATCATGGTATCAGAGTTAAAATTTGTACGATATGATAATCAATTAAACACGCTAAACGTGAATGAAAGAAAACCTATCATGGTAGACGTGTGGGCAGGTGTTGTCTCACATTGACAGAGAGAAAACAGAATATCATGTATAAATATGAGAGGGATTCCCTAAATCATTGAGATAACTTTTGGAATGAGTTCTACCTTATCATTTTCTATCATGGTATCAGAGTTAAAATCTGTATGATATGATAATCGATTAAACACGCTAGACATGAATGAAAGAAAGCCTATCATACTAGACGTGTGTGCGGGTGTTATCTTACATCGATAGAGGGAAAGCAAAAGGTTCTGTATAAATATGAGAGTAATTCCCTCAATCCTTGAGGTAGGTTTTGGAGTGAGTTATACCCTCTCACTTTGAAGAGTTCGACCTCCAAGACAAATTAGAGCTTGGATGGCATGTCACACGAAAAGTTCCAGTGGTCTTCTAAGGCAGGATAAAGACTAGAGAGTGGCTTTTGTAGCTGTCCACGCGACGGAGATATGGCGCGACAGAGATATGGCAGGGAGGTTGAAGAAGCTTGGACGGATGGCCAATAGCCACGGACTACTTGTTTTTTGCAGGGAGGGAGACAATGTGTTACAAAGGACGCTCGTCGTAAATGCAGTGCAAGGAAAGGGCAAACTTCATGAAGGAATCGATGACGTGGAGAGAACGGTTGTGAAGGCGCAAGGAGTATTAAGTTGCAGAAAGGAGAGACAGTACAGGTGTGAAAAATGCGATATTGTTCTTCCCATTTTCTATCTCTAATACTCTCTTCCTCTGTAAAACTAAACGCTACAGTTGAGTATTAACTAAATCATTCTCCTCAAGTTTTTGTGTCATTTATTGCTTCTATTCATATCACGATGTTTCAAAACTTACAAAAAACTTGTTTTTGTGAAATATTTGGTAATGTCAAATAATTCTTGCAAAACTAAAACTACTTTTTTCATAGTTTTATTTTCATTGAGTGTTGAATAACCAAAAAAATAAAAGTATTTTTTAAAAATATAAAATAATTTTGGCAAGTTGGAAATGTAACTTTTAAAATTTGTTAATTTTGAATGCATAAAATAGAATCACACTTCCTTTGTTTCTCTATCACTCTCTCTCAATCATAATATACTTTTATGTAATTTAACTATAATTCCTCAAACAGTTAGAGAAAAACACTACTTTTAAGAAGTCACTTATCAAACAATTGTTATTTTTTTTTTTTACACTTGATTGTTTTAAAAGTAAAGCTAATAGTGATAATAAAGAACTAAACAATGAAAAACTTACTCTAAATGAGTGTAGCAAAATAATTTAGATTGCCTCGATCCATCAAACATTTATAATGTAAAGTAGTAAAATCCAGAATCTTATGGCTCAAAACTTTTATATAAAAAATGAAAAATCAAAATTGCATATGTACATATATATATTGCAGGAGTACATGAATCAAATGGCTATAGTTTACTAGTATTACATGACACATATTATCTCTAATTCGAGTATATTTAGCACTATGAATTAGAGATGGCAAAAGATCTGGTTGAGTCTGTAAAATTTTGATTTACCGACTTTAGCAAGTTAAATTAGTCGAGTTTAACAAGGCCAAATAGTCAAGCCTAATGAGGTAGCCCAAAAACATCTACCTAATCTGGCTTACAAGTCATGAGTTAAACGAGTTTAACAAGCCTTAAAGAATGGAGCCTAAAGATTTCAAACATATATAAATACTTTTAATTTATATAAATAGCATGTATATTTTTTTTGAAAATCATGAGTACAGTCCGCGAATCCTCTCGGTGGTAGGGGCCAGGTTGGCGACTATAGGCCGTAAGATCTGGATCGCGAATCCTCTCGGTGGTAGGGGCTGGGCTGGGTCGTTACATAGAACTCAAGTGATACTAGCTCTTATACCCTTTGGTACAAATACCTGGAGATCCAGGGTTCGAGAGTTGGAGAAGGCATGAAACTTCCACATTCAAGTAGAAAGAAGATCATGAGTACAACCCGCAAATCCTCTCGGTGGTAGGGGCCAGGCTGGCGGCTATGAGCCACATGATCCTGACTGCGAATCATCTTGGTGGTAGGGGCCGGGTGTCGTTACAAATTCACTTTACAAATCATGAATATTAAATTATAGAGCTATAATACCACCACAATTACTATTATTATGATAGTTCTTGTTATGTTATGTGTAAGCAAATATGGATGACTAGTATTAAAATATTTCATTTTATAACAAGAATTTTAATTAGTAATAACATTTATTATTTAATCACCAATAATTAAAAGAGTAGTATATAGATTAGTAAAAATTATATTAAGCATATAAGATACATTACTAGGATATATGATACATGCATAACAAAATAAAAAGAATAATCTCATTCTGATACTTTTTTAATTTTTTTTTATTTTATTAATAATATTATTAAATTCATCTACTTGTCAATAAAATACAAAAGTATATGTTAAATTTATAAAAATTAAAAAAACAAATTGAAAAGTAAGATAATAAATTCTATAATATTGATTTGTAATATCATAAAAAGATTTCAAAAAATTAAGAAATATATTAGCAATATCACAACTAAATTTATTAAGTTTAGTACTTTGTATTTTTCACTAATAAAAACAAAAATATCTTGTCAATATTACTTACCATTTTTCAATATTAAATAAGTTAAATTTCATTTATTATTTATGTCTATTTTTTATTTTTTTGGTTGAAGTTAGGTGACTTTACAAATTTTTTATATTTTTGTTATCTTAAATTATACCCAATAATGTAATAAATTGAAAATCTACTCATTCAACTTGAGGAAAAATATAAGTCATATCATTTTTAACAATAAACTTTAAAATATGACATATATATCCAATATAAAAAAGAGAATTATGAAACACTCAGAATTTTCTGCTAAAAACTAACTTTCGAATTTACGTAATTGTAATCTGCGAAGTTTTGGTTGGGATTGAGAGAGGAGAATTTCTACCATTAAGTAAAAGATTATTTTGATACTAATGGAGAAGAGAAGATTTTAAGAATTCAACCGAAAACAAATCGAATAATAGATTTATTAAACGATTAGAGGTTGAAAGCGGTTTAGTAATTAGGTTATTATTATTAATATTATATAAAAAAAAAATCAGAACACCTTTCGGTGTTTTCTCCCCAGCGGCAAATCCCTTCTCCTTCTTTCTCCTTTCCTACGCGAGAAACCTCTTTCCTCAGCAAGTTCTTCCTCCCAGCGACGACGATAAGCCGTTTCCTTCATCAATTTTCAATCCACGGTAAGTTTTAGTTAGTTCTTAATAGATAGTTAGTGTTTTAGTTGTTTTTGGTGTTCAAAATGAAGTTAGTGAGAGTATTGGATAGTTTTGGTAAAAATCTAGGAGAGAAATACGGGAATTTGAAATTAGAGTTGATTTTTATCCGTATGTTGGTGTTTACGCTGGGAATAGGAGTAGATTAAGGGATTTTATGGGAAAGATTAAGCATTTGGATAGCTGAATATTCGAATTGTGGAACGGTTTCTGTTCGGTCACATTCGTCCAAGATATAGGTGTTGGACTAGAAATTTGATTAGTCCGTTAGAAACTAGACGTCCTTAAAAGTCCGCAGCATTTCGAATCGTCCAAATCGGACGAGTATTGGATAAGTTATGCAATTCCGAATTTAGTCAAAAATTGTGTAAGATTTTGGGTTTACTTAGATTAGTTGTTATAGTGTTGTTTTCCCTTAGAGTTTTATGAGTTGGATGGAGAAGAATTAATGGATGTGTGGTTTTATAGGTTCTCTAGTTAACGAGTCGTATACGGAGTACAAATTGGTAGTACGTCAGGTAAGTAGTGTAGTAGAGCAGTAGATGTTTTGCCTTCGAGCCTACATCATAGTTCGTTAGGATGCATGCACGTTTACTTTATGTTATGTTTTAGCGATTATGCATTATGGTTTTAAAATATGAGAACGAAACGAAAATGAATTTTCATATTTTTACGGAATAAAATAGTAGGATGAAATGAGACGAACGAAATGAGAAGATATGTAAGAAGATAATAAAAGTGGGGTTGAGTGATCTTATCCCTAGAGGTGGACCGCGAGGTATATCACTCTTCCCCCGCTTTACCTTGTCCCGAGAGGTGGACCGCAATGTATGTCACTTTATTAGATTGGGGTTTGCCTTGTCCCAAGAGGTGGACCGCGAGGTGTGTCACCTTAATCTAGCACGTAAAGAAGAACTCAGTAGTAAGAAGATAAAGAAGATGTAAGAAAGAGTCGAAAACGAAAGTAGAGACGAAACTGTAAAAACTGCATATGTTAGGATGTATTTGTTTACAATGTTATGTTTTTATGCATTACTTATTTAGCATTAGGATAATAGATAAGTTCTGTGATGTAGGTGACGATGCTATAGCTGGTGAGTACTCAGAGCGTGCCCAAGACTAGCAGGCGGTTGGAGTAGAGCACTCGTGAACGGTCCGGCCGGCTGTTAGGGCGTTTTGACCAGAGCGGGGGTATGGGAGAGAGGTGGTTTATTTTAGTTTTGTCGAAACCATTTTGAGTTGTTATGATTCGATTTGAGTCATGTGGATGTATAGACAAGTTTCAAATGTTAATGGTCGTTTTTCTATGGAAATATGATTTTGAGTTGATAGAAAAGTGTATTTTTTGTTATTTTATCGTTGAGTCGAATTTTGGTGTTTTCTTTGAACGATTAAGGTTTTTAGGCAGGATTTTAGTGAAAGAAGTGTCGACCTATAAGCTGAGTGGTCGACAAGGTCTAGCAAGTGTTGACTAGTATTTAGAAGGTGTCGATCGCTTAGTGAAAAAATGTGTACAGAGTGTCGACCTGCACGTAAAAGGGTCGACCAAACTTTGTAGGTGTCGACTGTAAGAATCGATTGACACGGACAGAGAGAAATGCAGTGTCGACCGATAGTGTAAAATAGATGGGAGTGTCGACCTCAAGGATCGACCAATGCAGACAGAGAGAAACGTAGTGTCGACTGGTGGACGCAAGTGTCGACAGATAGTGTAAAAGGGACGAGAGTGTCGACCTCAGGGATCGACCGACGCAGACAGAGAGAAACGTAGTGTCGACCGGTCCATGCGAGTGTCGACCGGTCCACGCGAGTGTCGACCGGTCCACGCGAGTGTCGACCGGTGGTGAAAAAAAAATAGATGGAAGTGTCGATCGGTGTTTACCGGGATCGACCGAAAATGCCTTTAGTGTTTGAAAACTCAAATTTTATTTAAATTAATTTTAGTGAAGTCTTCCGCTGCGACGTTTTTAAATATTTTTAAAAAGGTTGTATTAAGTCAAGAAATGAAAATTTTAAATTTTTACTCTAATTTTATGAGTCGGTTTTCGGGTCGTTACAGTTGTGGTATAAGAGCAGTGAACGAACCAGAAACGGGTAGGTTATCGGGGCGCGACAGTTGTGGTATCAGAGCAGTGAACGAATCGAAAATGGGTAGGTTTTCGGGTCACTACAAATTATGAGTAATATCTAATTGCAAGTAATATATAAAATAAGAAATAATAACATATTTAGTACTAGCATTGTCAAGAGAACATTTTTACAATATTGTCAAAATATATCGATATATAATAATACAAGTGTGAAGATATTCTTAATTATGAAATCCTAAAATTTTTATATTTAACAATCAAGATTCATCAATAAAATGTAAAATTATAACGATATAAAGTATAACATTATGTTTACTCCATAAACGAGATGTAATACAAACACATGTTGAATGAACATTTGCAAAAAAAAAAAAAAAATGATTAATTTATTTTTCATATAATAAAATATTTTAACAATGACGTTTCTTGTTGCACTTCTAGGTTTACATTTAAAACTAAAAGTGCATACACTTTCATAAATTTTTCAAGTACTTCACAATTGATGAAATAACTATTGACTAATGATACATAAACAATTTTTGCTATTTTATCTTTCATTTTATTTTGTGAACATGTAAAAATGTTATTATCACTAACATTCAATTGTATTTATGTAGTATCTTTTACTTGCTCATTTAAATGATATTTTTGAAAATGTCTACTATTATGCTAATTGAACAACAAGAGACATATATAATATTTTATTACAAATAGTTACATTGAGCTCTAATTTTTATTTTTTCACTAATTTTAATTTTTTTGACTCAAAATGATTGATGACATTTAATTTGTTTCTAGATAAAGATGTGTATCTGTGTGCACATGATTGTTTCATTGAAAATTATAGGAATAATTGTCAAATTGTTTCAATATCATCATCAATATTCTCAATATTAATTACATATCCATAATATTTAAAAATTAATATATAGAAAAAATTTTAAATGATTTGTTATCACAAAACAAATAACTTGTAGATGATGTGATTTGATCACCTACGTGTATATTGTGAATTTGATCACTTCTATGTATTTGAAACTTACAAAAATAAATACATAAAATACTTATAATTCATATAAAAAAAGTTAATAACAATTTAAAAATATATAAATAAAGAATAAATTAAAATATACTACGCTGAGCCAACCGAAGAGGTCAAATGGGGCTTGGGCTTGCATGTCATCTAGGACCAACCAGACGGACGAATTGGCTAACGAGCATGCCCATTATTTAACAACTCTACCACAAATATATAATGTACAATTAAAAATAAATATTTAATGATTTTTTGACCAAAATAATATTTAAGTAGAGAAATCACTTGTGGAAGATACGTCATGACAATATTGCCACTGTGAAACATATGTCAAAATTATTAGATGGGTCCGGCTCAGGTTGCTATCTATGATTGGGCAAGGAGATAGGCGAGCGAGCTATTCATCTTGTCTAACAACTCTGCCACGCATGCATAATATGCAATTAAAATGAAGAATGATTCTTTAGCCAGTAGAAGATAGTATTTGTTATTATTATTAGTTAGACCTAGCTTATAATTTGCAACAATATTGCCATTGTGAAATATGCATCAAAATAGTTGGAAAAACTAGTGGATGTATAAAAACTGATATATTTGCACATCAATTATCATGACAAATTTCACACACCGTTAAACAATAACAAACAAAAGTACCATAAATAATAGGAAAAAGTACAATATTAACCCTATGCTTTAGGGTCACTAACTATTTACATCTTAAACTATTGTTTTCAATAAAATAAATTTTAACGTATCAACCATTGACAATTTAAAACTTATTATTACTCTTGTGTCTAGACTTCCACGAGACTTTATGGGCATCAACATGTGTCTCTAGGCTTCTACAATTTGAACTTACAAAAACAGTGCCTCACGATCGTGCTTCCATAAGTTCCTATGGGCTTTAACTATAGGATTTTGCTCTTCAGGTTCGGACATCTGTAAGTTAAATTTGAAGAATATTGTCTTAGGTCTATGCCTTCTCAAAATCTATGGGGCATCCACGACTGAAATAGTTCCCAGAACCGACTATTTACGAGTTCTTCCCTTTTGTATATAGCTGTGGACTTGATCTCAAGGCTCCTCTGGAGAGTTATCTTTAATACTTTAATCCATTTTTGATTGAGTCTTCAACCTGAAATTGCACTTGCTATTTATATATCTTATAAAATGTCACTTTACAATTCATCCTTGAAGGAATGATGTGGCGACCCGAAAACCCTCATACTTCCTGGTACGCTCACTATTACTACTCACTCTCTGTAACTCCCTGAAAATTCACACGTTTCCAGTACGATCTTCTCTGATACCATAACTGTAACACCCCGAAGTCGTCCCCGGACCCGGGTCGCTAACGCTATTCATATACATACACTCGGATAAAGGTCGTGTAAAAATTAAAACTTTGTTCCTCGACTTAAAAATGATCTTTTTGAAAACGTTTAAAATCATCGCAGCGGATGACTTCGATTAAAATCAGTTTAAATAAAATTTCAAGTTTTTAAAACAAAAAAATGAATTTTTGGTCAACCCCTGTAATCACCGGTCGACACTTTATTTGCCTCTGTTTTCATTGGTCGATCCTAGCAGTTGACACTTCTCTGCTCATCACGCTAACCGGTCGAAACTTGTGAACATAGGTCAACACTCTAATCTTCTCTGCCCGCACCAGTTGAACTTTGTGGTCGACACTTCTACGCTCATCACAGAGAGCGGTCGACACCTGCCTTCACAGGTCGACACCTTCATCCACTCTATTTCCATCGGTTGAACCGTGCGGCCAACACTCCTTCCATCTTTACACTAACCGGTCACACTTCCACACATAGGTCGACACATGATATGGCTATGTATCCGTAGGTCGACCTTTGCGGTTGACACTTACCAAGTTTGGTCGACCACTAAGCCTATCGGTCGATACTTCCTTCCTAGAAATTCGACTAGAAACCTTGTAACACCCGGGATTTCTGTAAATTAATTTTCAAAAATTCGTATTGGTAAACAGCGGAGTTTTGGTCGGAATCGAGAGCGGAGAATTTCTGCTAGTAAATAAAAGATTATTTCGAGGCTAATGGAGAAGAGAAAATTTTAGGAATCTGACCGGAAATGGACCGAATAGCCGTCTAGCTAAAAAATTAAAGTGTGAGGGAGAGATAATAATTAGGTTTATTATTATTATTTAAAAAATAATAATAATAAAAGAACCAGCAGAAGCCACTCTCGTTCATTCGTTCCCCTCCCTCCCGTGCGCTATCCTCGTCTCCCTCGTTGCCGGCGATTGGAGCTCGCCGCTCCTGATTTTTCCTCCTCTCATCCACGTGCAGAACCTGACCCCTCTTTCTCCCTGACAATCTCTTCCTCTCCTCCCTTCTGTTGATCGATAATCTAGGGTTGAGTTTTGGTTTCGGTTTCTGATGGTTTGTGTTAGGACTTAGAACGGTTGATGTAGGAAATAACGGTTTGGAGTGGGTGAGGTGAGGGAGTTCCGAAAATTGAAAAGTATCCAAGAGGGTGTACTGAATTCGAAATCTCCAACGGTAGTTAGATTATGCTTAATAGGTTAGAGTGTGATAGATTGGTGAGAAATTGAGTGAGTTTTGTTGAAAAACTGAGAATGGAAATTTTGGGCGTTTTAATGTGAAATTTGGTTATGTTCTTAGGAGTTTTAACCTAGCTACGGTTAATTGTTTTAAATTCTGTTGTGATTTGTTAAATTTGGTTATGATTGGAACATTTGGCCACTGAAATCGAGTGACTCCGATAACAGACACAAAAATTATGCACATTGGAAGTTTAAGTTGATTTTGAGTCGAGTTGGGTTAGTGATCGATTTTGGCGAGTTCGTTGAGTGTTGTGCTAGTATGGTGGATTTAGTGCGTGAGTAGACTATTGAGATGAGTTTTAACAGAAAACAGTTTTTGTTGTAGTTTGAGCTGGTTTTTGGTAAAACAGACACCACGAAAAGCTAGAATGCTAGGTAAGTAGTGTAAGTACTTTATACATGTGTTTTGCCCAGGCGAGTTTACACCGTGGAACTTTAGGATTTATGTTGTTTGATTGTGATGTGCGTATGTATTATTTGACATGCATCATGTTTTAAAAAGGGACCGAAAATAGTTTTGAGCATGTTTTGAGTAGATGGTGGTGAGACGCGTGGCGGTGGTACCGCAGATCCTGCTTGGGGAGTGGGCCTGTGTTTAACCAATCGCGAATTTCGCTGGGGAGTGGGCTAGTTGAGCCGTCATGTGGCGTGTATGTGTTGACGGTGAGGATGATAGACCGTGGCGCCGTGGATCCTGCTTGGCGAGTGGGCCGGTATAACTCCCCGAAAACCTACCTATTTCCGGTTCACTACTATTCTTATACCAATACCTTACACTCGTATCGTAAAATTTCATAAAATTTGAAACTATTATTCCTTGACCTAAAACGACGGTTTCGAAAAATAATTTTGATAACTCTGCAGCGGAAATTCGATTAAATTCACTTTGGATAAAATTTTATTTTGTTAAACATGAAACAGAGACTCCCGGTCGACACCTATAAGCATCGGTCGCCACTTTGTTACTCTCAGGTCTTTTCATCGGTCGACACCGGGAACACCAGTCGACACTTCTATGCTCACTAGACACCCGTTTCCATAGGTCGATACCTTAACCCTCTCTGCTTGTGCAGGTTGTCCCACGCGGTCGACACCGCTACCATTTTTACATGGATCGGTCGACACCTGTTTCGGCTTTGCTTTTCACAGGTCGAGTCTCGCAGTCGACACTCACCTTACATTTACACTGACCGGTCGACACCTATCGACTTCGGTCGACACCTCAGACCAGTATCAGTAAAACCCAACACCAGTTCATTTAAATATGCACGACAATATCTCCTCAATCAAATTCACGAAGTAAAACCTATGGTTTGAAAACATAACTTCTCCAAATAAATTTTAAAACAACAATATTCTACTTCATTTATCCATAATACTCTTACTACAACACCTAAAATCCTCAAAATCTATATAACGCTGTTCGACTCAAAATACTTACAAAAATAAAATCATATCCTTTACCCGCCATGGTCGTATCGCCCCAACATTTTTCCGCACCAGCACACGACGTCTCCTGCCAACTTCGATCTAGGCCTGCCCATCATCTAGCAACTCACCCGAAAGCTTGTCGTCACCTACACAAAGAAACACAAAACATTAGCCTAATGCTTAGCAAGTGTGGAATATGAACTCAAAAACCAATGCATAACTCAATCCCTAACACATGCAGTTTCTACACTCAATTCCTTTTTCTTTTCGTTTCATTATTTTCATCTTTCACTTTCACGTGTGAGTCAAGCCGGCACCTATCGCTTCCACACTCAGGACGGCCAATCCATAATCCATAGAGCGAGGTTAGAGGCACACATCATGTTCGCACACAGGACGGCCCTACGTAATCTCCTCCTAACAGCGATCATAGAACCCTTTAGCGCTTTCCTCACTAGCACGTTAACGACGAGGCGTTCGCAAACCGTGTCGCATTACGTACTTTCATTCATGGGAACTCCCTAGTGCTTTCTCACTAGCACGTTAACGACGAGACGTTCACCCATGCGTTGCAAATCGTTTCTTATCTTATTACGTTTCATATGCACAATTTCAAAACATGCTCAAAACTCGTATTTTGTAATTCAAAACCATGATGCATGACAATCACGAATGCACGACTCAAACAGCAAAACAAACAAGCAAGGAAACAACAATCCTACCATTCCAAGGTGTAGGCCCGAAGGCAATTCACACACGTTCCATCACTTACCTGGCGTTCTCGAAATCTTTTCGTGCTTTGTAACTTGGCGCTCTAATTGGAATACCTATAAAATTATACATCCGTCAAATTCTAACTCGTCTAATTCATAATTCTTTAACTTGAAAGTCATAATTCACTTCAAAGCAAAACTCTCAGCCAAACTCGAAATCTCGCACAATTTCCGTCCAACTTCGAAAATTCACAACTTCTTCAATACTCATCCCAATTGGACGATAAAAAATACTACGGTTCCTAAGGACGTCTAGCTTCCTATGATCCCATCCATTTCCCATTCGGATGTCCACAACTTAACCGAATGCGGCCGAACAGACACCGTTTCAAAAATTCACATACACAGCCAATAAACCATCTAATCTTCCTCACTAATTCTCGTAATCTCCTCCTATTTTTATCATAAGCACCAATACGCAGATGGAATTCAACTCTATACTCAATTTCTCGCATTACCTTCCTAGGTTTTCACTAATAAGCTATATATCTTTGCCAAACCCGGTTTTGCCACTAATAACGCTAACACACCAACTAGCTACACAAAGCTAACGATAACTTATTGTATATTCAAAAATTCGTGGAAGAAAACTTGATCACTGCGCAGAGAAGAGGGGATGCTGGCTCACGAGAGAGAAGAACGAAGGGAGAGGGTTTGCTTGGAAGAAGAACTCCATTTCTTCTTCTCATCTTTCCCCATTTTTTTTTTATTTTATATTTTTTTCATAATTACCAAATTGCCCTCCACCTTAAACAGTCTCACAATTCTGTGATTTCATCCGATTTCGGTTAGATTCTTTAACTTCTCTTTCCGCCATTGGCCTTAAAAATAACCCTTCACTTAGGGGCAAAAATTTTTCGTTTTTAATTTAGAACAAAACTCTACCGATTACAAATTACAAAATCCGAAACTAGTTTAAACGGAAATTCTGGGTATTGCATCCCTCCCTCCTTACAAAAATTTTGTCCCTAAAATTTGTTACCTAAACAGCTCAGGATAACATTCCATCATGTCCTGTTATCTTTCCCACGTCACCTACTCCACATCGTGGTACGTAATATCTTTGTTGCGTAGTGTTTTTACCGCATAATCTAAAATCTCCACTGGCCTCTCCTCGTACGCTAAGGTTGGCTGTACTTCGATCTCTTGCTGGACCACAACGTGAGATGGATCTCTGAGACACTTCTTAGCATCAACACGTGGAAGACATTGTGAACCCCTTCCATGGAAGCTGGCAGTTCTAGTTGGTACGCAGCTATTCCAATTCTTTTCGTTATCGGGAACGGTCTAATGTATCTTGGGCTCAACTTACCCTTCTTCCCGAATCTCATTACGCCTTTAAATGGTGAAATTTTGAGAAAAACTTCATCTCCTACTTCAAATTGGAATTCCCTTCTTCTTCCATCGGCATAGCTCTTCTTCTTCCATCGGCAGAGCTCTTTTGTCGACTTTGAGCTGTCAATATCCGCTGCCGAATAACCTTGATCTTCTCAGTGGTTTGTTGCACAATTTCGGGACAAATCAAGTCTGCTTCGCCGACTTCATCACAATAAAGGGGCGATTTGCACTTCATTCCGTACAACGCTTCGTAAGGGGCCATACCTATTGTCGGCTGATAGCTGTTGTTATAAGAGAATTCCACCAAGGGTAAATATTTGCTCCACGAACCCTGGAACTATAACACACAAGCTTGAAGCATATCCTCTAAAACCTGAATAGTCCGCTCAGATTGCCCATCAGTTTGAGGATGAAAGGCTGTACTGAAAGTCAGCCGTGTCCCCATTGTCTTGTGCAAACTCTTCCAAAATTTTGAGGTAAACCTCGGGTCCCTATTTGACACAATTGAAATCAAAACCCCATGCAACCTTACTATCTTCTGAATATACAGGGTAGCAAATTGGTCCATGTTAAACGTCATCTTTACCGGTAGGAAATGAGTGGATTTGGTCAGACGATCCACAATCACCCACACCGCATCGAATTGTTTTGTCGTCCGGCGCAATCTAACCACAAAATCCATGGATATCTGGTCCCACTTCCATTCTGGAATCGGCAATGGTTGCAACTTTCCAGCCAGTCTCTGATGTTCAGCCTTAATTTGCTGGTAGATTAAGCATGTCTGCACGTACTTTGCTACAGACTTTTTCATGCCAGGCCACCAATAATGTTGCTTAAGGTCTCTGTACATCTTAGTGCTTCTGGGATGTACAGAGAACTTTGAGGAGTGTGCTTCAGACAAAATGTCTTCTCGTAGTTGACCGTTGTGCGGAACGTACCACCTATTCCAAAACTTGAAGATATCATCACTTGAACATCTAAATTCGGTTCTGTCGTTAGATGTCATGCTCGTCCTGAATTCGGTGCATCTTGGGTCGTCCTGTTGATCTTCTTTAATTTTCTCCAGAATTGACGGCTTCAGAGATAAGGCTGACAATTGCGCTGGCACTTTTGACACTAGCTCCAAATTAAATCTCTGAAATTCTGCACTTAACTCCTTAGACATCTCAGCGTTTATTGCTGATACTGAGGTCGAAATTCGGCTCAATGCATTGGCCACTACATTGGCTTTGCCGGGGTGGTATTTGATCTCCAGGTCGTAGTCCTTCACAAACTCCAACCACCGTCTCTGCCTCATGTTCAGCTCCTTCTGAGTGAAGATATACTCCAGACTTTTGTGATCCGAGTATACCTCACACTGCTGTCTATAAAGATAGTGCCTCCAGATCTTTAGCGCGAAAACAACCGTCACTAACTCTAAATCATGGGTTGGATAATTTCGCTTATAGGTCTTTAATTGCCTCAAAGCATAAGCGATCATCCGTCCGTTTTGCATCAAGACACAGCTCAATCCAATTCTGGAAGCATCACAGTAAATATTAAACTTTTCGTCCATCACTGGAAGTGTCAATACTGGAGCTGTTGTCAATTTTTGCTTCAGCATCTGAAAACTGTGCTCACAGTCCTCCGTCCATATATACTTGACTTCCTTTTGCGTCAGGCTAGTTAGGAGTGCAGCAATCTTTGAAAATCGATTAATAAACTTCATATAGTAACTTGCTAACCCCAGAAAGCTTTGAATCTCTCTGACGCTGCTTGGCTGTGGCCATTCACTGATAGACTGTATTTTAGCCGGATCCACTGATATCCCTCCGCCAGAAATTACATGTCCAAGGAAATGGACCTTATCCAGCCAAAACTTGCACTTGGAGAACTTCGCATACAACCGATGCCGCTTCAAGGTCTCCAGAACCATCTTCAAATGCTCCTTATGTTTCTCTTCGTTATGGGAGTCAACCAAGATATCGTCGATGAATACAATGACCAACTTATCCAGATACTCTTGGAATACTCGATTCATTAGGTCCATGAAAACAGCTGGGGCATTTTTCAGTTCAAATGACATTACTAAGAACTCATAATGCCCGTATCTAGTCCAGAAAGCTGTCTTCGGGATATCCTGTGATCTGACCCTTCGCTGGTAATACCCCGATCTCAAATCTATCTTCGAGAAAATCCGAGCTCCTTGGAGTTGATCAAATAAATCGTCTATTCTCGGGAATGGATACTTATTCCTTATGGTTAACTTGTTCAGTTCTTGGTAGTCAATACACATCCGGAACGATCCATCTTTCTTTTTTACAAATAGGACTGGCACGCCCCATGGTGAAAAACTCGGGCGTATGAATCCTTTTTTCAATAGCTCTTCTAGTTGTCTTTTCAATTCCCTTAATTCTGGAGGAGCCAACCTATATAGGTTCTTTGATATTGGCTCGGCACTAGGATATGTGTCGATCACAAATTCAACTTCCCGGTCTAGGGGTAATCCGGACAAGTCATCCAATAACACATTAGGGAATTCACGAACTAACTCAATATCCTGTGGCTTCATCTCCACATGAAAGTGAGGATCTAAAATTGTTGCAAGAAAACAAGAATGCTCACCTATTATTAACCTCCGATCCTCAATGGGTGCAATTACGGATAGTCTCCCCCTATTCTTCATAGCCTGCAGCGAATGCTTCACACCATCTGGGGGTAGGAAATTAATAGTCCCAACCCTGCAATCGATCATCGCGTAGTGCCGAAATAGCCAATCAATGCCCAATATCACGTCATAGCCCATTATCCCCACTACTATCAAATCAGCATGCATACTCCTGGTCCCTACTGATATGACGCTATCGTATACTACTTGATCAGAGTGCATGCGCTCACCGGATGGCAACCTCACTTTATATGTGCACCCGACGGGTTTAGCCCACAAGTTCAGCTTTACCACAAAAGCTGTAACAACAAAGGAGTGCGACGCTCCTGAATCTATCAATGTAAATACGAGCAACGTATCAACTAGTACTGTACCTGAGATAACAGCTGGCCGATCCTCGCTATCGGGCTCTATCATTGCGAAGATCCTGGGCGTCATCTTGGCCAAACCGTTCTTTGCCGCGGGGCAATCTCTGGATATGTGGCCGGTCTCATTACAGGTAAAACACAGGTTAACCCTTAGTTTTGTACAGTTTCGGGAAATGTGACCAGCTTCATTTCAATTGTAACATCTGCCTGCAAATTGTCAACACTCTCCCGGGTGGCTCTTCAAGCACTTGGGACACTGTGGGTACCTATTCTGTATTTGGGGCTTCTTTCCTTCCCTGGAATCATGTACCATGCCACCTAGCCTCTTGGTTCCCGAATAAGATCCTCCCTTACTTGACTGAGGTGTGATTTTCTTAAAGAATCTCCTGGTGGGCTCTCCTTGCTTCGCACACTTGGCTTCTGCTCCCTCTACTGCCAGTGCTTTGGCCACGACTTGTACAGATGGTAATCACTCAGTTCCAGAAATTGTTACACCCCTATATATTTTTGGCTTCAACCTTTGTACAAACTACAACACCTTTTCTTCTTCGTTGCTCACCAATTGACTTGCAAATCTGGACAATGATTCGAACTGTCTGACATATTCGGCTACTGGCCCAGTCTGCTTTAACTGTAAAAACTCCAATCTCTTTGCAGCTTGGACCGTTCGATTGTAGTACTTATCATAAAACATCTCTTTAGATCTTTTCCAGGTCAAGTCCCGGGCAACTGTGGTGGCCTCTACTGTCTCCCACCAACTTTGTGCGTCATTCGAAAGGTGAAACGTCGCACACGTAACCATATTTCCTTCCTTCACATCGACTTACTTGAACATGTTCTCGATGGTGTGGATCCAACTTTTCGCAGCCGTTGGGTCTGTCATTTGGCCCTCAAACGTCGGAGGCTTCAATTTCCAGAACCTCTCTCCGCTAGAGCCCGCTCCATGGCTCCCCTGTCCTTGATTCAACAACATCCCCAATTGTTGGGACTGCCTGTCAACCAACTCGGTCAGCTGTCTAATCGTAGCCAAGTTGTCATCACCTTCCGACTCTACTGCCTCTCTTGAAACTCTATGTCGTCCCGGTCGTCTATCCATTTTAGCTAATTTCTGTACGAGGTCAGCATAGTCTAGCCTTAGTCATAATCTAACTAAAATAAACAACTACTTACAGTTGGTGGAGCACGTTGCATGGCGGCTGGCAAATGTTTGGTAATCCTTTGAACGACATGACCATAATGGTTCTGATACCAACTCCTGTAATGCCCCGAAAACCTACCTATTTCCATTTCGCTACTATTCTGATACCAACACCTTACACTCGTATCGTAAAATTTCGTAAAATTTGAAACTTTTATTCCTTGACCTAAAATGACAGTTTTAGAAAATATTTTTGACAGCTTTGCAGCGGAAATTCGATTAAATTCACTTTGGATAAATGTTTATTTTGTTAAACATGAAACAGAGACTCCCGGTCGACACCTATAAGCATCAGTCGACACTTGCGTCATCTAAGATTACTCATCGGTCGACACCGCGAACACCGGTCGACACTTCTATGCTCACCAACTAACACACCAACTAACTACACAAAACTAACGAGAACTTACTGTAGATTCGAAAATTCGTGGAAGAAAACTTGATCGCTACGCAGAGAAGAGGGGACGCCGGCTCGTGAGAGAGAAGAAAGAAGGGAGAGGGTTTGCTGGGAAGAAGAACTCTGTTTCTTCTTCTCAGCTTTCCCCCCCTTTTTTTTATTTTATATTTTTTTTCATAATTACCAAATTGCCCTCCACCTTAAAACCGTCTAACAATTCTGTGATTTCATCCAATTTCGGTTAGATTCTTTAACTTCTCTTTCCGCCATTGGCTAAAAATAACTCTTCACTTAGGGGCCGAAATTTTTCGTTAGTAATTTGGACCAAAACTCCACCGATTACAAATTACAAAATCTGAAACTAGTTTAAACGAAAATTCTGGGTATTGCATCCCTCCCTCCTTACAAATATTTTGTCCCCAAAATTTGTTATCTAAACAGCTCAGGATAACGTTCCATCATGTCCTGTTGTCTTTCACACGTCGCCTCCTCCACATCGTGATTACGCCACAGCATTTTTACCAGCGGAATATCTTTGTTGCGTAGTGTCTTTACCGCATAATCTAAAGTCTCCACTGGCCTCTCCTCATACGCTAAGGTTGGCTGTACTTCGATCTCCTGCTGGACCACAACGTGTGATGGATCTCTGAGACACTTCCTTAGCATTGACACGTGGAAGACATTGTGGACCCCTTCCATGGAAGTTGATTGTTTTAGTTGGTACGCAACTCTTCTAATTCTTTTCGTGATCGGGAACAGTCCAATGTATATTGGGCTCAACTTACCCTTCTTCCCAAATCTCATTACGACTTTAAATGGTGAAATTTTCAGAGAAACGTCATCTCCTACTTCAAATTCCAATTCCCTTTTTCTTCCATCAGCATAGCTCTTTTGTCGACTTTGAGCTGTCAATATCCGCTGCCGAATAACCTTGATCTTCTTAGTGGTTTGTTGCACAATTTCGGGACCAATCAAGCCTGCTTCGCCGACTTCATCGCAATAAAGGGGTGATATGCACTTCCTTCCATACAACGCTTCATAAGGGGCCATACCTATCGTCGGCTGATAGCTGTTGTTATAAGAGAATTCCACCAAATGTAAATACTTGCTCCACGAACCCTGAAACTCTAACACACAGGCTCGAAGCATATCCTCTAAAACCTGAATAGTCCGCTTAGATTGCCCATCAGTTTGAGGATGAAAGGCTGTACTGAAAGTCAGCCGTGTCCCCATTGCCTTGTGCAAACTCTTCCTAAATTTCGAGGTGAACCTCTGGTCCCTATTTGACACAATTGAAATCGGAACCCCATGCAACCTACTATCTCCTGAATATACAGGTTAGCAAATTGGTTCATGTTGAACGTCATCTTTACCGGTAGAAAATGGGCAGATTTGGTCAGACAATCCACAATCACCCACACTGCATCGAATCCTTTTGCCGTCCAGGGCAATCCAACCACACAATCCATGGATATCTGGTCCCACTTTCATTCTGGAATCGACAATGGTTGCAACTTTCCAGCCAGTCTTTGATGTTCAGCCTTAATTTGCTGGTAGATTAACCATGTCTCCACGTACTTTGCTACATACTTTTTCATGTCAGGCCACCAATAATGTTGCTTAAGGTCTCTGTACATCTTGGTGCTTCCGGGATGTACAGAGAACCTTGAAGAGTGCGCTTCAGAAAAAATGTCTTCCCGAAGTTGACCGTTGTGCGGAACGTACCACCTATTCTGAAACTTCAGGATACCATCACTTGAGCAGCTAAATTCGGTTTTGTCGTTAAATGTCATGCTCGTCCTGAATTCGTTGCATCTTGGGTCATCCTGTTGAGCTTCTTTAATTTCCTCCAGAATCAACGGCTTCAGAGATAAGGCTTACAATTGCGCTGCCACTTTTGAGACTAACTCCAAATTAAATCTCTGAAATTCTGCACTCAATTCCTTAGACATCTCGGCGTCCATTGCTGATACTGAGGTCGAAATTTGGCTCAATCCATTGGCCACTACATTGGTTTTGCCGGGGTGGTATTTGATCTCCAGGTCGTAGTGTCAATACTGGAGCTGCAGTCAATTTCTGCTTCAGCATCTTGAAACTGTGCTCACAGTCCTCTGTCAATATATACTTGACTTACTTTCGTGTCAGGCGAGTTAAGAGTGCTGAAATATTTGAAAATCCCTCAATAAACTTCCTATAGTAACCCCCTAAGCCCAGAAAGCTTCGAATCTCTCTGACGATGCTTGGCTGTAGTCATTCACTGATCGACTGTATTTTAGCCAGATCCACCGATATCCCTCCGCTGAAAATTACATGTCCAAGGAAATGGACCTTATCCAGCCAAAACTCGCACTTGGAGAACTTCGCATACAACTGATGCCGCTTCAAGGTCTCAAGAACCATCTTCAAATGCTCCTTATGTTCCTCTTCTTTATGGAGTAAACCAAGATATCGTCGATAAGTACAGTGACAAACTTATCCAGATACTCTTGGAATACCCGATTCATTAGGTATATGAAAACAGCTGGGGCATTTGTCACTCCAAATGACATTACTAAGAACTCATAATGCCCGTATCTAGTCCGGAAAGCTGTCTTCGGGATATCCTGTGATCTGACCCTTAGCTGGTAATACCCCGATCTCAAATCTATATTGGAGAAAATCTGAGCTCCTTGGAGTTGATCAAATAAATCGTCTATTCTCGGGAATGGATACTTATTCCATATGGTTAGATTGTTTAGCTCCAGGTAGTCAATACACATCCGGAGCGATCCATCATTCTTCTTTACAAATAGGACTAGCGCGTCCCATGGTGAAAAACCCGGGCGTATGAATCCTTTTTCCAATAGCTCTTCTAGCTAGCTTTTCAATTCTCTTAATTCTGAAGAAGCCAACCTATATGAGATCTTTGATATTGGCTCGGCACCGGGATATGTGTCAATTACAAATTCAACTTCTCGGTTTGGGGGTAATCCGGGCAAGTCATCAGAACACATCAGAGAATTCACGAACTACCTCAATATCCTGTGGCTTTGTCTCCACATGAAAGTGAGGATCTAAAAGTGTTGCAAGAAAACAAGAATGCTCACTCATTATTAACCTTCGAGCCTCGATGGGTGCCATTACGGATAGTCTCCCTCTATTCTTCATAGCCTGCAGCGAATGCTTCGCACCATCTGGGGGTTGGAAATTAACAGTGCCAGCCCTGCAATCGATCGTCGCGTAGTGCCAAAATAGCCAATCCATGCCCAATATCATGTCATAGCCCGTTATCCCCACTACTATCAAATCGGCAGGCATACTCCTTGTCTCTACTGATATGACGTTGTCGCATACTACTTGATCGGAGTGTATGGTTCACAATCTCACCCCTCCTCCGAGGGACCCGACATCCTCGTCGGCCACACTTCTGGTTGAGTAAAGGCTCTGATACCATATCTGTAACGCCCCGGAAACCCACGCGGTCTCCGGCTCACTCCGCTTTGTCACCACCTCTGTATCGCCCCCGAGTCATCCCTGGACCTGGGTCGCCAACCGTACAGTTACTCATTTCCTTGATAAAATTCATATAAAATTTTAAAACTTTTGCTTCTCGACTTAAAACGACATCTTTGAAAACGATTAAAATCGTCGAGGCAGAAGACTCAATCAAAAATCCATTTAAATAAAACTTCACTTTTCAAAACATTAAAAAAAATGAAACCGGTCGACATCTGTAAACATCAGTCGACACCTTAATACTTTCTGTCCGCACCGGTCGAACCTCGTGATCGACATTTCTACCTTCATCACGACGAGCGGTGGACACCTGCTTTCACCGGTCGACACTTTAATAATCTCTGCCCACAGCGGTCGAACCTCGCGATCGACACTCTCACTACTTTTACATTAATTGATCGACACCTATAGACACCGGTCGACACCTAGTTTGGCTCTGTTCCCGTAGGTCGACCTCGCGGTCAACATTTGCCTAGTTTGGTCGACACCTACGTATACCGGTCGACACTTTGCACCAACAGCCTAAAAAAAAAATCAGTTTAAAAGAAAACTAACGATGAAAAACTCCCGCAAATAAACCACCGAGTAAAAACCTCAATTCTTGAATCAAAATCTCCCAAGTAGTTTCAAAATACAACTATACATCAATCCTGACTATTAGCGTTCAAACCCACCATATACCTCAAAATCTATACACTTGACATTGACTCCACAAAATACAACTCTCAAAACCTACCATCTAACCTCACTCCACGGGACAGGTCGCTCTAATGAACTACACCTGCAGGTACATGGTAGCACGCCGCAAATTGCCTACTCGTCTTGCCTGGACTCTCGTAACTCACCAGCAGGAATCTCTGCACCTACACCACAGAACACACAACATGAGTCCAACGCTCAGTAAGTAGTGCAATATGAAGCGTAAAACCGACAATGCAATCCTATCACATGCAGTCTCTACACTCACTCTCATGTTGTCACAATTCTGCGATGCGAAGTGCAGCCGTGCCAGGGTGAGAGTGAACCTCGCGCCACGCTATACCCTGACACATCGTCAACGTCTCAGACTCCCCAGCAACGAGGCTCACAAGCCACATACACATGTTTTACGACAGCCTAGCCGGCCCACCCCGTGGGATCCACGACTGGTGATGCACCAGCCCACTCCCTGAGCAGGATCCGCGGCGCCACCATCCATCATTTCGTGACAGCCCAGTCGGCCCACTCCATGAGATATGCGACTGGTGATGCACCTGCCCACTCCCCGAGCAGGATCTGCGGTGCCACTGTCCATCATCCTCACCGTCAACACATACATTCCCGTGACGGCCAGCCGGTTCACTCCCTGAGCAAAATTCACAGTTGGTTATACAACAGCCCACTCCCCGAATAGGATCCGCGGTACCACCGCTACGCATCTCACTACTACTTACTCAAAAATATGCTCAAAATCATTTTCGTACAGATTTTTAAACATCATACATGTCAAACAATATGCACATACATCACAATCAATCAACACCATCCCAATGTTCCTCGGTGTAGGCCCACCTGGGTAAGACACATGCATGCAATACTTACCTGGCGTCTTTAGCTTCTGTGGTGCTCGTTTCTATCACTTCTTCGGGCTCAACCTATCACATGAGCAATTCACATTAAATTCCATCTCACAACTCATTCTACGTACTAAAATTACGACTATTAACTCAATCCACCAAAACTTGACTAAAACGGCTCGCTAACCCCAATTTCGGGCAAAAATCAACTTAACTTCTAACTCGCATAACTTTTGCGTCTGTTATCGGAATCACTCGATTCTAGCGGATACACACTCCTTAAGACGTCTAGTTTCTAACGGTGTCATTCATTTCACAATCCAACATCTACAGCTTGGCCAAATGTGGCCGAACAAAAATCGTTACGTAACCCGCGTTTTTCAGGTATCTAAACACTCAATCCTTTTCGTAAAAACATATAATCTAATCTTACTTCTAGATTAAACACCAACATACGAATAAAAATCAACAATAAATCTTCAAATTTGTATCTCCCTCTTAGGGTTTCACCAAACTATCCAATACTCTCTCTCACTTTATTTTTACTGTTCAAAACGCTAAAGAATTAACTATCTATTCAAAAATTAACTAAAACTTAGCTTAAATTTGAAGATTGGCAAAGAAACAGAGAGGATCGACTATTGTTGGAAGGGAATTGCCAAATCGCACGGTGGGGAGGGGTAGCAACCGAAAGGTGGGAGAGGGTTTTTACGAATCCCTCTCCTCTGTTATTTTTTAATAATAATAATAATAATAAAACTAATTACTTTTTTGTCATCATACTTTAATTTTTTAACCAAACGGCTATTCAGTCCGTTTCTAGTCGGTTTCCTAAAATTTTTCTTCTCCATTAGCCTCGAAAAAATTCTTTATCTACTAGTACAAATTCTCCGCTCTCGATTCCAACCAAAACTCCGCCGTTTACCAATACGAAATTCTAAAAATTATTTAACGAAAATCCTGGGCGTTACACCTTCGGTTGACACTTGACCTGTTCTTTAATCAGGGGTTGACACCTATATACACAGGTCGGCACTTCGTTTGCCTCTGTTTGCACTGGTCGACAGCTAGTTACAACAGTCGACACCTTAATCTTCTCTGTTCGCACCGGTCGAACTTTTCAATCGACACTTCTACCATTTTTACATTGATCGATCGACACTTACACACACAGGCCGACACCTAGTTGGGGTTTGTCTCCGTAGGTCGACCCTCACGGTCGACATTTGCCTAGTTCGTTCGACGCCTACGCATGCAGCACGACACCTTACACCAGTAGCCTTAAATAAAACACTTCGAACACTGGAAAAGAAAACGAACAACAAAACATTTAAATCCTTTAAAACCAAACATGGATTTTTATACCATAATCTTCCAAATGGTTTCAAAATGTAACTATACATCCTTTCAACTACTAGCGTTTAAAAATCCATCTATACAAATGTATAAAATCCACAGTATAGGGCAATGCAATGCCCATATGTATATATATACACACGCGCCACTAAAATCGCTCAAACATCCCCAAAAACCCCACCATACCAACCTAACTCCACGGGTCGTGTCGCCCTAACAAACCCCACCTAGCAGTACATGATAGCGTGCCACCAATTGCCCTACTCGTCAGTACTGGGCTCTCGGAACTCACCGACAGCGAGCTCTGCACCTACACCGCAGAACACAAAACGTAAGTCTAACCCTTAGCAAGTAGTGCAATATGGAAAGTACAACCGACAATACAATCCTATCACATGCAGTCTCTACACTCTCACTCATGTTTTCGTAACCTATGCTGCGTTGTACAGCCGCTCCAAGGTGAGGTTGGATTCTCTCGCCACACCACCCCTTGACACGTCGTCACCGTCCCAGTTCCTCTAGCAACGAGACCCACGAGCTGCATATCTGTGTCACCACACAGAAACCATTCCAAGGTGAGGCTGGACTCACTCGTCACACCACCTCCTGGCACGTCGCCACCATCCTGGTTCTTCTAGCAACGGAGCCAAAGCTGTCCACACACACATCATCCTCACCGCCACATGTCACACACCTCTGTATCTCAAAATATGCTCAAATTCATTTTCGTACTGTTTTCAAAACATGATGCAAGACCAAAACAGTAAGCACGTACACCACAAACACACAACTACTCCTAAAGTTCTGTAGTGTAGGCCCATAAGGGCAAGGCACGTCCAGACACTACTGGGCATGGCACATCCAGACACTACTTACTTGGCGTCCTAAACTCCTATGGTGCTCGACTTCACCAAAACCGGTTCAATCTATAACAGAAATTTGCTTTCTGTCAAAACTCATCCCAATACCCTACTCACGCACTAAAATCACCATATTGACTCAATACACCACGAATTAGTTAAAATCGCTCACTAACCCGACTAGCCCAAAAAAATCGACACAAACATCCAACACGCATAACTTTTGTGTCGATTAACGGAATCAAACGATTCTAGTGGCTAAGCGCTCCACTAATAACCTAGTTTAACATACCAAAAGAGAATTTAAAACAATTCACCATAGCTAAGTCAAAACCCCCAAAAACATAACTAAATTTTTGCACTAAAACGTCCAAAATTTCGACTCCAATTCAATTTCATAAATTTCTTCACCCAATCAGTCACATTTCATTCATTCAAACATAATCTAATCAAAATTGAACAATCCAGCTCAAGACTGAAACACACATTGCACAACTACTCTCTGTCCTTTCTTCCAAATCTACACCATCACTGTCCACAGTCTAATAATCGTCAAATTCTACCTCCTAGACATTCCAATTACTAGCTTGTAGAATTAGAAACCCAAATAACCTTCTATTCGGTTGCTAAAACAGAACAAGACAGCAGAGGGAGAAGTGCTTACCAAGGGGCATCATTCTGCACTCGAATGGAAGAAGAAGAAGAAGACGAGCAGAGTGCTCGGTCACCGGCAACAGAGCTGGACGGAGATTCTCTCTCTCTCTCTCTCTCTCTCTTTCTCTCTCTCTCTCTTTCTCGCGGTTGTCAGCTAAACACCCTTGGGCTCTCTCCTTGGGAGCTCGAGCGGTTGAAAACCAGAATGGCTTCTTCGTGAAGCCATTCGATTTTCAACATTTTTTTTATTTATTTAGTTAACTAAATTACTAAATTACCCTCACATGTTTGAACTTCCGTATTTTCGTTAAGTTCGCGTCCTATCGACCTAAAAATTCAGAAATCCTCTTCCAAATAAAATCGTAAATTTTCTAAAATTAATAAACCTGTTAAAATCTCTCACGAAATTCTCGCGGGACTTTAAAAAAAATTTTGGAAGAATTCCAGGTTATTACAAACACTCTATTTTCACTAGGGATGTTTTTTATAGAAAATGATGAGGGTATTTTTGTTGTATAATCACCTATGTACGTGATAGATTTTATGACTACCTCACTAACAGCTCGTGGTGTTGGTTTGGTTTAAAAGAAGAAAAGAGGTTTTCTTAAATGTTTTATAACTCATACATAATTTGAAGTTTAATAATAGTTTTAAAATAAAATTAGAAAACCAATTTTTAAAAAGTGCATCAGCTTTAACGTTTCTACAGAGTTAGTCATTCACCCCAACGTTACTCTCTCAATCCTGGAAAAATCTCACGGCCAGCTTCTAAAATTTGACCCTATTTCACAGGAGACGACAGTTGTTCTTGATCATCTGTGTTTTGGTAATTACATTGCTCTCTCTAAAGTGTAAAATCCGCTAAACTTTAATGAAGATAAATTTACGAATAAATTTTTTGAGAATTTTTAAGAAGAAATTTAAGCTCGAATGCGCGAATTTTCGAAAAATTATGATGTACGAACTTTTGCTCGCTTATGACCCATACAACAAAATTGAAAAAATAAATTAAAATTTTAAGTTAACGTTCGCGCGTTTCAAATAAATTAAATTCACGGGAGGAGAACGTTGGAATTTATCGAAGAAAATTATTTGGAAAAAATTTAAATAGAAAAAGACACAAATTATTAAATGGATTTAAATAAAATAGTAAAATAAAATAAAAATTAATAATGATAAGGTTTTCACAAAAACCTTATCATTTTCATTAGAGAGAGAGAGAGAGAGAGGAAAGCGACGCCAACACGAGAGAGGGAGAGGCTGACACCAGAAACGATCACCGTTCGGCCCGATTTTGGTATCAAACTCTTCATCTCGAAAAGTAGATCAACATTGGTGAAGAAAGTTTTCGAAAGTTACCTCTCAAACTCTCAATTTTTGCTCGAGAGGTTTTAGCTTTTTGGGATTTTTGTATGTCTATGATTTGGGTCAAATTTCATGGTGTTTTTGGCAGGATTCAACCGAAAAAAAAGTAAGAAACGTCTTTGAAACGAGTTTTGCAAAATACAAGTTGGGAAAATGTGATTTTTGATCCCCAAGGTGTAATAACCCGGAAATTTCGAATTTTAATTTTTAGTTTTCGGAAATTTTTAGTTAATCCCGGTCAGATTTTGAGAAATATTTCAACGGAAAATATTTAAATTATAAGGCTCGAGGCCTACTTTTGCGATTGGTTTTCAGAATTTAAAGTCAGGAGGTCGAGAAGTTACGAAATTTTGGACGATTGAAGCACGTGAGGGCAATTTGGTAATTTGTATTTATTTTGTAAATAAAAAAAAAAAAATTGTAAACACCCGAATGGCTTCGCGATGAAGAAGGATTTCGGCAGTCGACGTGGATAAAGGGCTCCGACAAACCGGGAACGACTTGTAACCCAGCCATTCCCGTGCCGAAGACCCAAGGTAAACTGCCCTGCCTTTTTCATTTTTCCGCCAGCAAGTGGGGAGTTTGGTTACTTCCGAACTCTCGCCTGGTTTGAGCTCGGTTCCTGGTGTGAGGGGGGCTGGGATGGGCGCGCTAGGGCCTCGACATTTTCGCCCCAAACCCGGCCGAGGAGAGGTGGGAATGTCCCCTGTTCCTCCTCTAATCGTGGTGGCCGAAGATGTAGGCTACCTGTGTTCCTACCTCGGCTTGTTGTGCAATGGTATGGAGGAATTGCAGCAACGATAAAGGGTGGGGGAGAGGAGAGCTGGTAGTGCCCCCTGGTTTCGAGAGGAAAACCAGGGAAGTTTTGCTGCCATTCGAGC
>CM039519.1:15356615-15400700 GCA_022433055.1 Begonia peltatifolia | reverse complement strand
CATACTCACAAATGTTCTTTTGAAAATGATTTGAAAACGAAAGGGGTATTGAATTGAGTTAGTTGTGTCAAGTGTTAGTGTGTGTGTGTAGTGTGTAGATGCACTGTAGCGCACCGAGAACGCGGGGTTTCTCGGGGTGTTACACAAGGGTAGCCAGCTCTCGGCTGTCAACGGCCGAGTCGACTCGAGCCAAAGGCCGAGTTGGGCCTGAGCCGGGTCCAACCCAGACCCAGACCCAGCTGGGCCTGCAGGGGTTCGACCTAAGCCAAACTAGGCCGGTTTCATCTAGGCGGTGCCAGAGCGGCCCAATCAGTTCGGGACTGATCCGACTCAAACTAAGTCTGACTAGACTCGCACCTGATCGGTCTGATCAGTTCAGGACTGATCCTACCCGAACTGTGTCCGATCGGCCTCTCCTGACCTAACCGTCTGACCCAACCCGGACTGAAAAAAGTCAAAGTCAACATTCAATGTTGACTTTGACATTTGATTTTGCACTACCCCGACAACGGTCGTCAACTCCATGACAGTATATAAGAAGTAGTCGCCATTCTGCTGAAAAAACTTCAAAAATCTGCAAATCGTCTCAGCTGATTTTCAAATTTTTTTCCCAAAATCAACTGATTGATGCCCCACCTCATGCATTTATCCATTCCCATTTGTTTTGCTTGATTTTCGACCAAAACCTAACAAATCTGAGTTTTTTTTTTTTGGAAATTCCAAAATCCCTAAAATTTCTCCTGAAATGGCTGAAAGATTGGTGATTAGGCCAAACATTAGGGCGACAGCATTTCAGGGACCGTCAATGGCACAAGGTGGCTAGACGCAACGTCGGGCACCATCCATGTAACGCCCCGATTTTAAAATCCTCAATTTAAAAACCCTAATTTGTAACCCTAGAAATTTTTTCCAAAATTTGATTTAAAATTAAGCGTTAAATTTTCAACTAAAAAATAATTTTTTTTAAATATTGAATAAAAATCTTAAATACGCAGAACGTATAATTAAAATATTAATTAAACTTATTCGAAAGAAATGCATAATCATAAATAATTCATGAAAACTCTAATAATAAAATTCAACATAATTTATTCAGAGTTAAAATAAAAACCGAAATACTTTTAAAAACTGGAACATAATATTTTAAATTTCTTTCTTGAGAAAATCAATGTCTATTTCTGTATGCTCATTTGTCACTGGGAGATTCTCGTTCGTAGCTAGTTTCTCCTCATATAAAAATTCACCTATATCACAAAATTATTCAAAACATGAGAATTAACTCAGCAAGCAAAAATACGTGCAAGTGTCAAAAATTAACATTTACTTTTATCGAATCCTGATTACAGAGCTAGTTGATACTCATTTCCAACCTTAGACTCAGCCATCTCATTGTCGTTCAGGCTTTGTCAACTTACTTTAAGTCAAGCTCACCATCTCATTGTCGTTCAGGTTTTTGCTATCACATCAGTACCATTAATGTTCAAGCTTAATATCTCATTGTTATTCAGGCTTGTGTTATCACATATTTTCTGTCAATTCTATCATTTCATGCACATACAATATGTCCTATCAATTTTATCTTTATACTATTTTAAGTCAATGCCGAAATATGCGTGTTCAAATATCAACTCGTTTAATAAAACTGTTGTAAGAAAATAATATAATATCTTGTGATGAAGGGTCATAGCTAAAACATGGGAAAACTGTATTTTTACTTATCTGGGTTCCGAGCAGTTTGGTTATCGGGATTCGTTTACTATTCCAAATAATATCCTGCTCAAATAAAATTTTTGGTAATAAATTCTTAATTACTAAATTCAATTTCAAAGAAATTTGAGCAAAAATTCCTTACGTTATACTCTTAGGTCGGATCGGGTTAGTTGGATTAATTCGGACGACTTTCGGGATCTTTCCTACCTAATTCAAGTATCAATATTAAAATCCTACTTAATTAATTCTAACTTTAAAAGAATTTGGACAGAAAATCCTTACCGATTTAATCTTAGATCGGTTCGGTCAGATTCGTGTCAAAATTTGGTTTGGGTGAATAGTGCTAGTTCGGGTCAACTGGGCCAATTCGGGTCAACTGGGCCGATCTGGGTTAAGTGGGTCGATTCAGGACAACTGGGTCGATTCAGGACAATTGGGCCGATCTCGGTCAATTGGGCTGGTTCGGTTTAGTTCAGCTGGACATTCTAAAAAAACTGGTTCTAGTTTTTAAATAAAACCAACTCTTTTCCTTTGCCGAGAGAGAGAGAGAAAGAGAGAGAGAGAGAGAGAGAGAGAGAGAGAGAGAGAGAGCGAAACTGAGAGGCACAGAGCGAGGGAAGGGAGGAACTTATGTCGATGGGTGGCTGTTCTTCGCACGAGAGGAAGTTCACCGAGAAGCTTGCCTTTGGAGTTGTTGTTTCCTCGAAGTTTTGTAGTCGATGACCAGAGAAGTAAGAGTTTGTTTGAACTCGAGGGGAAAAGAGTTGATATACCCTTACCCAATAGGCAGATTCAGCGACGAAAGAAAAAGAAATTATTCTCTTTCCTTAGATTGGAAATAAATATTTGATTAGGTATTGATTGAGTTGAATTGAGAGAATTAATTTAATTGATTATTAATGAGGGTTTTAATATGCTTATACTGAAAATTGGAAATCTAGTTTGATTTTGGGGAAGAATTTTTGATACGCTACAATCCACATCGGAGGTGTCGCAACCTCTGTAACGCCTCGAGAACCCACACGTTCCTTGTGTGCTCACTACATCTACACACTATGACATACAGAGACTCGACGTGAACTCACTCAATTTAATACCATTTTCATTTTCAAATCATATTCAAAAGAACATTTGTAAGTATAAAAATTTTTCGACTCGATCCGAAAACGATTTGCACCCCAAAGACGAAATACGAAATCCTCAATATAAAATACGCAGCGGAAATGACAATTTAAAGGAGTTTTAAAAAAAGACGACAAGACTTGAAATTTTAGGAATGAGTCCAACACACGCCTCGCGCTACCCGACTTGGTGCCGCGCGCCAGGGCCTAGCGCCGCGCGCCCCACTCGCGCACGTCTCCACTTTGGCACCCCGTGCGCACCCTCTTGGCGCCACGCGTGCCAACTAGACACCGCCGCGTTACGCGCATGCCCATAGCGTCGCGTGCCCCACGCACCTTGCCTCCGCGCAGTTCGTCCTTATGCACGCCCTCACCTGGCGCCGCATGACCCGCGCACACTCGCAGGGCCACGTGCCCCGCGCGCCTACAATCACGCCACACTCCCGCGCACATCGCTACTCCCTTTGCGCCTCACCACGCGCACCCTGACCTATTTCGTACCTCCTCAACTCCCCGACTTTTCTGTCAAATTTTCGGCAGAGTGACGCCTAAAAACTGGCTATCCCAAAAACTCTAACTCTACACACAGTTCACCAGACATTTCAAAAGTATTTATCCAATTTTATCTAGAAAATCACCAACGGAAAAACAGAGTGGAAGAAACTAAATCTAACTACTATCGATGAGAAAATCTACTGTACAGAGCAACACAATACTCAATCATATAATGTATACACATGCCCTCAAAACTATTCCAACATCAGGATACATCCATCCCTATACTCTATACATTATGTAAATCGAATCGCCCCCAAAATACATCAAGAAAACCAAACTCTGTACACCTCACCCAAAACTCACCACCTCTACGGGTTGGGTTGCCCTAATATTCTGTCATCCGGTGCCTCGGTCGCACGCCACCAACCATCCTACGCTTCAGGACTAGGCTCTCGGGGCCCACTAACGACAATATCTGCACCTACACCATAGAACACATATCATAAGCTTAATGCTAAGTAAGTAATACGATATGAAAGTAAAAACCGATAATTCAATCCTATCACATGCAGTCTCTACACTCACACTCATGTTGTCTCATCTGTGACATGTAGTGCAGTCGCACCAGGGTGAGAATGAACCTAGCGCCACCCTACACCCTTACACGTCACCACCGTCCCAGACTCCCCAGCAACGAGGCCTACAAGCTACACACACGCATCACCACACAGCAACCACATCAGGGTGAGGACGAACCTCGCCCCACACTACACCTTGACACGTCGTCCCCGTCCCGGCCTCCCCAGTAATGGGGCCACAGTTGCCACACACACACATTTCACGACAGCCCAGCCGGCCAACTCCTCGAGCGGAATCCGCGATTGGTGTTGCACCGGCCCACATACTAGTAGAATCCGTGGTACCACTGTCCATCATCCTCACTACCGACATATACACGCTGCGTGACGGCCCAGCAGGCCCACTTCTCGAGCGGAATCTGCGGTTGGTTACGCACCGATCCACACATTAGCAGGATCCGCAGTACCACCGCCACGCGTCTCACTACTTACTCAAAATATATTCAAAACCATTTTCGTTCCCTTTTAAAACATGATGCATGTCAAACAATACACACACACACACACCATAATCAACAACATAAACCCTAAAGTTCCATGGTGTAGGCCTACCTGGGGAAAACACATGCATGCACTACTTACCCTGCGTTATAAGCTTTTACCCGGTGCACGTTTTCACCAAAAATCTGGTTCAGCCTAGACATAAACAATCACACATCAATCTACACATCAAAATTCACTAAATATGCTAAAAATCACATCTCTCAACTAAATCCATGAAATTCCATCTAAAACGGGTCTCTAATTCGGTTCGGCCGAAAACCAACCTAAACTTCGGACGTGCATAACTTTTGCGTCTGTTATAGGAATCAAACGATTTAAGAGACTAAACGCTCCTCTAGAAACCTAGTTTAACATACTAAAATAAATTTTAAAACGATAAGCCGCAGTTAGGTGAAAATTACCAAAAAACGAATCTGCGCTTCACCCAAATTTCACATCTTCGTTCCCCTCAACCAAAACTCACTCAAAACTCGCCTTACGCACTAAGATTAGCAACGCTAACATCACGCGTCACAATTTCACTAAAAATGCTCAATAATTCGACTCGAGTCTAAAATTTGACATAAACCTCCAATGCGTATAATTTTTCCGTCGGACATCGGAATGGAACGATTCCAGCCGCCAAACACTCCTCCAACAACCTAATTTAACATACCAAAACAGAATTTAAAACGAATAACCGATGCTAAGCCGAAACCCTGAAAAACAGAACCTGTTTCTACACAAAACGAATCCAGATTTCGACTTCAATTCAATTCCACAAATTTTTATACACAATCAGCCACATCTCACTCATTCAAGCATAATCAAATCAGAAATAAGAAATTCGAGCACCAACTCGAATTTTGGCTCAACCTCCCCCCTTGGTCTTCTCCTCCCTCTCTGACATTTTCAACCCACAACCCTTTCACATATGCAGACCCTCCACAGCCGACACAACACTCCGCAATTTCTATCAAAATCGGAGAGAAAAATCGAGCATCAAGCTTGGCCGAATTGCATTTGAACAGAGGGATTACCTTCAGTTTTCAGCTCGGGGAAAAGCTGCACCCACACCTCCACTTCAGTCCACTGGGGTTCTCTGCTAAGTTGCACTCGGCTCTCCTCTGTCGTCAGCATTGGCAGGCCATTGTGCTCCCTCTCCCTCTCTCGGTTTTCTCTTGTTTCCCCGTCGCTCTCTCGGGTGTCAACGTCCAATAGCTGAATGGCTTCCTCAAGAAGCCATTCGGTGGTTTTGTTTTTATTTTTATTTTAAAATTATAAATTAATTTACCTAACACCCTTAGTGTTTTAACCGTTCGTAACTTCGCTAAATTTGCGTCCTCCCTACTTTAAAATTTCATAAATGTTTCTACGAATTAATTCCCAAGCTTCAAAAATAAATTTCCCACCAAAAGCTTCCCGAAAACTCCAACTGAGACTTAATTTAAATTCAGAAATAAAATCTAAAATTCGAAATTTCTCGGGTTATTATAACCTCGACCTGGGGTGTTGTTGGAGTTTCGCAACCAGTTATGTCGAGAGCAGTTTGACCTGGATATAGTACACCGATCGGTGACGCATTTGAACACCGTTGACTTCACAGGTTGGATTCTTTCGAGATTTAGGAGATGTTCGCAGAATCGGCTTTCACGGGGTCTATAGTGTTCGGGGCGATAGTTGTGACCGGATTGTTTGCCTATTTTATTCGTACTTGAGCTTTACTAAGAGGGTGGAAACTATTAAGACGTACATCTTGGGTACGAAAATTGAGATTACCCTAGAGACAGTCAATGAATTGATCGGGTTCGCCGGAGAAGGGGTAGAGAAATACTACCATACTTCTCCGGACTGTCCTTTTTTCAACTCGGTTAAGGGAGTGAAGTTCATTCGACAAATCCATCGCAACACTGACATTATCGGGTTCGTGAAGCCCAGAACCCGAGACCTAAATGTCAGAGCTCGGATAGTGCACAACATGGTGTCTCACACCCTTCTACCGTGACAGGAACATAGAGATCTTGTTAGCTGCATGGATCTCTATGTGATGGAAAAGCTGTACAGCGGGAGGAGTTTCGATCCATGCTTTGTGATCACATGGGTGAGATTTGGTGGAACGTAACAAGAACCTGCCCTACGGTATGCTCATTCAAAAGATTATCGAGAGATTTGAGATTCAGTTTCCGTCAGGATAGCAGCTAAGATCACATCGGGGGGTCAACGTATTTGGCAACCTTCATTTGGTTCAGATGAGCCTAGTTGAAGTCGACGACATTTGGACGCTGATGGGAGATCAAGGGGCCTCCATTTTTCAGGATGTGCATATGGAGGATGCCACAGAGCGACCGATGCCCCCACTGAAGTGCACCTTGAGGGTGATTAGGAAGGAGATCGATGCTCTCGTAGACAGACTCCATCAGAGCGAAGTGAGATAGGCGGAGTATCATGCAGAGGTGATGAAGTACCTCAGAAGAATGATTGAGTATCAGAGAGATACGAGACAAATCGTCCTGAATTTGATAGGGGTCGACGACAACGATGGCATATAGGCATCGAACGATGACGACGATGCCCCACCTGACGACGCACCCAATGTCCCACCGCCGGCACTTTAGATTATATTTTGTAGTTTATTTTATGTTATATAGTTTATGTAATTTAGGTTGATACAATTTGTATTGACGTAATTTATTCGGACGTAATTTAATTTATGCTATAAAATATTGGAACTGTTTGATACAATCTATGAGGGAGTTATAAAACAAAGGAAAACTCTGCCTAATTTTTCAAGTTGTTTTTACTAAATTAAATATTATAAAAAATTAATTTTCTAAAAATACCAAACGACATTGAATTTACTTGAAAATTTGACCTTGCGTTTACCACACCATAGGAATATAATCTATAAATTTTTATCATTTTCAAACACTTGTTGTAACACCCCGAGAAAACCCCACGTTCCCAGTGCGCTACATTACGTCTACATATACATACTATGACACACTAAAACTTGACACAACTTACTCAGTTTAATAGTACTTTCGTTTTCAAACCGTCTTCAAAAGAACATTTGTGAGTATGAAAAATTTTCGACTCGATTTGAAAGCAACTCGCGCCCCGAAGAGGGAACACGAAATCCTCAATATAAAAATACGCAGCGTAAAAGAAAATAATTTAAAATAGTTTTAAAATAAATCGATAAGACTCGAAATCCTAGAAAGGAGTCCAACACACTCCTAAAACTACACAATTTTGGTGCCGCGCACTCACGTCCCCACTTCGACGCCCCGCGCGTACCCTTGCGGTGCCGCGCGCGCCAACTCAACATCACCACGTCACGCGCACATTCACCGTGCCGCGTGCCCCACGCACCCTGCCTCGGTACTGCACGTCTGCACGCACGTCCTCTCCCGGCACTGCACGACCCGTGAGCACCTGCAGGGCCACGTGCTCCGCGCACCTGCGATCACGCTGCACCCTCACACTCATCCACACTTCTCAAGTACTCACTGTACACATCCCAACTTATTGCATATCCTTTCGACTCCCAACCCCTCTCCCAAAATTTTGGCAGAGTAACGCCTAAAAATTGGCTATCCCAAAAATAAAATCCTGCACACAATTCACCAGAAAGCTAGAAATATCTATCCATCAACCACCAAGAGATAACTCCATAACCAAATCAAAATTTAAAAACAATAAATCCATCAACTACAAGTGACGAAAATCCACAATACACAGAAATTCCAAGCTCCTACATGTAAAATATATGCGTACGTCACCAAAATCAAATGCACTCCATAAACACCTATACACTGACGCATATACAACTCATCTCATCGACTGTACATCAACACAGCAAAAGAAAAATACCCGCAAACGAACCCAGCCACCACCTACCATCCCCACGGGTCGGGTCGTCCTAACAAAATCTGCCATCCGGTGCCTCAGTCGCACGCCGCCAACCGTCTTAGGCCTCAGGACTAGGCTCTCGAGGCTCACCAGCAATGTCGTCAGCACCTACACCATAGAACACACAATATAAGCCTAACGTTCAGTAAGTAATACAGTATGAAAATAAAAGCCGACAATGCAATCCTATCACATGCAGTCTTTAAACTCACACTCATGTTGTCACATATGTGACGTGTAGTGTAACCGCACCAGGGTAAGGAGGAACCTAACGCCACTTTACACCCTAACACGTCGCCGCCGTCCCAGACTCCCCAGCAACGAGGCCCACCAGCTACACACACGCATCACCACACAGCAACCACATCAGGTTGTGGGTGTACCTCGCGTCACACTACACCCTGACACGTTGCCCCCGTTCCAGCCTCCCCAGCACGGGGCCACATTGCCATACACACGTTTCACGACAGCCCAGCCGTCCACTCCTCGAGCGAAATCCACGACTGGTGTTGCACCGACCCACACACTAGTAGGATCCGCGGTACCGCTGCCTACCACCCTCACCGTCAATACATTCACGCCGCGTGACAGCTCAGTCGGCCCACTCCTCGAGCGGAATCTGTGGTTGGTTATGCATCGGCCCACACACTAGTAGGATCCGCGGTACCACCATCACGCGTCTCACCACATACTCAAAACATGCTCAAAACCATTTTCGTTCCCGTTTTAAAAAAAAATGATGCATATCAAACAATACGCATGCACACCACAATCAATCACATACACCCTAAAGTTCTACGGTGTAGGCTCACTTGGGCAAAACGCATGCATGCACTACTTACCTGGCGTCCTAAGCTCGCTCGACGCACAGCTTCGCCAAAATGCCTAAACCTAAAACGCAAACAATTCACTCATCGATCTTTTCTTCAAAACTCACCAAATAATTTAAAATGACATTCCTTAACTACCCTCATGAAATTCTAACTAAAACGAGTCACTGCTTTGGTTCAGCCGAAAAGTAGTATAAAGTTTGGATGCGCATAACTTTTGCGTCCTCTAACGGAATCGAGTGATTCAACAGGCTAAACGTTCCCTTAGAAACCTAGTTTAACATACTAAGAAAGATTTTAAAACGGTAAGCCGAAGCTAGGTGGAGAAATCCCGAAACCGAATCTGCCCCTTTTTATTCAATTTCACATTCTTGTTTTTCTTCAACCAAAACTCACTCAAAATTGGCTTTACGCATCAAAAACAGCCATGCCACTAACACACGTCCCAATTCTACGAAAAATGCTCACTAATTTGACTTGGACCAAAATTCGACATAAACTTCCGATGCGCATAACTTTTGCATCGAATATCGGAATCAAACGATTCCGGCGGCCATACGTTCCTATAATAATCTACTTTAACCTACAAAAACAGAATTTGAAACGATCAACTAAAGCTAGGCCAAAACGGCCAAAAACAGAATCTGTTTTATACGAAAGAAATTGAAAATCTCAACTTCGACCCAATTTCACCAACCTTTTCACCAAGCAGCCACATTCCAATCAATTGTGCATAAACTAACAACAATTCAAAGCTTCTCGATTAGAAAGTTTGAATGGTAGCACAATCCCCCCGTCGGTTTTCTTCTCAAAACCCGAACACCACCGATGCCCACCCCTTTTTCCCCTACTGCAAATCCCTCCACACTCTGGTACAACTAGCCGAGGCAGGGACACAGGCAACACTACAGAGGAGGAGCAGGGGACATTCCCATCTGTTCTGGGTCGGGTTTGGGGCGGAAATGCTGATCCTCTAGCGCACCCGCCCTAGCCTCTAAACACTAAAGACCGGGCTCAAACAAAGCAGGAGTTCGGAAGCAACCAAACTCCCCACTTGCTGGCAGAAATCTAAAGGGAGGAGGGCGGTTTACCTTGGGTCTTCGGCACGGGAATGGTCGAACTACACATCGTCACGACACGTCGGAGCTCCCTAACCACGTCGGCTGCCACTAACCTCTCCTCTGGTCATCAGCCGTCGTCGGAGCTCGGAGTTCTCTCCCTCTCCCGCCTCTCCCTCTTCTTGAGCGTTCGGGTTGCAGAACGCGTGAAGTGGAATGGCTTCTTCATGAAGCCATTCCACTTAACAGTTTTTTTTAATTTAATTAATTGATTTACCAAAACGCCCTCACGTGTTTATATCATCCGTAACTTCGTTAAATTCTCGTCCTCCCGAGTTTAAAATTTCAAAAACCATGACAAAAGTAGGCTCTGAGTTTTATAACTTAATTTACCCGTTAAAATATTTCTCAGAACTCCAATCGAGATTAAGTTAAAAATTTCAGAAATTAGATTTAAAGTCCAAAATTTTTCGGGTTATTACATCCCCCCCACTTTATAAGAATTTTGTCCCCAAAATTACGTACCGAATAAGTTGGGATACTGATGCTCCATGTCTTCACATCGCTCCCAAGTAGTCTCTTCCATACCATGATTGCCACAACACTTTGACCAAAGGGATCTCCTTGTTGCGTATCGCCTTCATAGCTGATCCTAAGATCCTCACTAGCTTTTCCTCGTAGGACAGCGTCAGCTGGATCTCTATATCCTGTTGTGGCACTACCTGAGAGGGATCGCGCATATATTTTCTCAGCATCGAGACATGGAAAACATCATGGATGTCATCCATCGGCGAAGGCAACTGAAGTTGGTACGCAGTCCTCCCAATCCGCTTGACAATCGAAAATGGTCCCACAAACCGAGGGTTGTGCTTCCCTCGCTTTCCAAATCTCACTACTCCCTTGAACGGCGAGATCTTCAGAAATACCTCGTCGCCCTCACTAAACTCCAACTCCCGATGCCTCTGGTCAGAATAACTCTTCTGTTGACTCTGAGCTGCTTCAATTCTCTTCCGTATCATAGAAATCTTGTCGACACTCTGCTGTAAGATCTCCGAACCTATCAATTAGGCTTCCCCAACCTCATCCTAATACAATGGCGACCTGTACTTCCTTCCGTAGAGAACCTCGTACGCGCCATACCAATGGTGGACTAGTAGCTGTTATTATACGAGAATTTCACTAAGGGTAAAAACTTACTCCAAGCCGCCTGAAACTCCAACACACAGGCCCTGAGCATATCCTCCAGAATCTGTATAGTCCGCTCTGACTACCCATCGGTCTGATGATGGAAAGCCGTACTGAAATCTAATCTGGTGCCCATAGCCTTATGCAAACTCCTACAAAACTTGGACGTGAACCTGGGGTCTCGGTATGAAACAATTGACACCGGAATCCCATGAAGTCTGACTATCTCCTGAATATATAACTGGGCTAACTGATCTATGGTATAAGTCATCCTCACAGGCAAAAAGTGAGACGACTTCGTCAATCTGTCCACAATCACCCAGATAGCATCATGGCCCTTGGCAGTCCTCGGCAGTCCCACCACAAAATCCATAGTGATCCGCTCCCACTTCCACTTCGGTATTGGCAATGGTTGGAGCATCCCAGACGGTCACTGATGTTCTGCCTTCACCTGTTGGCAGACAACGCAGGTCTCAACATACTCAGCCACCACTCGTTTCATGTTAGACCACCAATAGTGCTGTTTCAAATCCCTGTACATCTTAGTGCTTCCAGGATGCACAGAGAAAGAAGATGAATAGGCCTCTGATAATATATCCCTCCTCAGCTCCTCATCCTTCGGGACATACCACCTATCCTGAAATTTCAGAATCCCATCCTCTGAATAGCTGAACTCAGAATCAGGCGTGGCCTCCATACTCACCTTTAGCTCGCTACACTCCAAGTTAGTCTCCTGAGTCTGCCTGATCCTGTCCAGAATAGTCGGCCTCAACGACAAGGTCGAAAGAGTGGCTGCCAGATCAGAAACTACCTCCAAGACAAAACTCTGCATCTCTGTCACCAACTCAACAGGCACTATCGAAGTCATGGCAGAAGTCGAAGCTGTCACCCTACTGAGGGCATCCGCCTCCACGTTCGTCTTTCGCGGGTGGTACTTAATCTCCACATCGTAATTCTTAACCAGCTCAAGTCATCTTCTCTGTCTCAAATTCAGCTCCTTCTAAGTGAAAATGTACCTCAAACTCTAATGGTCTGAGTAAATCTCGTACTGCTGCCCATAAAGATAATGCCTCCAAATCTTGAGTGCAAATACAACAGCCGCCAGTTCCAAATCGTGAGTGGGGTAATTCTGTTCGTTAGCCTTCAACTGCCTAAAGACATAGATAATGACTCTCCCACCCTGAATCAAAACACACCCCAAACCAATCTTGTAGGCATCACAATAAATGCAGAACTTCTCTCCTTCCACGGGCAGCGTCAGTATAAGAGCCGTAGTCAATCTCTGCTTCAATGTTTGAAAGCCGTCCTCACACCTGTCGGTCCATTGATACTTCACATTCTTTCTGGTCAGCCGGGTCAAGGGAGCCGAGATCTTAGAGAACCCCTCAATAAATCTCCGATAATATCTAACCAACCCTAGAAAACTGCCTATCTCGTAGCACTGGTCGGCCGCGGCCACTCCTTTATAGCCTGAACTTTCACTGGATCGACTGAAATACCCTTAGAGGAAATAACATGCCCCAGGAAGTGAATCCTATCCAACCAAAACTCGCACTTCGAGAACTTAGCGTACAGCTGATGCTGGCGTAGAATAGTCAGTATGGTTCTCAAGTGTTCCCTGTGCTCCTCCTCACTCTGCGAATAAATCAGAATGTCGTCGATAAACACGATCACAAACGTGTTTAGATACTCCCTGAACACTCGGTGCATCAGATCCATAAATGCTGCAGGGGCATTGGTCAACCCCAAAGACATAATCAGGAACTCAAAATCCTGTACCTCGTCCTGAAGGCCATCTTCAATGCATCCTCCCCCTTTACCTTCAACTGATGATAACCAGACCTCAGGTCGATCTTAGAAAACACTCGAGCACGCTGTAGTTGATCAAACAAATCGTCAATCATCGGGAATGGATACTTGTTCTTCACCGTTAACTTATTCAACTCCCTATAGTCGATACACATTCGTAGAGATCCGTTCTTCTTCTTGACGAACAGAACGGGTGCACCCCAAGGGAAAAAAGTAGGGAGTATAAAGCCCTTATCCATCAGTTCCTCGAACTGAGCCTTCAGCTGCTTAAGTTCAGTAGGTGCTAACCTGTACGGGTTCTTGCACACCGGCTCGGCACCTAGGAAAACATCTATCTCGAATTCGATCTCCCTATCAGGGGGCAACCCTGACATATCATCACGAAACGCCTCCGGAAACTCCTGCACAACAAGAATATCTTGTAACCGAGTACCACCTTGTGATTGCGCATCCTTGACACTTGCCAAAAACACCTGGCAACCCATGCCCAACAACCGTGGAGTCTGACGAGAAAATATAGCAGAAATCTTGACAAGACCTTTACCTGTTTTAAATGTATAACTCTCCCTGCCCAGGGGCCGAAAATGAACCTCTCTAGTCCTGCAGTCAATCTTCGCATGATGTATGAATAGCCAGTCCATTCCCAAGATCACCTCATAACCGCTCATATGGAGTATGACAAGTTCGGCATATAACTGCTTATCCCCCACTGTCACCACATTGCACCGCACCACCTGTTCTGAATACAAATGTTCCCCTGATAGCAAGGTCACATCATAATGTCGCTCGGTGGGACTGAACTCTAAGTTTGCCTTAACAACAAAACCCGTCGACACAAACGAGTGCGTGGTGCACATATCAATCAAAGTATAAGCTGCCACACTAGAAACAAAAATGTTACCTGCAATCACTGATCGCTGCGTAGCATCATCTGGCTCAAAAAGGGCAAAGAACCTCGATGTAACTTTGGCTGACGTCTTGCTTGCACCTGGACATCTAGTTGCAAAGTGTCCCACCTCATTGCAATTGAAGTAGCGGTTCTGACGCGGCTTCTGGCACTCTCTGGACATGTGGCCCACCTCGCCACAGTTATAACACCACACTGGGCCCACTCTACACTCGCCCGGGTGGCTCCTCTGACACTTCGGGCACACTGGAAACTGTCCTGACCCCTGCGGCCTCTTGGTGCTCCCCTAGTTACTAGAACTGTCACTAGGCCTCTTCAGGCCCTTCTGCATGGACGCTTCCCCGCTCGACTGTGGCAGTGACTCTCCGAATGATCTCCGAGACTGCTTCTTGGGTACCTCCCGATAACTAGGAAGCTTCGCCCAAGTCTCCTTAATGTCCAGGCCCTTCGCTACCACCTCCTCTTATGGCATGCCTCGGGTCCCCGCAATCCGCATGCCCATATAGATATCCGGCTTCAGGCCCTGCACAAACTAATGTACCTTATTCTCATCGAGGCTCACCAAATGCCCTGCAAACCGCGACAAGGCCTCAAGCTGCCGTACATACTCGGCCACAGTGCCGGTCTGCCTCAATTGCGCAAACTCCACCATCTTCTGTGTCCTGACAGAATGGCTGAAATACTTACCGAAAAACAACGACCTGAACTCCTCCCAGGTCATGGTCTCCACATCTCTCGTGGCCACTACCGTATCCCACCAATGACTCGCATCCTTGGCCAGATAGAATGCCGCACTAGAAACCCTATCCTGCTCCTCTACCTTGGCAAAACCTATCATCCTCTCCATGCTCCGTATCCACTTCTCAGCACTGAGAGGATCCGAAGATGAGCCGTCAAAAGTCGGGGGTCTAAGTCTATGCAGTCTGTCACCCCCTCTGTCAGACGAACCCTGGGTGCTAGACTGACCCTGGTCGTCCTTGCTCATAAATCTCTCCAACTGCTGAGGTTGACGGTGGACTAACTCAGTAAGCTGCCGGACGGTATCATCCATGTCGCCCACAGCTCTAGGAGCCGCCTCTCGTCGTGGTCGCCCTCTACCTCTACCTCTCGCCTCTCCTGACATTTTCTACCTTTAACATATACAAAGCTCACATTAGTAATACAATAAATTCAAATCTAAACACTAACAGTTGGTGGAGTGCTCCCATGCAGCGGCTGGCGGTGTTAGGTAATCCTCTGAACGACGTCGACCCTATGGCTCTGATACCATAACTGTAACACCACGAGAAAAGCCCACGTTCCCGGTGCGCTACAGTACGTCTACATATACACAATATGACACACTAAAACTTGACACAACATACTCAGTTTAATAGTACTTTCGTTTTCAAACCATCTTCAAAGGAACATTTGTGAGTATGAAAAAGTTTTGACTCCATTCGAAAACAACTCGCCCCCCGAAGAGGGAACACGACATCCTCAATATAAAAATACGCAGCGGAAAAGAAAATAATTTAAAATAGTTTTAAAATAAACCGACAAGACTCGAAATCCTAGGAATGAATCCAACACACCCCTCGAACTACACAATTTCAGTGCCGTGCACTCACGTCCCCACTTCGACGCCCCGCGCGTACCCTCGCAGCGTCGCGCGTGCCAACTTAACACCACCGCGTCACGCACACTTCACAGCGTCGCGTGCCCCACGCACTCTGTCTTCGTACCGCACGTCCGAACACACGCCCTATCCCGTCGCCGTACGACCCGTGAGCACCCACAGGGCCGCGTGCCCTGCGCACCTGCGATCACGCTGCACCCTCACGCTCATCCACACTTTTCAAGTACTCACTCTACAAATCACAACCTATTCTATATCCTTTCGACTCTCAACCCCTCTCCCGAAATTTTGGCAAAGTAACGCCTAAAAATTAGCTATCCCAAAAATAAAACCCTGCACACAGTTCACCAGAAAGCTAGAAATATCTATCCATCAACCACCCAGAGATAACTCCATAACCAAATCAAAATTTAAAAACAACAAATCCATCAACTACAAGTGAAGAAAATCCACAATACACAGAAATTCCAAGCTCCTACATGTAAAATATATGCGTACGTCGACAAAATTACACGCACTCCATCAACACCTATACACTGACGCATATACAACTCATCTAATCGACTGTACATCAACACAGCAAAAGAAAAATACCCGTAAACGAACCCAGCCACCACCTACCATCCCCACGGGTCGGGTCGCCCTAACAAAATCTGCCGTCCGGTGCCTTGGTCGCACGCCGCCAACCGTCCTAGGCCTCAGAACTAGGCTCTCGAAGCTCACCAGCAATGTCGTCAACACCTACACCATAGAACACACAACATAAGCTTAACGCTCAGTAAGTAGTACAGTATGAAAGTAAAAGCCGACAATGCAATTCTATCACATGCAGTCTCTACACTCATACTCATGTTGTCACATCTATGACGCGTAGTGTAACCGCACCAAGGTAAGGAGGAATCTAACGCCACCCTACACCCTGACACGTCACCGCCGTCCCGGACTCCCCAACAATGAGGCCCACCAGCTACACACACGCATCACCACACAGCAACCACATCAGGGTGAGGGTGTACCTCGCGCCACACTACACCCTAACACGTCGCCCCTGTTCCAGCCTCCTCAGCACGGGGCGACAGTTTCCATACACACATTTCGCGACAGCCCAACCTGCCCACTCCTCGAGCAGAATCTGCAACTGGTGTTGCACCGGCCCGCACACTAGTAGGATCCACGGTACCACTGCCCACCACCCTCACCGTCAATACATTCACGCCGCGTGACGGCCCAGCCGGCCCACTCCTGGAGCGGAATCCACGGTTGGTTACGAATCGGCCCACACACTAGTAGGATCCGCGGTACCACCGCCACGAGTGTCACTACATACTCAAAACATGCGCAAATCCATTTTCGTTCCCGTTTTAAAAAGATGATGCATGTCAAACAATACGCACGCACACAACAATCAATCACATAAATCCTAAAGTTCTACGGTGTAGGCCCACTTGGGCAAAACACATGCATGCACTACTTACCTAGCGTCCTAAGCTGGCTTGACGCATAGCTTTGCCAAAATGCCTCATCCTAAAACGCAAACAATTCACTCATTAATCTTTACTTCAAAACTCACCAAATAATTTAAAATGACATTCCTTAACTACCTTCATGAAATTCCAACTAAAACGAGTCACTGGTTGGTTCGGCAGAAAACTAGCCTAAAGTTCGGACGCGCATAACTTTTGCGTACTTTAACGGAATCGAGTGATTCAAGAGGTAAAACGTTTTCTTAGGAACCTTGTTTAACATACTAAGACAGATTTTAAAACGATAAGCCGCAGCTAGGTGGAAAAATCTCGAAACCGAATCTGCCCCTTTTTATTCAATTTCACATTTTTGTTTTCCTTCAACCAAAACTCACTCAAAGTTGGCTTTACGCATAAAAAACAACCATGCCACTATCATACGTCCCAATTATACGAAAAACACTCACTAATTTGACTTGGATCAAAATCCAACATAAATTTCTGACGCGCATAACTTTTACGTCGGATATCAGAATCGAACGATTGCAGCGGCCATACGTTCCTCTAATAACCTGGTTTAACCTACAAAAAAAAAATTGGAAACGATCAACCGAAGTCAGGCCAAAATGGCCAAAAACAGAATTTGTTTTATACGAAAAAAAATTGAAAATCTCAACTTCGACCCAATTTCACCAACCTTTTCACCAAGTAGCCACATTCCAATCAATTGTGCATAAACTAACAACTATTCGAAGCTTCTCAATCAGAAAGTTTGAATTGCAACACAAAAGAATGGTGATGTGGAGCAAAAAAAGAAGGAAGAGAAAAGTTGGCTGATGATGGTTTTGAAAAGAAAAGGATATAAATTCTCTTCTGCTGGAAAAAAACGGGGCGCCTCTCTCTTTTTTGGGTGTTGTCCAACGCATCCTTCTAGAGCTCTCCATAAGAACTTCTTCCACAACATCAAGACATCAATTCCTTTTACTACTATTTTTATTTTTTTCTTTAGGAATATTTTATTATGGTTTTTATTAGTATGATTTTAGGCTAAGTTTTTAATCTTAGTTAGTAGAGAAAGTACTCGTTATGTGTTTTTCTTAAAGCTATGAAAGTTTACGTATTTTTTACGGAACAATCTATCATGATGTATACTGTTTAATTCGGTGTCGATGAACAAATTTGATGTTACATGTTCCTATTATATCGATGGATAGATAGGAATTTTAAGATGCACGATTGATTGATATAGATTAAATTGTTACAAGGTTCTTGACATTAATTTATTTGACATTGAGAATAAGACTGAAAAGAAATTCAATTCAATTTTTATTTTTTCAAAGTCGAAATAAACCTTAGGTTGAATTTAACTCGGCAATTCGATAGAACCCTAGAAAAATATTTGTTCTTGTTGTTCTATAAGAAATTGTAATAACCCGGGAATTTCGAATTTTTATTTTTAATTTCTGGAATTTTTAGTTTAATCCCGGTCGGAGTTTTGAGAAATATTTCAACGGGAAAGATTTGAATTATAAGACTCGGAGCCTACTTTTGCGATGTTTTTCAGAATTTAAAGTCGGGAAGTCGAGAAAGTTACGAAATTTCGGACGATTGAAGCACGTGAGGGCAATTTGGTAATTTGTATTTATTTTAAAATTGAAAAAAAAATTTGTAAAACACCCGAATGGCTTCGCGAGGAAGCCATTCGGTTGTTTCCTCTGTGCACCCGAGAGAGAGCCGAGAGAGAAGACGACCGGGAGCAGGGCGATCGTGTGCTGGAGTCGGAGCTGCGACGGCCGACGAGCGCGAGTGTGAGGTGTGAGTTGTGAGCAGGGGCTGCTATTCCGACGAACCAGAGCCGTTCGGTTCCAGCAACTCGAGTTCCCGAAGTGAAAGCCGAGTGTTCGGCCGACGACTCCGAGGGGCTGGTTTCCGGCCAATTCTGCCGCCAACGACCAGACTTGTTGCTGGAGTCCTTCTCCCACCCAAGTGCCGGACGCCACCACTTGGTAAGTCCTCTCCCTCTGCTGTGCTGTCCGTATGAACCGAGACTGAGGTTCAGCTCCTCTTCGTTTTTTTTTTCTCTCTTTGAATTTGGCTGCAAATATGAGGGGATTGAGAGGGTGAGTGTGTAGGTTAGCAAGTGGACAGCAGGAGACCGGTGAGAGGGAGGGAGGCCGAGGGTGAAGGTTGAGCCAAAATTCAGACTTTGTGCTTGAATTTCTGATTTTCGGGTTAGATTGTGCTTAATAGGTGAAATGTGAGTGTTCGGTGCAGAGAACTTGAGGGATTTGCCCGAAGTTGAGATTTCAGCTATTTTTCGTATAAAAACAGCTTTTGTTTTTGGCTGTTTTGGCTAGGTTTAAGTTGATCATTTCAAATTCTGTCTTTGTGGGTTAAAATAGGTTGTTAGAAGAACGTGTGGCCACTGGAATCGTTCGATTCCGATATCCGACGCAAAAGTTATGCGCGTCGGAAGTTTATGCGAGATTTTGGTTTAAGTCAAATTAGTGACCGTTTTTTGTGGAAATTCGACGTGTGAGAGTAGCATAGCTATTTTGATGCATATAACTAGTTGGGAGTGAGTTTTGGTTGAAGGGAAGTGAAAATGTGAAATTTTAATAAAAATGGCAGATTCGGTTATTGGCATTTTTCGCCTATCTGCGGCCTACCGATTTAAAATCCGTCTTGGTATGTTAAACTAGGTTCCTAAGGGAACATTTAGCCACTTGAATCGCTCGATTCCGTTGGCGGACGCAAAAGTTATGCACATCTGAACGTTGCGCTGGTTTTCAGCCAAACCGAACCAATGAACCCTTTTAGTTGAAATTTCGTGAGTGAAGTTAGAGAAGTTTGTTTTTAGCTAGTTGGTAAATGTTGGGAGAAATACTGATGAGAAATTGGTTGTGTTTTAGGTTGAGGCTTTCTGTTGGCGAAGCTGTGTATCGAGCGAGCTTAGGACGCCAGGTAAGTAGTGCATGCATGTGTTTCGCCCAAGTGGGCCTATACTGTAGAACTTTAGTGTTTATGTGATTGATTGCTGTGTGTGTGCGTATTGTGTGACATGCATCATATTTTTTTAAAATGGGAACGAAAATGATTTTTAGCATGCTTTGATGTATGAGGTGAGACGTGTGGCGGTGGTACCGCGGATCCCGCTAGTGTGCGGGTCGGTACTTCACCAGTCGCGGATCCTACTCGAGGGGTGGGCCGGCTGGGCCGTCATGCGGCGTGAATGTGTTGACGGTGAGGATATGGACAATGGTACCGCGGATTCCACTAGTGTGTGGGCTGGTGCAACACCAGTCGCGGATCCTACTCGAGGGGTGGGCCGGCTGGGCTGTCGCGAAACGTGTGTGTGTGGCAACTGTGGCCCCGTGCTGGGGAGGCTGGGACGGGGGCGACGTGTCAGGGTGTAGAGTGGCGCGAGGTACACTCTTAACCTGATGTGGTTGCCGTGTGGTGATGCGTGGGTGTAGCTTGTGGGCCTCGTTGTTGGGGAGTCCAGGACGGTGGCGACGTGTCAGGGTGTAGGGTGGCGTGAGGTTCCTTCTTACCCTGGTGCGGCTGCACTACGCGTCACAGATGTGACAACATGAGTGTGAGTGTAGAGACTGCATGTGATAGGATTGCGTTGTCGGCTTTTACTTTCATATCGCATTACTTACTGAGCGTTAGGTTTATGTTGTGTGTTCTGTGGTGTAGGTGCTGACGATACCGCTGGTAAGCCTCGAGTGCCTAGTCTTGAGGCGTAGGATGGTTGGCGGCGTGCGACTGCGGCACCGGATGGCGGACTTTTGTTAGGGCAACCCGACCCGTGGACATGGTAGGTTGTGGCCTGGTCGGTTTGTGGGTTTTCTTTCTTTGCGGTGATTATGTACGGAGGATGAGATTGATTGTTGTATATGCGTCAGTGTATAGGTGTATATGGAGTGCGTGTGATTTTGGTGACGTACACGGATATTTTCCATGTTAGAGTATGTTATTTCTCTATACTGGAGACTTTCTTCATTTGTATTTGATGGATTTTCGTCGTCTTCTTACTCTGACTTGGGTTGGGATGATTTCTCTGGATGATGAATAGGTAAATATTGTTAGATTCTGGTGAATTGTGTGTAGGGTTAAATTTTGGGGTAGCCAGTTTTTAGGCGGTACTCTGCCGAAATTTCGAGAGAGGGGTTGAGATTCGAGAGGATACGAAATAGGTCAAGGTGTGTGTATGATGAATGCTAAAGGAGTTTAGATGAGTGTGGATGTGCGGCGTGATCGCAGGTGCGCGGGGCATGCGGCCCTGTTGGGTACCCACAGGTCGTGCGACACCGGGTGAGGGTGTGCGCGCGGACGTGCTGTACAGCGGCAGGGTGCGTGGGGCACGCGGCGCTGTGAGCATGCGCGAAACACAGTAACGTTGAGTGGTATGTGCGGCACCGTGAGAGTGTGCGTGAGGTGTCGAAGGGGAGACGCGAGTTGTTTTCGAATCGAGTCAAAAAAAAAAAGAGGAGAGTAAATTGGAAACAAAAGGGTATTAAATTGAGTGAATTATGTTAAGTGTTAGTGGGTGTGTGTAGATGCACTGTAGCGCACCGGGAACGTGTGGGTTTTCGGGGTGTTACAGAAATATTGTAGCTTTCTGTAGCATCAGTATTAAAATCCACGTTACGAGGAAATCGATCATAACCAAGGCTTTTATTATCGTAATCATCTTAAATTAGTTCAATTTATTTCTTTAGCATATCTAAGTAATTTTCAATTTTATATTACTCTACCTTTCACAATATTTTTCTTATTAATTCATCCTTATTTAATATAATTTTTTAGCAATTAAAATTGATTAAGAATATCCTCGTGGAATCGATTTTTACTTACTATTTATTATTTTGTTAGCGACACGTGCACTTGTGTTAGGTGTACAAAAATCACTAACAAGTTTTTGGCGCCATTGCTGGAGATATTTCCTAATTATTTTATTTTTCTATAATTTTATCTTTATAATTTTTTTTTTATGTTTTATTCATTTTTCTTTAGATACGAATTACTTGATGTCTAACGAGGACAACCAAGATATTGTTCAATACGATCCAGAGATCGAACGTACATTTCGAGCAAGAAGAAGACAACAACGATTACCATTTATTGAAAAAGACAATATGGCCAACTAGGAAGAAATAGAAAATAACCCTAATCGTATCATTGATGACCGAGATCAACCTATTTAGGATTTTGCTATTCCAACGCTTGATAATCTGAGTCCTTGTATTGTGAGACCAAACTTACATGCTATTCGATTTGAGTTAAAGCCGGTCATGTCTTAGATGCTTCAAACAGTTGGGCAGTTTAGTGGATTAGTATCGGACAACCGTCATCGGCATCTCAAGGTTTTTGCAAAAGTGAGTGGTTCATTCAATTTTCTTGGAGTTTCAGCGAAAGTGTTAGGGCTCAAACTTTTTCCATATTCCTTAAGAGACAGAGCATGAGATTGGTTGAACGGCATTCCAGCAAATACTATCACTTCATGGGTAGATTTAGCCAAGAAATTCATTATGAAATATCATCCACCAGTGAAGAACGCCAGAATGAGGAATGAAATCACAAGTTTTCAACAACGGGATGGTGAATCACTTTATGAGGGTTGAGACAAATTTAAGAAATTGTTAAGGCAGTGCCCTAATCATGGAATACCACATTGGATTCAGCTGTAGACATTTTACAATGGACTTAATGGTCAGACCAGATCAATTATTGATGCTGCAACAAACAGAACTCTTCTATCAAAATCTTTCAATGAATTGTATGATTTCTTGGAAAGAATGGCAATGAACAGTTATCAATGGCCTTCAGAAAAAGTTTATGCTACAAAAAGTGCATCTGGAGTTTACGATTTGGACGAAGTTTCTGCCTTGAATGCAAAGATCGCCATGCTGGAAAATACCATCAGAATCTGAGAAGTATCGTGTATTTTCTACGAGGAGTACCACAACAATAATTTATGTCCCATCAACCCAGAATCTGCAAATTATGTGGGATACAACATGAACAACAATCCTTATTATCAGGCATATAATCTTGGCTGGAAACAACATCCAAACTTTCAATGGAATTCTCAACAGCAGAATTCTACAGCACCAAACAGACCTACAGAAAACTACCCTCAAAGATTCTCGCAACCCAAGCATAGTATGATGTCTCAAGAGAAATCGAAAAGTTTTGCCAAAGAATATGCCTCCAAAACAGACGTGATTCTGCAAAATCTAGCCGCCTACATAAAAAATATTGAAACTCAAATGGGACAGTTGGCTCAATCATTAAATACACGGAATGCGGGGCAATTACCAAGTGATACAGAAGTGCTACAAAGACCAGGAAATGAGCATTGCAAGGCCATTGTATTGAGGAATAGAAGGGAGCTCGAAATTCAAGAAAAACAACCGAGGGCAAAAAATTTAAAGAAATAAGATGAGTTGGTTGAGGATTTAGATGAATCGGAAAAGTGTGACCCAGTGACTGATCTGTAGCAACACCACAGCAACAACAAGATGAATTAAAAATTCAGAAACCACCACCACCATTTCCCCAATGATTGCAGAAACACAACTAGGACAAGCAGTTCAAAAGATTCCTAGACATTCTTAAACAACTTCACATTAATGTACCATTGGTGGAAGCATTGGAACAAATGCTCAACTATACAAAATTTATGAAGAATATTTTGTCCAATAAGAGAAGGCTGGAAGAATTTGAAACAGTGGCCATAACTAAAGAAACCAATTACATCTTACAGAATAAGATTCCACCTAAATTTAAAGATCTAAGTAGCTTCACCATTCCATGCACGATCAGCAACAATTATTTTGGGAGAGCTTTGTATGATTTAGGAGCCAGTATTAATCTAATGTCGATGTCTATCTTAAAGAAACTAGGAATTGGAGAAGTTCGACCTACTACAGTTACTTTGCAACTTGTTGATCGTTCATGAACTTATCAACAGGGGAAGATAGAAGACGTACTTGTAAAGGTAGATAAATTTAACTTTCTAGCGGACTTCATTATTTTGGATTACGAAGCAGATCGTGAAGTGCCGATCATATTGGGAAGACCGTTTTTAGCCACGGGAAGAATGTTAATCGATGTCCAAAAAGGAGAATTTACCATGAGAAAGAATGATCAACAAGTTACCTTCAATGTTTTAAAAGCCATGAAGTATCCTTATGAAGAACAAAACTGTTTTATGATATCAGAAAGAACGAAATTAGAAGAAAGGAAGCAGATTTCTCGGGGCAACAGAAAATACTACGAAGCATTAACAAGAACAAAAGATGAACTACAACTTCCTCAGTCTTCCATCGAAGATGCACCAACACTGGAGCTTAAAAAACTACCCGCTCACCTCAAATATGCATTTTTAGGATTCAAGGACACTTTTTCTGTTATTATCTCGGCTACTTTGTGTCGCGCCCTGGTACACCTTGGACCCGATTTGCTACTTACTCATTATTTCACTCGTATCATAAGAATTCCCATAAAATTAAAAATTTTTATTTCTTGACTTAAAACGACATTTTTGAACATATTTTTAAATAGCATTGCAGCGAAAAAGTCGATTAAAATCAGTTTGAATAAAATTTCATTTTATGAAACATAAAACAGAGACACTAGTCGACACCTATAAGCATCGGTCGACACCTGGGTTGTCTCGGGTTTTTCATCGGTCGACATTGACAAACGCCAGACGACACTACGTTTCTCTCGGATCTTTTCGTCAGTCGACACTGAGAACACCGGTCGACACTTCTACGCTCATCTCAGAGAGTGGTCGACACCTGCTTTCATAGGTTGACACCTTGATCCTCTTTGTCCGCCCAGGTTTACTCTCGCGATCAACACCGCTGTCATTTTTACACTACCGGTCGACACCTACAACCATAGGTCAACACTTACTTCGTTTCTGCCCTCCCAGGTCGACCCTCGTGGTCGACACTTGCAGGGTCTGGTTGACCACTAAGCCTATTGGTCGACACTTTCTCCCCAGAACTATATTAAAAAAAAATCTTAATCATTCGTGAAAATGGCTCGTATGATTTAAAAACACTTTCTATACATCAAAATATCAATGCACAATTATACACGGGTGTTCAACACAAAAATGCTTACAAAATCCCACAACCTATCACACCATGGTCGTGTCGCCCCAAAAAACTGTCTACACTGACATACAACATACGTCACCAACCGCCATCCTAGTTATGTCTGTAGTCAAACAACTCACCAGATAGCTCGCCGTCACCTAAACCATGGAGCACAAAACAGAAGCTTAATGCTTAGCAAGTATGGAATATGAACTGACAATCAATACACAACTCAACCCCTAACACATGTAGTTTCTACGCTCTGTTTCATTTTTATTTCGTTTTCATTATTATCATCTTTCACTTTCACGTGTGAGTCAAGTAGCCACCCATCCTATCAAACTCAGGACGGCCAAACAATGACCCATAGAGCGAGATTAGAGGCACACATCGTGTTCATGCAGGGGATTGCCATACAAAATCTCCTCCCAACATCGATCATAGAACCCTCTAGTGCATTCTCACTAGCACGTTAATGACGAGGCGTTCACAACTCATGTCATCTTACGTACTTTCATCAATGTGAACCCTCTAGTACTTTTTTACTAGCACGTTAACGACGAGGCGTTCCCATACATGACATCTTTTCTTATCTGATTACATTTCATACGCACAATTCAAAACATGCTCAAAACTCGTTCTTTTGTAATTCAAAACCATATTGCATGTCAACACATATGCGCAATCAACTGACCAATCAACTAAACAAACAGTCAAAACAAACAAGCAACCCTACCATTCCATGGCGTAGGCCCGAGGGCAAATCACAAACAATCCATTACTTACCTAGCGCCCTAGAAATTCCTCACACTTTGTAATTTCGTACGCTAACTGGGAATACCTATAAAATCACACATTCATCAATTCTACCTCGTTCAATTCATAAATTCCTAGCTCGAAAGTCATAACTCCTACAAAAACAAAACTCTCTACTAAACTCGAAATCCAACTCAATTTTTGACCAACTTCAGAAATTCATAACTTCTCCGATACTTGTCCGAATTGGACGATCCAAAATGCTACAGGCTCCACAGGATGTCTAGTTTCTAATGGTATCATCCATCTCCTAATTGGACATCCACAATTTGTCCAGATGTGGCCGAACAGAGACCGTTCTGCAACCCGATATATCCAGCTCTCTAAACGCTCAATTTTCTCCATAAAAACTCATAGTGTACCTATTCTTCCTGCTTAAACCCCAATACACGACTAACACTCGACTAAATTCTAAAATTTCATACCTCCCACCTAGGGTTTTACTAAAACTAGCAAATACTCTCTCTAAGCTTAGTTTTACCGCTCAAAATGACTAATTATCAACTCAAAACTAACTAAGCTTACCGTAGATTGAAGATTGAAGAAAGAAATGGTTGAACGTCGTCACTGGAGAGGAAAAACTTGCTGAGGGAAAACAGCTTCTCGCGTAGGAAAGGGAAAGAAGAGGGAGAGAGGGAGGTTTCGGCGCTGGGGAGAAAAACGCCGTAAGGTGTTTTGATATTTTTTTTTATAATAATAATAATCATAATTACTATTTCACCCTTAACCGTTTCATAAATCTGTTATACGGTCCGATTCCGGTTGCATTGTTAAATTTTTCTCTTCTCCATTAGCTTCAATTTACTTAAGGGTAAAAATTCTTCGCTCTCAATTTTGACCAAAACTCCATCGATTATAATTACGTAATTTCGAAATTAGTTCAAACAAAAAATTCTAGGTGTTACGCTTTGACAACCATGAAAGAGGAAAAATTACTTCATATATTGAGAACTCATAAGCAGGCTGTGGCATAGACAGTTAGAGACATAAAAAGGATTAGTTCTAGTATTTGAATGCACAAGATAGTCCTAGAAGATGGATATAACGCATCTATAGAGCAACAGAGAAGATTGAATCCAGTAATGAAAGAGGTAGTGAAGAAAGAAATTCTCAAATGGTTGGATGCTGGAATTATTTACCATATTTCAGACAGCTCATGGATCAGTCTGGTTCAATGTATTCCAAAGAAAGGTGGGACAACAGTTGTTTCCAATGAAAAGAATGAGATAATTCCGATGAGGACAGTCACAGGATGGAGAATCTGCATGGATTACCGGAAGTTAAACATAACGACACGAAAAGATCATTTTCCGCTACCATTTATCGATCAAATGCTTGACAGGTTAGCTGGTAGACAATTTTGTTACTTTTTGGATGGATATTCAGGTTATAATCAAATCACTATTGTGCCCGAAGATCAATAGAAACTACGTTTACATGCCCTTATGGAACTTTCATGTTTCGGATAATGCATTTCGGACTGTGCAATGCTCCAACAACATTCCAATGTTGCATGATGGTAATATTTTCAAATATAGTTGAAGAATGTTTGGAGATTTTTATGGATAACTTCTCCATTACTGGAGAGTCTTTCGAAACATGTTTAAAGAATTTAGAGCGAGTTTTGAAGAGATGTTTAGAGACGAACTTAGTCCTCAATTGGGAGAAGTGTCATTTTATGGTTTCCGAGGGGGTAGTGTTGGGTCATCGAGTTTCAGAAAAAAATTTAGAAGTGGATAAGGAAAAAGTGGAGATCATTGAGAATTTACCACCACCGAGTACAGCAGAAGGAATTCGGCATTTTTTGGGCCATACGGGGTTTTATCGACGTTTCATCAAGGACTTCTCAAAAATCTCTAAACCTTTATGCATGTTATTGGAACAGAATGTGTCATTCAATTTTGATAAAGATTGTTTGGAAGCTTTTAACATGCTAAAACATAAATTAGTAACAGCGACTGGTCCATACCTTTTATTCTAATGTGTGATGTCAGCGATTATGCAGTAGGAGTAGTGCTGGGACAGAAGAAAGATAAATTATTTCATTTCATCTATTACGCTAGCAAAACACTCAATGATGATCAGAAAAACTACACCACTACAGAGAAAGAGCTACTTGTGGTAGTCTTTGCTTTCGATAAATTCAGGGCGTATTTGATAGGAACAAAGGTGATCGTGTACACTGATCATGCAGCCATAAAGTATCTAGTTGCGAAAAAGGATGCAAAACCAAGACTAAACCGTTGAGTGTTACTTATTCAAGAGTTCGATTTGGAAATCCACGATAGAAAAGGGTGCGAGAATCAAGTTGCAGATCATTTATCTCGTCTGGAAAATGGGAGCGAACAGCAAGCTGGAGAAAGTATAAAAGAAACATTTCCATATAAACAGCTGCTGAAAGCAGATGTATATTCAGTGCCATGGTACGCACACTTTGTGAACTACATTGTAAGCGACATCCTTCCTCCCAAAATGCAATATCAGCAGAGAAAGAAATTTTTGAAAGATATGAAACAATATTTTTTGGATGAGTCATTCCTCTTTAAACAATGCGTTGACCAATTACTAAGGAGAAGTGTTCCAGCAGATGAAATGGAAACAGTGCTACAGCAATGCCATGCAGCACCATAGGGGGGTCATTACAGAGGAACACGCACAGCCGCAAAAATTCTACAATCATGTTTGTACTGACCCACTCTTTTTAAGGATGCTAACATTTTTATGAAAAGTTATGATAGGTGCCAAAAGGTAGGAAATATTACAAGGAAACATGAGCTACCATTCAATAATATTATGGAGATCGAAATATTTGACGTTTGGGGGATAGATTTCATGGGACCATTTCCGATATCTTTTGACAATCAATACATTCTCTTGGCTATTGATCATGTTTCAAAGTGGGTAGAAGCAGTGGTGCTACCAAATAATGAAGGAAGGGGAGTTCTAAAATTTTTATAGAAAAATATATTCTGTAATAACCCGAAAAATTTTGGATTTTAGATATAATTTTTGAAATTTTTAACTAAAACTCAGTTGGAATTTCGAGAAATATTTTAACGGGTAAATTAATTTATAAGACTCAGAATCTAAATTTAGTGACAGTTTTTGAAAATTTTTAAAGTCAAGGGGACGCAAATTTAACGAAGTTTCAGACGGTGAAAACACGTAAGGGTGTTTTGGTGAATTTTAATTATTTAAATTTATTTTGTTTTTTTTTAAAACAACCAAATGGCTTTGAAGTGAAGCCATTCAGCTGCTGAACACCGAGAGGGCGAGCGGTCGACGAACGACGACGGAGAGTGACGCCGGGAGCTCCGACGAGCTGAGTGGAGGTGTGGGTGCAGCTTCTCCCTAGTTGAAAACCAAAGGTAAGCTCTCTGTTCCAGTGGAGTTTGGCCGAGCTTGATGTCGATTTTTCTCTCCGATTTTGATGGAAATTGCAGAGTGTTGTGTCGGCTGTGGAGGATCTGCGTGTGTGAGATGGTTTTGGACAGTAAATGTCCGATGGGAGGGAGAAAAACCGAGAGGGGAGGTTGAAGCAAAATTTGGGTTGGTGCTCGAATTTCCGATTTCTTGTTAGATTATGCTTGAATAAGTGAAATGTTACCGATTGAGTGAAGAAATTTGTGAGATTGAATTAAAGTTGAAATTCTGAGCATTTTGGTGTGAAAATAGGTTCTGTTTTTAACCGTTTCAGCCTAACTTCAGTTATTCGTTTTAAATTCTATTTTAGTGGGTTAAATTAGGTTGTTAAAGGAACGTTTGGCCACTTGAATCGTTTGATTCTGATAATCGATGTAAAAGTTATGCGCATCAAAATCTTCTGTCGGATTTTAGGCCGAGTAGGATTAGGGAGTATTTTTCTTAATGGATTCATGACATGTGATGTTAGTGTGGTGCATTTTAGTGCGTAAGACGAGCTTTGAATGAGTTTTGTTGAAAAATTGAAAATGTGGAATTTTTGAGTGAAGGACAGATTCGATTTTTGGTATTTTTCACCTAGCTGCGGTTTATCGTTTTAAAATCCGTTTTGGTATGTTAAACTAGGTTCCTAAGGGAATGTGTAGCCCTTTGAATCACTCAATTCCAATAATGGACGCAAAAGTTATTCGCGTCCGAAGTTTAATAAGGTTTTCGACCAAACCGGATTAGTGACCCGTTTTAGTTGCAATTTCATGAAACTGTAATGCCCTGAAAACCTAACTGTTTCTAGTTCGTTCACTTCTACTACTCACTCACTATGATCAAAAGAATTTGAATAAAATTTAAAACTTTTGTTCCTCGATTTAAAATGACGTTTTTTAAAGTATTTTAAACGGCATCACAGCAGAAAAATTAATTAAAATTAGTTTTAATAAAATTCCATTTTAAAAAGCATAAAACAGAGACACCAGTCGACACCTGCGAAATTCGGACGACACTCGGGATGTCTTGGGTTTTTCATCGGTCGACACCGGGAACACCGGTCGACACTTCTACGCTCATCTCAGAGAGCGGTCGACATCTGCTTTCGCGGGTCGACACCCCGATCCTCTCAGTCCGCTCAGGTCGACCTTCGTGGTCGACACCACTGCCATTTTTACACTACCAGTCGACATATACAACCAGGGGTCGACACTTACTTCGGTTCTGCTTGTGCAAGTTGAGCCTTCGGTCGACACTTGCAGGGTCTGGTCAACCACTGAACCTATTGATCGACACTTCCTCCCCAGAGTTGTATTTAAAAACCTTAAAAATTTCACAAAATCGACCGGACTTCGACTCAATGTTAATAATAAACCAACACACACTTTTTCATCAACTCAAATCATTATTTACATAAAGAAAATGACTACTCAAGTTTGAAATCCGTCTATACACTCATTCGACTCAAAACAACTTAAAACATTCTCAATTACACTCCCAAAATCCATACCTATACCTACCATAGTCAAAATGCCCTGACAGCCAGTCAGATCATCTACGTGCATACTCTTCCAACCGCCTCCTAGTCTTAGACATGCTCGGAGTACTCACCAACTATGACGTTGTCACCTACATCACAGAACTCAACTATTAGCCTAATACCAAATAAGTAATGCATAAAACATAAACACTAAAAACAAATACATCCTAACATATGCAGTTTCTACTGTTTCATCTCTACTTTGGTTTTCGTCTCTTTCTTACATCTTCTTTATCTTACTACTACTGGGTTCTTCTTTACGCGCTAGATTAAGGTAACACCTCTCGCGGTCCCCCTCATAGGACGTGGTCCCCTTAATAGGACGGAGCCAACCTTAGTTTAGTAAAGTGACATACCTCGCGATCCCCCTTATAGGACGCGGTCCCCCTCATAGAACAATGTCACTCAACCCCACCTTCATTATCTTTTTAACTATCTTCTAAATTTCGTTTTACACTACTTACATCCTACTGTTTCACTTCGTAAAAATATAAAAATTCATTTTCATCTTGTTCTCTTAATTTAAAACCATGATGCCCAACCATGAAAGTATAACATAAAGTAAACGTGCAATGCATCACACTGAATTATGATGTAGGCCCGAAGGCAAAACTACTACTACATTACTTACCTGGTGTCCTTAGCAACTCGGATTTCGCAGATTACTTGCTAAATTGGAGAACCTATAAAATCACACATCTATTAGCTATAATTTCCATTAAATTCGTAAAACTTCAAAGGAAACAACAACTAAACCCCCACTCGGCCTAAACCAGAATTCTAACTCAATTTCCGACTAATCTTCGAAAATTCATAATTTCTACAATACTCGTCCGAATTGGACGATCCAAAGTGCTACAAGCTCCACAGGGCATCTAGTTCCTAACGGTCTCATCCATTTCCTAATTTAACACTTATAGCTTGGTCGGACGTGGTCGAGCAAAAACCGTTCCAAAATGCAAGCACTCGACTATCCAAACTCTCAATCTTCCCCATAAATCTCAAAATATATTCCTACTCCTAGTTTAAATACCAGTACACGAATACAAATAGACGTAAACCTCCAAATTTTGTATCTCCCTCTTAGGGTTTACTAAAACTATCCATTACTCACTCTATTTCACTTTTTACAGCTCAAAATCACTATAGAACTAACTATCTACTAAGAACTAACTAAAACTTACCGTATATTTGAAGATTGATGGAAGATCAGAGAAGAATCGTGGCTGGAAAAAGGATCGCCGAGCTTTCTATGAAAGGAGGGGGAAAGAACAGGGGAGGGACGGTTGTGCTGGGGAGAAACACCCGTGGGTGTTTTGATTTAATTTTTTTATACATAATAATAATAATAATACCTAATTACTATTTCACCCTTAACTTTTAACCGTTCAATAAATCTGTTATACGGTCTGATTCCGGACTTAAGGGTAGAAATTCTCCATTCTCAATTCTGACCAAAACTACGCCGATTATAATTACATACATCCAAAATTTGTTTTACGAAAAATTCTTGGTGTTACATTCCACCCTCCTTACAAAAATTTTGTGCTCAAAATTTGCTAGCTAAACAACTCAAGATACCGGCTAATCATGTCATGTTGCCGCTCCCATGTTGTTTCTTCTACGTTATGGTTACGCCATAATACTTTTATCAGTGGAATCTCTTTGTTACGTAAAATCTTCACTGCATAATCCAGAATCTACATTGGCTTCTCTTCATATGTCAATGTGGGTTGAACCTCTATATCCTACTGCTCCACAACGTGAGAGGGATCTCGTGTACACTTCCTCAAAATGGATACGTGAAATACACTGTGGATCCCATCCATCGAGGCTGGTAGCTGTAGCTGGTAAGCCGTTTTTCGTATTCTCTTCATAATAGGAAATGATCCAATAAATATTGGGTTTAACTTGCCTCTCTTTTCGAATCTTACAACTTTTTTAAATGGAGAGATCTTCAAGAAGACTTCATCACCCACCTCAAATTCTAACTCTATTCTCCGACAATCTGCATAGCTCTTTTGTCGGCTTTGAACAGTCAAAATTCACTGCCGAATAAATGAAATTTTCTCTATTGTCTGCTGCAAAATATCTGGACCAACCAATCCTGCCTCGTCGACTTCATCGCAATATAACGGAGATCTGCACTTCTTGCCGTAGAGAGCCTCGTAAGGAGTCATGCCTATCATAGCCTGAAAGCTATTGTTATATGAAAACTCCACCAATGTAGGTATCTGCTCCATGAACCCTGGAATTCCAGTACGCAAGCCTGAAGCATATCTTCTAGCGTCTGAATAGTCCTCTCAGATTGACCGTCTGTCTAAGGATGAAATGCCGTACTAAAATTGAGCTGTGTACCCATAGCCTGGTGCAGACTCTTCCAGAACTTTGACGTAAATCTCGGGTCTCTATCTGATACGATTGTGGTCGGAACTCCATGCAACCGTATGATTTATTGTACATATAGCTCGGCGAATTGGTCCATAGAATATGTCATTTTCATAGGTAGGAAATGAGCTGACTTGGTTAATCGATCCACAATCACCCATATGCCATTATAACCTTTTGTTTTCCGAGGCAATCCAACAACAAAATGTATCGATATCTACTCCCACTTCTACTCGAGAACATACAATGGTTGTAGCTTTCCCGTTGGCCTCTTGTGTTCAGCCTTTATCTGCTGACAAACCACGCATGCCTCAACATACTTCACCACAATCTTCTTCATATCGGGCCACCAATAATGCTGCCTAAGATCTCTGTACATCTTGTTACTTCTTGGATGCACAGAAAATCTCAAAGAGAAGGCTTCAGCCAGTATTTCTCTCCGTAGTTCTTCATTACTCGGAACGAACCACCTATTTTGAAACTTAAGAATTTCGTTGTCCGAATAACTGAACTCCGACCTGTCGTTGGAAGCCATGCTTGACTTAATTTCTTCGCATTCAGCGTTGTCCTTCTGTGCCTGCTTAATCTTCTCCAAAATCGAAGGCTGTAAGGACATAGCCGATAACATGGCCGAGACACTCGACACCACTTCTAAGTTGAATTTCTGAAACTCCGCATCCAAGGCTAAAGGCATGCCTGAAGTCATAGCTGACGTTGACGCTGTCACTCTACTCAATGCATCAGCCACCACGTTTGCCTTGCCGTGGTGGTATTTAATCTCAACATCGTAGTCCTTCATGAATTCCAACCACCACCGCTACCTCATATTCAACTCTCTCTGAGAAAAGATATAATTCAAACTCTTGTGATCAGAATATACTTCACACGGCTGTCCATACAGATAATGTCTCCAAACTTTTAGTGCGAAGACTACCGTGGCTAACTCTAGGTCGTGTGTCGGATAATTTTGCTCATAATTCTTCAACTGCCTAGAGGCATAGGCTATCACCTTCTCTTCCTGCATTAGCATACATTTGAGGCCTACCTTGGAAGCATCACAATAAATAGTAAATTTTCGGTCCTCGGTAGCGAGCGTCAAAATTGGAGCAGTAGTCAATCTCTGCTTCAATGTCTAGAAACTGTGCTCGGAATCCTCAGACCACAGATACTTCACACTTTTCCTCGTCAAACGGTTCAGAGGCGCTGCAATGTTAAAAAATCCTTTAATAAACCTCCTGTAATAACTCGCTAGCCCGAGGAAACTCCGTATCTTCGTGACATTCTTCGGCTGTGGCCACCCTTTAACTGCATGAATCTTTGCTGGATCAACTGATATGCCATCGCTCGAGATAACATGTCCCAGAAACTGAATCCTATCCAGCCAAAATTTGCACTTTGAAAACTTCGTATATAGTTGGTGTCGCTTCAGACTCTCCAATACCAACCTCAAGTGCTCTTTATGATACTTTTCACTACGGGAGTACACCAATATATCATCAATAAACTCTATAATGAATTTATCGAGATAGTCATAAAATAATCTATTCATCAGGTCCATAAAGGCGGCTGGGGTATTCGTCAGTTCGAACGACATCACCAAGAATTCATAATGCCCATAACGCGTTTGAAAAGCTATCTTTGGAATATCTTCTGGTTTGACCTTCAACTGATAATACCCCGATCTAAAGTCAATATTCGAAAACTCTCGTCCACCCTGAAGTTGATCAAATGGATTGTCTATTCTTGGCAAAGGGTACTTGTTCTTAATCGTCAATTTATTCAACTCCCTGTAGTCAATGCACATTCGTAACGACCCATCATTCTTCTTGACAAAAAGGATCGGTGCGCCGCACCGCGAGAAGCTAGGGCATATAAATCCTTTTTCCACCAACTCTTCTAATTTTTTCTTTAACTCTTTAAGTTCCGTTGGTGCCAATCTATAAGGATTCTTCGAAACTAGCTCAGCTCCTGGATACACATCTATAGCAAATTCTATCTTTCGATTCGGAGGTAAACCAGGTAAATTATCTAAGAAAACTTTAGGGAAATCTTGAACAATTAAAACATCATGCGGCCTTGAATCCTTGGAAATTTGCATATTTATAAGATTGGCGAGAAAACCGAAAGACTCACCAATCAAAACTTGACGAGCACTGACAAGCGCCATGGCAAATATCTTCTGGGCATTCTTCGCGCTCTGAAAGGTATGCTTCTCACTGTGCCCACCCTACAGTCAATTGTAGCGTAGTGCTTGAACAGACAATCCATTCCCAATATCATGTCGTATCCAGTTATACCCATAATAATGAGATCAGCCGATAAATTCTTGCTTCCCACCGACACTACGCTATCTCGCACCACTTGATTTGAATGCATACACCAACCAGAAGGTAACACTAGCTCGTAACTATAGTCCGTTGACATAAGCCATACATCCAACTTAACCACGAATGCAGTTGCAGCGAACGAGTGCGTCGCACTAGAATCAATCAAAGTATATGCAGGTACAGAGTTTACCAATATAGTACCTGACACTACGGCTGGCTAGTCATACTCGCCCGACTCGATCATGGCAAATACTCTCGCTGACGTGGCCCACTTCGTTACAGTTGAAACACCAAATCACTCTACGCTTCAGGCAATCTCTAGCTAAGTGTCCAGCTTCATTACAGTTTTAGCACTTTCCCGGGTTTAATCTGCACTCGCCTGGGTGATATCTCAAGCACTTAGGGCATTAGGGGTACTGCACCAGCCCCTGAGGTCTTTTGCTACTGCCTTGGCTACTTGATCCTTCGCTGAATCTCTTAGTACCTCTCTGTTGTTGTTACTGGGAGGCACCTCTGCTCTGTTGTAGGGCAACCTCCTTGAAGAATCTCCTGGAAGCCTCTCCCTGCTTAATACATTTCATCTCATCCTCTTCCACTTCCAATGCCTTAGCCACCACTTTCGAATAGAGCACCTCCTGAGTCCCAGCTATCTTTACTCCCTTGTATATTTTCAGCTTTAGTCCCTGCACATACTGAAACACCTTGTCTTCATTCCGGCTCACTAAACTGGTGGCAAACCGAGATAAGGACTCAAATTGTCGGTTGTACTCAATCACCGACCTGGTCTGTCTTAACTGTAGGAACTCCATCCTTTTGGCCACTTGCACTGTGCTGTTGAAGTACTTGTCATAAAATATCTCCTGGTCTGTCTTAACTGTAGGAACTCCATCCTTTTGGCCACTTGCACTGTGCTGTTGAAGTACTTGTCATAAAATATCTCCTTGAACTTTTCCCACGTCACATGCTACCCTTCAACTGTAGTCTCCACGGACTCTTACCAAAATCGGGCGTCCTTCGCTAGATGGAAGGTGGCTAGCGAGACCTTGTCCTCTTCTTCCACCTTCGCATATCTGAACATTTGAGTGAATTTAAATAGAATGTGGTCAAAATTATAAAAATTGTTATAGGTTATTAAGCATGGAAAGAATTTAAGATATTAATAATTTTTATGTATATATTTTTAAATAAATAAGATTATGAGCATTAATAATTGTTTTTATCTTTGCCCACAGAATTAGGAAAGATTGGATTACATCATTTGAACGACCTAAAGAGATGAAGATGGACGAGAATATCCTAAAATCAAGGAGATTAATTTGGATGGAAGAACAAAAGAGAGAAGATGGATTAAAAAAGAATCAAGAAGAGAGAAAAAAAAATTATATTTTTCCTCGGCTTGTAACAAGAGAGAGAAAAGGAAGAGAATGGTGATATAGCATTAAAAGACAAAAAAAGGGTGATGTGGAGCAAAAAAGAAAAAAGAGAAAAGTTGGCTGATGAAAGTTTTGAAAAGATAATGATACAAATTCTCTTTTGTTGGGAAAAAAAGGGGGCCTCTCTCCTCTTGGGTGCTGTTCAACGCATCTTTCTAGAGCTCTCCATAGGAACTTCTTCCACAACATCAAGACATCAATTTCTTCTAGTGGTGTTTTTATTTTTCTCTTTATAAATATTTTTATTATGTTTTTATTAGTGTGATTTTAGGCTAAGTTTTTAATCTTGGTTAGTAGAAAAAGTACTCGTTATGTGTTTTATTTAAATCTATGAAAGTTTACGTATTTTTTCGGAAACAATCTATCATGAAGTTTATTGTTTAATTCGAATTGTGTCGACGAAAAAATTTGATATTACATGTTCCTATTATATCGATGGATAGATAGAAATTTTAAGATGCACAATTGATTAAATAAATTAAATTGTTACAAGGTTGTTGACATTAAGTTATTTGGCATTGATAATAGGGCTGAAAAGAAATTCAATTCAAGTTTTATTCTTTCAAAGTCAAAAGAAACCTTAAGTTAAATTTAACTAGGCAATTCGATAGAACCGTAGAAAAATATTTGTTCACGCTGTTCTGTAGGAAATGTTGTAGCTTTCTGTAGCATCAGTAGTAAAATTCACATAACAAGGAAATCGACCATAATCAAGGCTTTTATTATCGTAATCATTCTAAATTAGTTCAATTAATTTATTTAGTATATCTAAGTAATTTTCAATTTTATATTACTCTACTGTTCACAATATTTTTCTTATTAATTCATCCTTATTTAATATAATTTTATAACAATTAAAATTTGTTAAAAATATCCTCATGGGATCGATTTTTACTTTTTATTATTACTTTGTTAAGTGACACGTGCAGTTACGTTAGGTGTAGAAAAATCACTAACAGGGGGGGCGATGCAACGCCACTCCCAGGCGTTGGAACGCCCACACTAGGGAGGTGGGGGACAATGCAACGCCTCTCCCGGGCGTTGTGCACAGGCCAGCCAGGGAGGGGGGGCGATACAATGCCCCCCATGGCGATGCAGCGTCACCCGACGTTCGAGGCCGCGTCGTTTCCACCAAAATTTTGACAGAGTAACTGTAACACCCGAGAATTTCAGTCATTTCAATTTTCGGATTTACGTATAGGTCAACGGTGAAATTTGATTCGGAATCAAGAGCGGAAAGTTTGTATCATTAGGTAAGAGATTATTTTGGGACTAATGGACAGTAGAGATTTAGAAGACTCCGGCTAGAAAAAAACTAAATGGCTGTTTGATCAAAATAATTATGGTTGAGGGCGAACTAGTAATTAAGATTAATTATATTAAATAATATTTAAAATTTTTCTTTCATAAAATAAGAGGGGAGGAACGATTCCCCCCCCCTCCTCGGTGAGTTTTCCCTTCTCCCCACACCGCGAGAGCCCTGTATCGCCGATCAAGCTTCCAGCAATGTTTCCTCCTTCGTTTCTTCAAATATACAGTAAGTTTTTGTTAGTTTTCAGTAGATAGATAGTCCTTTGGTCGTTTTGAATGGTAAAAGTAGAGTTAAAGAGAGTTTTAGGTGAGCCCTAGGAGTGAGATACAAAATTTAGAGGCTTTAGTCGATTTTTGTACGTATGCTGATGTTTAAACTAAGAATAGGAGTGGATTATAAGTTTTGTGAAAAAGATTGAAGGTGTAGATAACCGAATAACCCAGGTTATGGAATGGGCTCCGTTTGGCCAAGCTATAGGTGAGGGATTGGAAAATTGTATAGACCATTAGGAACTAGACGTTCTGAGAAGCTCGTAGTATTTTGAATCGTCCAAATCGGAGGAGTATGGGTGGAGTTATGAATTTTTTAAAGATTAGTCGAAGCGTTAGTTGGAATCTCAGTTTGTACTGAGTGAAGATTTAGTGGTTGATCCCTTTAAAGTTTTATGGAGTTAATAGAAAGTAGAGCTAATAGATGTGTGGTTTTATAGGTTTACCAGTTAGCAAGCTATATACGGAGCACGAGTGCCAAGGACGCCAGGTAAGTAGTATAAGTAATGTAGTAGGAGTTTTACCTTTGGGCCTACATCGCAGTTCAATAGGATGCATTGAACGTTTATGTTACGTTATACTTTATTGAATGTGCATCATGGTTTTAAATAACGAGAACGAAACGAAAATGAATTTCCATGTATTTATGTGACAAAAACAGTAGGACGTGAGTAGTGAAGAATGAACATGAGAAGATACGTGAGTAGATAATGAAGGTAGGGTTGAGTTACCTTGTCTAGTGAAGTGGACCGATTCAGTGAGGTGGACCGTAAGGAGTATTACTCTTCCTCCGTTTTACGTGGTGGCCTTGTCTAGTGAGGTAGACCGATCTATTGAGGTGGACCGATCTAGTGAGGTGGACCGTGATTTGTGTCACTTTACTAGATCGGGGTTGGCCTTGTCTATTGAGGTGAACTATGGGGTCACCTCGGTCTAGCGTGTAAAGAAGAACCCAGTAGTAAGAAGATAAAGAAAATGTAAGAATGAGATGAAAACAAAAGTATAGACGAAACTGTAGAAATTGCATGTGTGAGGAGATGTTTGATTTTAGTGTGAGTTTTTGCATGCATTACTTACTTAGCATTAGACTAATAGTTGAGTTCTGTGATGTAGGTGATGAAACAAAAGTCGGTGAGTTCGCAGAGCGCGTCCGGGACTAGGAGGCAATTGGAGGAAGACGTTCGTGGATGATCTGGCCGACTGTTAGTGCATTTTGGACGTAGTGTTCATAGGTATGTGTTTAGGGAATGGGTAGAGGTGGTTTGAGTCGTTTTGTAAGTAAAAGGATTTCCAACGTTTGTAGTCATTTTTGTTTATATAATGGATTTCGAGTCAATGGGAAAAGTGTGTGTTGGGTCATTATTAGAGTTATGTCGATGCCCGATCGATTTCGTGAAATTTTTACGATTTTTATTGAGGTCTGGGGAGGAAGTGTAGACCGAAGTCCATAGGTGTCGACCAGTCAGTGTAAATGGGAAGGTGATTGTCGACCGTGGGGTTCGACCGGTGTGGGCATAGAGAAGTGAGGTGTCGACCGGTGACTGTGGGTGTTGATCGATCAGTCTAAAATCAGTGAGAGTGTCAACCGCGGGGGTCGACCTGCGCGGGCAAAGAGGATCAAAGTGTCGACCTGTGAAAGCAGGGGTCGACCACTCTCTGAAATGAATGTGGAAGTGTCGAGCGACGAGAAGACCCGAGGGGAACGCAGTGTCAACCCGCGTTCGGCAGTGTCGACCGATGCAAACCCGAGACGACCCAGGTGTCGACCGGCGTTTGTAGGTGTCGACCGGTCTCTGCATTTCTATGTTTTAAAAAGGTGAAGTCCATTTAAACCGTTTCTTTTTTCTAATGAGTTTTCCGCTGCAATTCTGATTAAAAATGTTTTCAAAAATGTCGTTTTCAGTTGAGGAATTAAGGTTTTAAAATTTATACAAAATTGTCGAGAAAACAAGTAAGTGTACGGTTGGTAACCCTGGTCCGAGAACGACTCTTGGGCGTTAAAGATGTGGTATTGGAGCAGAGAACGTATCAGAAACGGGAAGGTTTACGTGGCATTATAGTGTTGGTATCAGAGATTTTACCCAACTGGAAGTGTGGCCGACGAGAGTGTCGGGGCCCTATAGAGGGGGTGGATTGTGAAGACATAAAGGTCTGTCACAATTCCCACAACGCTTGGGGAGAAGTAGAAAAGACAGTCGATCAGTAGTAGCAGGAGGTGTTATGGGTGTTAGAAATAGTGAGTCAAACCGTTCAAATGAATGCCTAACAGCGCCGATCACCACGCGACATACTTCGACAACTGTGAGTAGTTCTTAGAATCCTCGCATTTTTAATTAGACTTACTGAATGTTATTGTATATAGGATTAACGCTATGGTTTGAAAGCCGCACCGGACTGTAGGCGATATGAATAAGGCCGTCAGGCACCTTACTGAGTTGGTCAACCGCCAGTATCAACAACTGGAGCGGTTTATGAGTCGAGAGTACCAGGGTCAGCCTAGCGCTAGTGCCTATGTGGATTTTAGGGAAAGATCGTCCCAGTAGAAGGGTTTAAAGAGGCCTAGTGACAACTCTAGCATCCAGGAGAGCAACAAACGGTCTCAGAGATTGGGACAGTTTCTGGTATGCCCTAAGTGTCAGAGGAATCATCCCGGTGAGTGCAGGAGGGGCTCAGGACGATGCTACAATTGTGGTGAGGTAGGCCACATATCTAGAGGTTGTCCAAAGCCGCGACAGAGTCAGTGCTTCAACTGCGATGAAGTGGGGCATTTTGTTAGGAATTGCCCCAATTCGAGTGAGTTTAAGTTCTATATAATAGAAGTTGAGAGAGAAAACTTAAGGTAAAAATTTGAGGTTAAAGTTAACAAAAAAAAAAAAAGGGTTGTGAGACGTAAACGCAAGACTTATATTCGAGGTGGCACATAGTGTAGCCTTTATTAGGGAACAGTAAGGATGAGTGATAATCGAGAGGCTTAGTTTACGAAATTTTGAAAACTTACACAGTAGGGTTAAGTCGATGGAATTAAGTGTGAAATTAGACTTAAATGTTTAAATTGGACAGGCGTGGTCTGACGAAAGGAAGTAACCAACCTTGAATAACGAATTATGGGGATGTTAAGGATATTTGGACATCGGGGAACCTTGACATGAAGCCCGTGCTTGAGTGGTTAACAGAATGACTAGACAGCCAAAGAATAATATGAAGTCGGAACTCACGTACCTGATGACAATAGAACTATTCTGTTAGAAGGGTTGCGAAGAGTATTGGTTGGGAAGTTAGAAGTTTAAGTTAAGTTGAAAAGCTATACGTGAAGATAAATTCGATCAATGAGAAGTTGAGGAAATAGAGAATATAGGAGTATGTAGTCTAACTTAATGTAGGAATTTAGAGACTATATTTTAGCTGTATGACTCGAGGACATAGGAAGGATATAAGGTATAGTTCAAGGCCTTAAGGAATTAATGGGAAATTGAGGATAACGTTGTATGGAGTCATATCCAGTGATCGGATTGGACCATTACTCTAAGATATTGCCATCAATGTGAGGACTTGCAACCATCGTAGTGTGACGAAACCAGTAAGTAGTGAGAATATCAAACACCTTATGATTGAAATTATAATGAGGTGCTTCGTAGCAAGGGGGTGTGATGCGCGTCCTAGGTAACCAGTTTTAGAATATGGCTAATCAGCTTAAGGGGGGAAAGTTCAGGATAAGGAAATGATTTCTTAAATATTTGGTGTTACTCAATGGAGGAAATACTTAAGGATACCAAGGTTAGGACTTCAGAATTTGAGTACAATTTTGTTCGGAGGAACATAGTAGCAGAGTTAAATTTGATGATAGGAAAGGGGTTGAGTGTGTAGAAGTGTAGTTTAGAATGATTCAATTGAAGATATGAGAGTATTATAATATCTTATCAATAACGAGGAATGATGATAGTAGAAGTGTCGAGTGTTTGGTGTTGCTCGATCAAGGAGTATAAAAGCTGATTAAAATTATATAAACATAGTTGAGATATTTGTATGTGAGGTAGAATGATCAGGGGTAGAGGAGCATAGTTAATTTCGAAGAAGTTAACGGACTAGATTCGATGGTCTGCATTCTGGCATGCATGTTAGATAATTTCTCATAATATTGGTTGTAAAGAATGATTGTTTGAGGCTCTAATCGGGGAGTGTTTTGAGGAATTACGGTGATGAGGTGGTGAATTACCAACAAGGATTTTACAGGAGTTTAGTTACCAGTGAAAAATAAAGGACTTAGAAAAAAATTTCTACTAGGATGCGCGGTCGAAAACAAAAGTTACTCGAGGAAATTTAAGATAGTGTTTTATCGACAATGCTAAGTGTAAGTTTGGAAGTTAGAATTTGTATGAGATTTTGTTGAGAGGCATATAGAGAAGAAATTCAGTTAGGTAATTTCAGAAATTGAGGTTGTGGTAAGTGGGGTTATGGTAAGTCGAATAGGGTAACTATTAGGTTAGACCTGAGAACTTAAGAATTTAGAGAAATTTGGAGCAACAGTATAGCATGGTCTACGACAAGTTTACAGACAATAAAGTTAATGGACGAATTATTGTATGGAAGTGAGAGGGATATGCAGGAATGGTTTGAGATTTTTTTTGATTTGAGGATAGAGTGAGTAGTTTAGAATGGTTCGATTGCGAAACCTTTAAGGGTGATTGGGATAGAGGATTTAGAGGTGTAGTAAATTCTAGCAAAGGAGACTTAGATATAAATAGAAACCAGGAAGTAAGTATATGGGATGAACTTGAGAGTAAGTAAAACGATCACAGGTTGAATAATGGAGTTAATCATAAGGGTGTTTAAGAGCTGAAAGCTTAAAGTAGGTTTGATGTTGTTCAAAGAGAGACTAGGTATGAGAGAATGGATTTGGCAGCGTCAATATCAGGAAGTTATCGTTACGCAAATTTTGAGGACAAAATTTCTTTAAGGAGGGTGAGATGTAACACCCGAGAATTTCAGTCATTTCAATCTTCGGATTTACCTATAGGTCAACGGTGAAATTTGATCCGGAATCAAGGGCGAAAGGTTTGTATTGTTAAGTAAGAGATTATTTTGGGACTAATGAACAGTAGAGATTTAGAAGAATCCGGCTAGAAACAGACTGAATGGCCGTTTAATCAAAATAATTATGGTTGAGGGCAAAATAGTAATTAAGATTAATTATATTAAATAATATTTTTTTAATAAAGTCAGAGGGGAGGAACGAACCCCCCCCC
>CM039519.1:15249981-15356215 GCA_022433055.1 Begonia peltatifolia | reverse complement strand
CCCTCCTCGGTGAGTTTTCCCTTTTCCCTACCCCGCGAAGCCCTGCATCGCCGATCAGGCTTCCAGCAATGTTTCCTCCTTCGTTTCTTCAAATTTAAAGTAAGTTTTGGTTAGTTTTCTGTAGATAGCAAGTCCTTTGGTCGTTTTGAATGGTAAAAATAGAGTTAGAGAGAGTTTTAGGTGAGCCCTAGGAGTGAGATACAAAATTTAGAGGCTTTAGTCGATTTTTGTACGTATGCTGATGTTTAAGCTAAGAATAGGAATGGATTATAAGTTTTGTGAAAACGATTGAAGGCGTAGATAACCGAATAACCCAGGTTATGGAATGGGTTCCGTTCGACCAAGCTATAGGTGAGGGATTGGAAAATTGTATAGGCCATTAGGAACTAGACGTCCTGAGAAGCTCGTAGTATTTTGAATCGTCCAAATCGGAGGAGTATGGGCGGAGTTATGAATTTTTTAAAGATTAGTCGAAGCATTAGTTGGAATCTCAGTTTGTACTGAGTGAAGATTTAGTGGTTGATCCCTTTAAAGTTTTATGGAGTTAATGGAAAGTAGAGCTAATAGATGTGTGGTTTTATAGGTTTCTCAGTTAGCAAGCCGTATACGGAGCACGAGCGCCAAGGACGCCAGGTAAGTAGTATAAGTAATGTAGTAAGAGTTTTACCTTTGGACCTACATCGCAGTTCAATAGGATGCATTGCGCGTTTATGTTACGTTATACTTTATTGAATGTGCATCATGGTTTTAAATAACGAAAACGAAACGAAAATGAATTTCCATTTATTTATGTGACAAAAACAGTAGGACTTGTGTAGTGAAGAATGAACATGAGAAGATACGTAAGTAGATAATGAAGGTAGGGTTGAGTTACCTTGTCTAGTGAAGTGGAACGATTCAGTAAGGTGGACCGCAAGAGGTATTACTCTTCCTCTGCTTTACATGGTGACTTTGTCCAGTAAGGTGGACCGTGATTTGTGTCACTTTACTAGATCGGGGTTGGCCTTGTCTAGTGAGGTGAACTATGGGGTCACCTCGGTCTAGCGCGTAAAGAAGAACCCAGTAGTGAGAAGATAAAGAAAATGTACGAATGAGACGAAAACAAAAGTAGAGACCAAACTGTAGAAATTACATGTGCTAGGAGATGTTTGATTTAAGTGTGAGTTTTTACGTGCATTACTTACTTAGCATTGGCTAATAGTTGAGTTCGGTGATGTAGGTGACGAAACAAAAGTCGGTGAGTACTCAGAGCGAGTCTGGGACTAGGAGGCAGTTGGAAGAGGACGTTCGTGGATGATCTGGCCGGCTGTTAGTGCATTTTGGATGTAGTGTTCATAGGTATGTGTTTAGGGAATGGGTAGAGGAGGTTTGAGTCGTTTTGTAAGTAAAAGGATTTCCAACGTTTGTAGTCGTTTTTGTGTGTATAATGGATTTCAAGTCGATGGGAAAAGTATGTGTTGGGTCATTATTAGAGTTATGTCGATGTCCGATCGATTTTGTGAAATTCTTAAGGTTTTTATTGAGGTCTGGGGAGGAAGTGTAGACCAAAGTCCATAGGTGTCGACCAGTCAGTGTAAATGGGAAGGTGATTGTCGACCGTGGGGTTCGACCGGTGTGGGCATAGAGAAGTGAGGTGTCAACCGGTGACTGTGGATGTCGACCAATCAGTGTAAAATCAGTGAGAGTGACGACCGCGGGGGTCGACCTGCGTGGGCAGAGAGGATCAAAGTGTCGACCTGTGAAAGCAGGGGTCGACCACTCTCTGAAATGAATGTGGAAGTGTCGATCGGTGATTCCTAGTGTCGACCGACGAGAAGACCCGAGGGGAATGCAGTGTCGACCCGTGTTCGCCAGTATTGACCGATGCAAACCCAAGACGATCCAAGTGTCGACCGGCGTTTGTAGGTGTCGACCGGTCTCTGCGTTTCTATGTTTTAAAAAGGTGAAGTCCATTTAAACTGTTTTTTTTTCTAATAAGTTTTCCGCTGCAATGCTGAATAAAAATGTTTTCAAAAATATCGTCTTCAGTTGAGGAATTAAGGTTTTAAAATTTACACGAAATTGTCGAGCAAACAAGTAAGTGTACGGTTGGCAACCCGGGTTCGAGGGTAACTCGGGGGCGTTAAAGATGTGGTGGAGTAGTGAACGTACCGGAAATAGGGAGGTTTATAGGGCATTACCGTAACGCCTAAAAATGTCCACTCTAAACCTGAAAATCAAACCCAAAAACGATACAGTAGCACCTCTCAACAAAATCCTCTATTTACATTTTTAAAACACTTCCAATTCACCAAACCATGTTCCAAACAAAACCATCAAACCAAGATTCAAGATTTCGAAACAAATCTCTTTATCAAATGACTAACAATGAAATTCACTATATAACAAAACCTATATATGCAATCCATCAAGAGAGGTCATTTAAAATACAAAGGACCCTCAAAACAGTCACTCATAACCCCTACCATACCACCGCCCACGGGTCGGGTCACCCTAACACAGTCCACTAGCCAATGCCCCAGGACGTGCGGCGCCAACTGCTCGCTCGCTACTCGTGGCTAGGCTCTTGGTACTCACCTTGCTGCTTGTCTACACCTACATAACAGAACACGAAGTAAGCCTAATGCTTAGTAAGTAGTGCGATATGAAATATGAAAACTGTCGATGCAATCCTATCACATGCAATCTCTACACTCTCCCTCATGTTGTTGTTTCCTGTCACCGTTTCGTACGATCCTAACACTGAGTTGGGAAGCAAATCAGGTTTTCCAAGTCGATTCTCTGTCTGTGTGGAAGAGCAAATCACTTCCTTCGAGGCCACGTCATGCAACCGACCCAGGTAGTTAGCCATTACACCACACTACCCCTGACACGTCACCACCGTCCCAGCTTAACTAGCGACGGGGCCCAAGAGCTGCACATAAATCATAGGCCAACGATCCTCATACTGAGTTGGAAAGCGGATCAGGTTTCCCAAGTCGATTCTCTGACTGTGTGGAAGGGCGAATCACTTTCTTTGACGCCGCGTAACCGTTATCCTCACCGTTCACATGTCACATTACTCGCTCGTGCTTAAAACCATGCTCAAATTTATTTTTGTTACACTTTTCAAAACATGATGCATGACTGAAACAAAACATACACAACATGCAAACCATGCAAATCATCCCTATCATCCTGTGGTGTAGGCCACTAAGGGCAACACACATGCACATACTACTTACCTGGCGTCTTTAGCTTCTGTGGTGCTCGGTTCTACCAATACCCGGGCTCAACCTAAAACAAAATCATTACTCATCAAAATTCATCCCAAAACTCATCCTATGCACTAAGACTACGATTACGAATCCAGCCCATGAAAATCCAACCAAAACGGCTTGCTAACTCATCTCCATCAAAAATAAACCTAAACTTCGAACGCACATAACTTTTCCTACGGTTATCAAAATCACTCGATTCCAACTTTTAAATGTTCCCCACATATTGTATTTTAACATGCTAAAAGAGTTTCTAAAACAATTAACTGCAATTAGGTGAAAAAAACCCAAAACAGAACCAGTTTTATGTCTAAAATTTCATATTTTTGATTCCTACTCAATTTCAACTAATTCTCTCTCCATTCTAATCCATTTAAGCATAAAATAACAAAATTGGGGGTTTTCAAACTCAAAAACCCAAAATCACATCTTACCCCTCTTGGTTTTTCTTCCAATTTTGGGCGTTCACTGCTCATTGCTCAGACACTCACACCTTCCCCTCGAAACCTCATAGATTTTAGCATAAAATCAATAGAATTTAAATCCTATCGAACCTTTACACGATCGGTCATAAGAACAGAGAAAGCAAAGGGAAACTCACTGAAATTCGTTGTGCTTAGGCGCAGGGGAAGAGGAACAAAACTGAGTGGAAGCTCGGTTCGTCGGAGAGGAGGTCAAAAACTGGCCGAATGTCGCCAGAGAAAGCTGATCGTCGGGAAGGGAAATCCCCTGTGATTCTCCCTCTTCGCGAGAGACTTCGGTCGAGAGGAAAGAAAACGAGAGTGGCTTCTAGAAGGCACTCTTGTTTAACTATATTATTTTATTTTTTATTAATAAATTTGTAAATTACCCTAATGCCCTCACACTTTAAATCCTCCAAGTTTTCGTCAAATTTTATCCTCCTTTCGTTTTCCGACTCAGAAATCTTTCCTTAAAGTTTTTCTTAAGTTTGAGCGAGAATTTTAAATTGCCCAAAAAATTTTCGGGTGTTATATTGGATTTACTTGAAAATTTAACCCCTCGTTCATCACACCATGAGAAGAAATTCTATAAATTTTTATCATTTTCCATCACTTGTTGTAATGCCCCGGAAACCCTCCCGTTTCCGGTGCGTTACTACCCGATACCAAATTCTTACGTTTGTATCGTAAAATTTGTGTAAATTTAAAACTTTTATTTCTCGATTTAAAATGACATTTCTGAAAATATTTTTGACAGCTCTGCAGCGCAAACTCAATTAAATTCACTTTGGATAAAATTCTATTTTGTTAAACCTGAAACAAAGACTTCCGGTCGACACCTATAAGCACCGGTTGACAACTGAGTCTTCTCGGGTTTTCTCATTGGTCGACACCGAGAACACCGGTCGACAATTTGTCCCTCTCGGGTCTTTTCATCGGTCGACACATGGAAACACCGGTCGACACTTTCATGCTCACCACAGGGAGGGGTTGACACCCGTCTCCACAGGTCGACACTTTAATCCTCACTCCCCCTGCAGGTCGTCACTCGCGGTCGACACCGCTACCATTTTTACATGGACCGGTCGACACCGGTAACCAGGGGTCGACACCTGTTTCGGCTCTGCCTTGCACAGGTCGAGCCTTGCGGTCGACACTCCCCTTACATTTACACTGACTGGTCGACACCTCTCCACTTTGGTCGACACCTCACGCTAGTATCAGTAAAATTGCACCAGTTCGTAAAAACTCAAACGCACCCAAATATTTCCTCGATCAACATTAACGAAATAACACCTATGATTTGAAAACATATTTTCTTCAATTAAATTTCAAAACAATAATATTCTATTTCAATTAACCACTATACTCGTACCACGCCACCTAAAATCCTCAAAATGGGTATGACATTGTTCGACTCAAAAATCTTACAAAAATCACACCCTTTACCCGCCATGGTCGTGTCGCCCCAACATTTTCCTGCACTGGCATGCGACATCTCCCGCCAACTCCAATCTAAGCCTGCCCATCACCTAACAACTCACCTGAAAGCTCGTCGTCACCTACATTAAGGAACACAAAACGTAAGCATAATGCTTAGCAAGTATGGAATATGAACTCGAAAACCAATGCATAACTCAACCCCTAACACATACAGTTTCTACACTCAATTTCGTTTTCTTTTCATTTCATCATTTTCATCTTCCACTCTCACGTGTGAGTCAGGCCGGCACCAAACCCTTCCACACTCGGGACGGCCAATCCATAACCCACGGAGCGAGGCTAGAGGCACACATCATGTTCACACGTAGAACAGTCCTACGTAACCTCCTCCTAACATCAATCATTGAACCCTTTAGTGCTATCAATAGCATGTTAATGACGAGGCGTTTGCAAACCGCGTCACATTACGTACTTTCATCCATGGGAACCATCTAGTGCTCTCTCAGTAGCACGTTAACGACGAGGCGTTCACCCATGCGTGGCAAGTTTTTTCTTATCTGGTTACGTTTCACATACACATTTCAAAACATGCTCAAAACTCGTATTTCTTAATTCAAAACCATGATGCATGACAATCACGAATGCACGACTCAAACAACAAAACAAACAAGAAATCCTACCATTACAAGGTATAGTCCCGAAGGCAAATCACATACGTTTGACCACTTACCTGGCGTTCTCGAAATCTTTTCGTGCTTTGTAACCGGGCGCTCTAACTGGGATACCTATAAAATTATACCTCTGTCAGTTATAACTCATTTAATTCAAAATTTCTTATCCTAAAAGTCCTAACTCATACCAAAACCGCACTCTTTACTAAACCTGAAATCCCGCACAATTTCTGTCCAACTTTGAAAAGTCACAACTTCTTTAATACTTGTCCAAATTAGATGATACAAAATACTACGAGTTTCTAAAGACGTCTAGCTTCCTATGGTCCCATCCGTTTCCCATTCGGACATACTAAACTTAACCGAACTAGCCGAACGGACACAGTCCCAGCATCTACGTACATGGTGAACAAATCATCCAATCTTCCTCACCAATCCTCGCAATTCACTCCTATTTCTATCCTAAGCACCAATACGCGGATAGAATCCAACTTTACGCTCAACTTCTCACATTACCCTCCTAGGTTTTCACTAATTCGACTTATACCCTTGCCAAATCCAGTTTCGCCATTAATAACACTAACACACTAACTAACTACGTAAAACTAACGAAAACTTACCGTAGATTCGAAGATTCGTAGAAGAACGGAAGAAGATCGCAGCATAGAGGAAAAGGAAGACACCGCTCGCTGGAGAGGAGAACGCGAGAGAGGAGAGGAAATGCTGGGGGAGGAAGGGGAGGGCACCGACGATGCTCTCCCTTCTTTTACTTTATTATTTCTTTTTTTTAACTCCTAATTACCAAATTGCCCTCCACCTTAAACCGTTTCACAATTTCACGTTTTCGTCTGATTCCGGTTATATTCTTAAATTTCTCTTTCCACCATTAACCTTAAAACAATCTTTCACTTAGGGGCCGAAATTTTTCGTTATTAATTTGAACCAAAACTCTACTGATTAAAATTGCAGAAATCCAAAACGAGTTTAAACGGAAATTCTGGGTATGACATCCCTCCCTCTTTACAAAAAGTTTTGTCCTCAAAATTTGCTTCCTAAACAGCACAGGATAACGTTCCATCATGTCCTGTTGTCATTCCCAAGTTGCCTGCTCCACATTGTGGTTACACCACAATACCTTTACCAGTGGAATATCCTTGTTGCATAGCGTCTTCAGCGCATAATCCAAAATCTCCACTAGCTTTTGCTCGTATGCTAAGGTTGGTTGTACCTCAATCTGCTACTGGACTACATCGTGTGACAGATCTCTGAGACACTTTCTTAGCATCGACACGTGGAAAACATTGTGAACCCCTTCCATGGAAGCTGGCAGTTCTAGTTGGTACGCAGCTCCCCGAATTCTTTTCGTGATCGGTAACGGTGCAACGTATCTCGGGCTCAACTTACCCTTTCTCCCGAATCTCATCACGCCTTTGAATGGTGAAATTTTCAGAAAAACTTCATCTACTACCTTAAATTCCAATTCCCTTCTCCTTCCATCAACATAGCTATTTTGCCGACTCTGAGCTGTCAATATCCGCTGTCGAATAACCTTGATCTTCTCAGTGGTCTGCTGTACAATTTCAGGACCAATCAAACTAGCTTCACCGAATTCATCCCAATAAAGAAGTGATCTGCACTTTCTTCCATATAAGGCTTCGTAAGGGGCCAGACCTATCGTAGCTTGATAGCTATTGTTGTACGAGAATTCCACCAAGGGCAAATATTTGCTCCACGAACCCTGGAACTCTAACACACAGGCTCGAAGCATATCCTCTAAAACCTGAATAGTCCGCTCAGATTGCCCATCGGTTTGAGGATGAAAGGCTGTACTAAAAGTCAGCCGTGTCCCCATTGTCGTGTGCAGACTCTTCCAAAATTTCGAGGTGAACCTCGAGTCCCTATTCGAAACAATTGAAATCAGAACCCCGTGTAGTCTTATTATCTCCTGAATATACAGGTTAGCAAATTGGTTCATGCTGAATGTCATCTTCACCAGTAGGAATTGGGCGAATTTGGTTAGACGATCCACAATCACCCACACCGCATCAAACCATTTTGCCGTCCGGGGCAATCCAACCACAAAATCCATGGATATCTGGTCCCACTTCCATTCTGGAATCGGCAATGGTTGCAACTTTCCAACCGGTCTCTGATGTTAAGGCTTAATTTGCTGGCAGATTAAGCATGTCTCCACGTACTTTGCTATAGACTTTTTCATGTCAGGCCACCAATAATGTTGCTTAAGGTCTCTATACATTTTAGTGCTTCCAAGGTGAACAGAGAACCTTGAGGAGTGCGCTTCGGACAAAATGTCCTTACGAAGTTGACTATTGTTCGGAACGTACCACCTATTCCGAAACTTCAGGATTCCATCCCTTGAACAGCTAAATTTGGTTCTGTCGTTAGATGCTATACTCGTCCTGAATTCATTGCATTTCGGGTCATCCCGTTGAGCTTCTTTGATTCTCTCAAGAATCGACGGCTTCAGAGATAAGGTTGACAATTGCGTTGTCGCATTTGAGACTAGCTCCAAATTAAATCTCTGAAATTCCACACTCAATTCCTTAGACATCTCGACGTTCATTACTGACACTGAGGTCGAAATTCGGCTAAATGCAACGGCCACTATATTGGCTTTGCCGAGGTGGTATTTGATCTCCAAGTCGTAGTATTTCACAAACTCCAACCACCGTCTCTGCCTCATGTTCAGCTCCTTCTGAGTAAAGATATACTTTAGACTTTTGTGATCAGAGTATACCTCACACTACAGTCCATAACGATAGTGCCTCCAGATCTTTAGTGCGAAAACAACCGCCGCTAGCTCCAAATCATGGGTTGGATAATTCCGCTCATAGGGCTTTAATTGCCTCGAAGCATAAACGATCACCCTTCCGTTTTGCATCAAGACACAACCCAATCAAATTCTGGAAGCATCACCGTAAATATTAAACTTCTCGTCCATCACCGGAAGTGTCAATACTGGAGCTGTAGTCAATTTTTGCTTCAGCATCTGGAAACTGTGGTCACAGTCCTCCGTCCATATATATTTGACTTCTTTTCGCGTCAGACGAGTTAGGGGTACTGCAATCCTTGAAAATCCTTCAATAAACTTTCTATAGTAACCCGCTAACCCCAGAAAACTTTGATTTTCTTTGACGCTCCTGATTGACTGTATTTTAGCTGGATCTATCGATATTCCTCCAACAGAAATCACATGTCCAAGGAAATTGACCTTATCTAACCAAAACTCGCACTTGGAGAACTTTGCATATAGCCGATGCTGCTTCAAGGTCTCTAAAACCATCTTCAAATGCTCCTTATGTTCCTCTTTGTTACGGGAGTAAACCAAGATATCGTCGATAAATACAATGACAAACTTATCTAAATACTCTTAGAATACCTGATTCATCAGGTCCATAAAAACGGCTGGGGCATTTGTCAGTCTGAACGACATCACCAAAAATTCATAGTGTCTATATCTAGTCCAAAAAGTTGTCTTTGGGATATCCTGCGATCTAACCTTTAGCTGATAATACCCCGATCTCAAGTCTATCTTCGAGAAAATCCGAGCTCCTTGTAGTTGATCAAACAAGTCATCTATCCTCGGTAGTGGATACTTATTCTTTACAGTCAACTTGTTCAGTTTCCGGTAGTCAATACACATCCGGAGCGATCTGTCTTTCTTCTTCACAGATAAGACTGGCACGCCCCATGGTGAGAAACTCGGGCGTATGAATCCTTTTTCCAGTAGTTCTTCCAACTGCTTCTTCAATTCCTTTAATTCTGGAGGAGCCAACCTATATGGGTTCTTCGATATTGGCTCGGCACCGACATATGTGTCGATCACAAATTCAACTTCCCGGTCAGGGGGTAACCCAGGCAAGTCGTCCGAAAACACCTCAGGGAATTCACGAACCACCTCAATGTCTTATGGCTTTGTCCCCACATGAAACTGAGTATCTAAAATTGTTGCAAGAAAACAAGAACACTCACCCATTATTAACCTCCGAGCCTCAATGGGTGCCATCACGGATAACTTCCCCACGTTCTTCATGGCTTGCAGTGAATGTTTCACACCATCTGGCGGTTGGAAATTAATAGTCCCAGCCCTACAATCGATCATCATGTAGTGCCAAAATAGCCAATCCATGCCCAATATCACGTCGTAGCCTGTTATCCCCACTACTATCAAATCGGTAGGCATACTCCTAGTACCCACTGATATGACGCTATCGCATACTACTTGATCGGAATGCATGCACTCACCGGATGGCAACCTCACTTCATATGTGCACCCGGTGGGTTTAGCCCACAAGTTCACCTTTACCACAAAAGCAGTGGCAACAAAGGAGTGCGACGCTCCTGAATCTATCAATGTAAACACGGGCACCGTATCAACTAGTACCGTACCTGAGATAACAGCTAGTCGATCCTCGCTCTCAGGCTCTATCATTGCAAAGATTCTAGGCGTCATCTTAGCCGGACCCTTCTTGGCCGTGGGGCAATCTCTGGATAAGTGGCCGGTCTCATTGCAGGTAAGACACCAGTTGACCCTCGGCTTTGTGCAATTCTAGGAAATGTGACCTGCTTCGTTACAATTATAACATCTTCCTGCGAACTGGCCACACTCTCCCGGGTGGCTCTTCGAGCATTTAGGACACTGGGGGTACTTACTCTGTATCTGGGGCTTCTTGCCTCCCCTCGAATCGTACATCACACCGCCTGGCCTCTTGGTTCCCGAAGAAGATCCCCCCTGCTTGTCTATGGCGTGATCTCCTTAAAGAACCTCTTGGTTGCCTCTTCTGGCCTCACACACATTTGGCCTCTGCTCCCTCCACAGCCAGTGTCTTGGCCACAACTCGTGCATATGGCACACCCTCCGTTCCAGAAATGGTTACACCCCTATATATCTCCAGCTTCAATCCTTGCACAAACTGCAATACCTTTTCTTCTTCATTGCTCACCAATTGGCTTGCAAATCTAGACAACGATTCGAACTGCCTAACATACTTGGCTACTGGCCCAGTCTGCTTCAACTGTAGGAACTCCAATCTTTTTGCAGCTTGGACCGTCCGATTATAGTATTTGTCATAAAACATTTCTTTAAATCTTTTCCAGGTCAAGTCCCTGGCATCTACAGTGGCGTCTACCGTTTGCCACCAGCTCTGAGCATCATTTGAGAGGTGAAATGTTGCACATTTAACCATATTTCCTTCCTCTACGTCGGCATACTCGAACATATTCTCGATGGTGCAGATCCACCTTTGCGCAATTGTACGGTCTGTCAGCTAGCCCTCAAACATCGGAGGATTCAATCTTCTGAATCTCTCTCCACTAGAGCCCGCTCCATGGCTTCCCTATCCTTGATTCAACAGCATTCCCAATTGTTGGGACTGCTTGTCCACCAATTCGGTCAACCGTCTAATCGTAGCCAGATTGTCATCACCTTCTGGCCCTACTGTCTCTCTCGGAACTCTAGGTCGTCTCGGTCGTCTATCCATTACAGTTAATTCATGTACGAGGTTAGCATAGTCCAGCCTTAGTCATAATCTAACTAAAATAAACAACTACTTACAGTTGGTGGAGCACGTTGCATGGCAGCCGGTAAATGTTGGGTAATCCTTTAAACGACATGACCAACTCCTGTAACGCCCCGAAAACCCTCCCGTTTCCAGTTCGGTACTGCTCCGATACCAAATTCTTACGTTCATATCGTAAAATTTGTGTAAATTTAAAACTTTTATTCCTAGATTTGAAACGACATTTCTGAAAATATTTTTGACAGCACTGCAGCGGAAACTCGATTAAATTCACTTTGGATAAAATTCCATTTTGTTAAACATGAAACAAAGACTTCCGGTCAATAGCTATAAGCACCGATCGACACCTGAGTCTTCTCGGGTTTTCTCATCGGTTAACACCGGGAACACCGGTCGACACTTTGTCCCTCTCGAGTCTTTTCATCGCTCAACACATGTAAACACCGATCGACACTTTCATGCTCACCACAGGGAGGGGTCGACACCAGTCTCCACAGGTCGACACTTTAATATTCTCTGCCCGCGCAGGTCGTCACTTGCGGTCGACACCGCTACTATTTTTACATGAACCGGTCGACACCTGTAACTAAGGGTCGACACCTGCTTCGGCTCTGGCTTGCACAGATCGAGCCTCGCGGTCGACACTGCTCTTACATTTACACTGACCGGTCGACACCTCTCGACTTCGGTCGACACCTCACGCCAGTATCAGTAAAATTGCACCAATTCGTCAAAACTCAAACGCACGCAAATATTTCCTCGATCAACATTCGCGAAGTAACACCTATGATTTGAAAACATATTTTCTTCAAGTAAATTTCAAAACAACAATATTCTATTTCAATTAACCACTATACTCGTACCACGCCACCTAAAATCCTCAAAATCTATATAACATTGTTCGACTCAATACTCTTACAAAAATCACACCCTTTACCCGCCATGGTCGTGTCGCCCCAACATTTTACTACACCGGCATGCGACATCTCCCGCCAACTCTGATCTAAGCCTACCTATCACCTACTAACTCACCTGAAAGTTCGTCGTCACCTACACCAAGGAACACAAAACGTAAGCGTAATGCTTAGCAAGTATGGAATATGAACTCAAAAACCAATGCATAACTCAACCCCTAACACATGCAGTTTCTACACTCAATTCCGTTTTCTTTTCATTTCATTATTTTCATCTTCCACTCTCACATGTGAGCCGACACCCATCCCTTCCACACTCGGGACGGCCAATCCATAACCCACGGAGCGAGGCTAGAGCCACACATCATGTTCGCACACGGAACGACCCTACGTAACCTCCTCTTAACATCAATCATTGAACCCTTTAATGCTTTCAATAGCACGTTAACGACGAGCTGTTCACAAACCATGTCACATTACATACTTTCATCCATAGGAACCCCTAGTGCTCTCTCAGTAGCACGTTAACGACGAGGCGTTCACCCATGCGTGGCAAATCTTTTCTTATCTGGTTACGTTTCACATACACATTTCAAAACATGATCAAAACTCATATTCGTAATTCAAAACCATGATGCATGACAATCACGAATGCACAACTCAAACAACAAAACAAACAAGCAATCCTACCATTCCAAGGTGTGCCCGAAGGCAAATCACATACGTTCGACCACTTACCCGGCGTTCTCGAAATCTTTTCGTGCTTCGTAACTTAGCGCTGTAACTGGGATACTTATAAAATTATAGCTCTGTCAATTCTATCTCATTTAATTCAAAATTTCCTATCCTAAAAGTCCCAACTCATACCAAAACCGACACTCTTCACTAAACCCGAAATCCCGCACAATTTCCATCCAACTTCAAAAATTCATAACTTCTTCAATACTCGTCTGAATTGGACGATACAAAATACTACGGGTTTCTAAGGACGTCTAGCTTCCTATGGTCCCATCCATTTCCCATTCGGATGTCTTCAACATAACCGAACTAGTCGAACAGACACCGTCCCAACATCCACGTACATGGCCAACAAATCATCCAATCTTCCTTACCAATCCTCGTAATTCACTCCTATTTCTATCCTAAGCACCAATACGCGGATAGAATCCAACTCTACGCTCAACTTCTCACGTTACCCTCCAAGGTTTTCACTAATTTGACCTATATCCTTGCCAAACCCGATTTTGCGACTAATAACACCAACACACTAACTAACTACACAAAGCTAACGAGAACTTACCGTAGATTCGAAGATTCACAAAAGAATGAAAGAAGATCATAGCGCAGAGGAAAAGGAAGACACCGCTCGCTGGAGAGGAGAACACGAGAGAGGTAAGGAAATGCTGGGTGTAATAACCCGCAAAATTTCAGATTTTAAAGCTAATTTCTGAAATTTTTAATTTAATCTCGGTTGGGGTTTCGGGAAATATTTTAACAGGTAATTTAACTTATAAAACTCGTAGTATAGTTTTGTGATGGTTTTCAAAAAATTTTAAAGTCAGGAGGGCGAGAATTTAACGAAGTTACGGACGATAAAAACATGTGAGGACAATTTGGTAATCTTTATTTATTATTAAAAAAAAGAAAAAAGAAAAAAGAAAAAATGAAATTTTTTATAACAATCGAATGGCTTTGGGAGGAAACCATTCGGCTGTTACACCTTGGCGCCGCAAGAACAGAGAGGGAGACGCGAGGGAAGGAAGAATTCCAAGCTCCGATCTTCGGCCGACAAACATGAGCGTGGGAGAAACTGTCGGCGATTAGGTGCTCGGCTGTGTCTTGTTCTCCCTTCGACCGAGTGCAAAATGACGCCGCGGTAAGCTTTTCCCCTTTTGCTGCTTTTTTGTTTTTTTCTGTTTTGGCCGAGCTTAGTGCTCGGCCTGCTTTCATTGTTGAGGAAGTTGTCCGCAATGTTGGAATAGATAAGGGGGAAGTGTCGTGAATTGAAGGAAAATCGAAGGGTAGTCCTATCAGTTTCCCTGTTTTGGTCGAGCTTGGTACTCGGCCTCCTTTCAATTCCGGTGAGCTTGGGCGAAGTGTATGAGTGAAATGTGCCTAGTTGAGTATAGGAATTGTGAAATTTGAATTGAAATCAAGAAACGGACCTCTGTTTTGTGTAGGGACAGTTTCTATTTTTGGCCGTTTCGACCTAGCTTTCGTTGATCGTTTTCAATTCTATTTTTGTGGGTTAAGTTAGGTTGTTAGAAGGACGTGTGGCCGCTAGAATCGTTTGATTTCGATATCCGACGCAAAAGTTAAGCGCATCGGAAGTTTATATCGGATTTTGGTCCAAGTCAAATTAGTGAGCGTTTTTCGTAGAATTGTGACGTGTGACAGTGGCAAGGCTGTTTTTGATGCGTAAAGCCAAGTTTGAATGAGTTTTGGGTGAAGAAAAACATAAAATGTGAAATTTAATAAAAAGGGGCAGATTCGGTTTCAGGGTTTTTCCACCTAGCTGCAGCTTACGATTTTAAAATCTTTCTTAGTATGTTAAACTAGGTTCCTAATGGGACATTTTGCCACTTAAATCGTTCGATTCCATTGACGGACGCAAAAAGTTATGCGCGTCCGAACTTTAGGCTGGTTTTCGGACGAACCATATTGGTGACCTGTTTAGCTGGAATTTCATGCATTTGGTTAAGGAATGTAATTTTAAATTATTGGGTGAGTTTTGAAGTGAAGATTGATGAGTGAATTGTTTGCGTTTTAGGTTGAGGCATTTTTGTCGAAGCTGGAGTGAGCTTAGCACGCCAGGTAAGTAGTGCGTGTATGTGTTTTGCCCAAGTGGGCTTACACCATAGAACTTTAGGATTTATGTGATTGATTGTGGTGTGCATGCGTATTGTTTGACATGCATCATATTTTTTTTAAAAAGGACCGAAAATGATTTTGAGCATGTTTTGAGTAAGTGGTCAGACGCATGGCGGTGGTACCGCAGATCCTGCTATTGTCTGGGCTAGTACATAACCAATCGTGGATTCCGCTCAAGGAGTGAGCCGACTGGGCCATCACGCGCCGTATATGTGTTGACGGTGAGGATGATAGGCAGTGGTACCACGGATGCTACTAGTGTGTGGGCCGGTGTAACACCAGTCGCGGATTCCGGTCGAGGAGTGGGCTGATTGGGCTGTCGCGAAACGTGTGTGGCAACTGTGGCCCCGTTGCTGGGGAGGCTGGGACGGGGGCGACGTGTCAGGGTGTAGTGTGGCGCGAGGTACAGCTTCATTCTGATGTGGTTGTTGTGTGGTGATACGTGTATGTATCTTGTGGGTCTTGTTGCTAGGGAGTCTGGGACGGTGGCGACGTGTCAGGGTGTAGGGTGGCGTTAGGTTCCTCCTTACCCTGTTGCGATTACACTACGCGTCACAGATGTGACAACATGAATTTGAGTGTAGTGACTGCATGTAATAGGATTGCATTGTCGGCTTTTACTTTCTTATTGTACTATTTACTGAGCGTTAGGCTTATATTGTGTGTTCTATGGTGTAGGTGCTGCTGATATTGCTGGTGAACCTCGAGAGCCTAGTCCTGAGGCATAAGTTGGTTGGCGGCGTGCGACCGAGCACCGGATGGCGGATTTTGTTAGGGCGACCCGACCTGTGGGGATGATTGGTGGTGGCTTGATTCTTTTGCGGGTATTTTCTTTTGCCGTGTTGATGTACAGTTGATGAGATGAGTTGTATAGGCGTCTGTTGTATAGGAGTTCATGGAGTGCATGTGATTTTGGCGACATATGCGTATACTTTACATGTAAGAGCTTGGAAATGCTCTGTATTGTGGATTTTCTTCATTTGTAGTTGATGGGATAGATGTTTCTAGTTTTCTGGCAAACTGTGTGCAGGGTTTTAAATTTTTGGGATAGCCAATTTTAGGCATTACTCTGCCAAAGGTTTGGGAGAGAGGTTGGGAGTCGAGAGGGTGTGGATTAGGTCGGGATGTGTACAGTGAGTGCTAGAGAAGTGTGAAGTACGGCGGGAGTGCGGCGTGGTCACAGGTGCGCGGGGCACGCGGCCCTGTGGATGCTCATGGGTCGTGTGGCGTTGGGTGAGCGTGTGCGTGCGGACGTGTGGTACAGAGGCAGGGTGCTTGCGGCACACGGCGCTATGAGTGTGTGCGTGACGTGATGATGTTAAGTAGGCGCGCGCGCCACGAGCGACCGTGCGGGGCGTCGAAGTGGGGGACGTGAGTGCACGGCCCCAAATTTGTGTGGTTCGAGGGGTGTGTTGGACTACATCCTAGGATTTCGAGTCTTGTCGGTTTATTTTAAAAACTATTTTATATTGTTTTGTTTTCTGCTACGTATTTTTATATTAAGGATTTCGCGTTCCCTCTTCGGGGCGCGAGTTGTTTTCGAATCGAGTCGAAAATTTTTCATACTCACAAATGTTCTTTTGAAGATGATTTGAAAATAGAGGTAGTATTAAATTGAGTGACTTGTGTCAAGTTTTGAGTGTGTATAAGTAGACGTACTGTAGCGCACCTGGAACGAGTGGGTTCTCAGGGTGTTACAGATATGGTATCAGAGCCACGGGATCAATGTCGTTAAGATGATTACCTAACACCGCCAGCCGCTGCAGGGGAGCACCCCACCAACTGTAAGTGTTTTGATTTAAATTTATTTTAGAACTAGTGTGAGTTTTGCATATGTTAAAGGTAGGAAATGTCAGGAGAGGCGAGAGGTAGAGGTAGAGGCCGACCACGATGAGAGGCACCTAGAGCTGTGGGCAATATGGATGATACCGTCCGACAGCTTACCACGTTAATGCACCGTCAGTCTCAGCAGTTGGAGAGATTTATGAGCAGGGACAACCAGCAGTCTAGCGCCCAGGGTTCGTCTGACAGAGGAGGTGATAGGCTGCATAGACTTAGACCCCCGACTTTTGACGGGTCATCTCCGAATCCTCTTAGTATTGAGGAGTGGATACGGAGCATGGAGAGGATGATGAGTTTTGCAAAGGTGGAGCAGCAGGACAAAGTTTCTAGTGCGGCATTTTATCTGGCCAAGGATGCAAGCCATCGGTGGGATACTGTAGTGGCCACGAGAGATGTGGAGACCATAACCTGGGAGGAGTTCAGGTCGGTGTTTTTCGGTAAGTATTTCAGCCACTCTGTCAGGACACAGAAGATGGTGGAGTTTGTGCAGTTGAGGAAGACCGGCACTGTGGCCGAGTATGTGCGACAGTTTGAGACCTTGTCGCGGTTTACAGGGCATTTGGTGAGCCACGATGAGAATAAGGTACATCAGTTTGTGCAAGGACTGAAGCCGGATATCTATATGGGCATGTGGATTGCGGGGACCCGAGGCATGTCATACGAGGAGGTGGTAGCGAAAGCCATTGACATTGAGGAGGCTCGGGCAAAGCTTCCTAGTTATCGGGAGGTACTTAAGGAGCAGCCTCGGAGATTATTCAGAGAGTCGCTGCCACAGTCGAGCGGGGAGGCGTCCATCCAAAAAAGGCCTGAAGAGGCCTAGTGATAGTTCCAGCAGCCAGGGGAGTACTAAGAGGCCGCAGGGGTCAGGACAGTTTCCATTGTGCCCGAAGTGTCAGAGAAGCCACCCAACCGAGTGCAGAGTGGGCCCAGTGCAGTGTTATAACTGTGGCAAGGTGGGCTACATGGCTAGGGAGTGCCAGAATTCGTGTCAGAACCGCTGCTTCAATTGCAATGAGATGGAACATTTTACCAACAGATGCCCAACTGCAAATAATATGTCAACCAGAGTTACACCGAGGGTCTTTGCCCTTTTGAGCCAGATGATGCTGCCCAGCCATCAGTGATTGCAGGTAACATTTTTGTTTATGGTGTGGCAGCTTATACCTTGATTGATACGGGCGCTACGCACTCGTTTGTGTCGACGGGTTTTGTTGTTAAGGCAAACTTGGAGTTCACTCCCACCGAGCGACATTATGATGTGACCTTGCCATCAAGGGAACATTTGTATTAGGAACAGGTGGTGCGAGGCTATGTGGTGACAGTGGGGAAGAAGCAGTTATATGCCGAGCTAATCATACTCCATATGAGCAGTTATGAGGTGATTCTGGGAATGGACTGGCTGTTCAGACATCATGCGAAGATTGACTGCAGGACGAGAGAGGTTCATTTTTGGCCCCCAGGCAGGAAAAGCTACACATTTAAAGCAGGTAAAGGTCTTGCCAGGATTTCTGCTATCTTTTTTCGTCTGACTCCACGGTTGTTGGGCAATGGTTGCTAGGGATTTTTGGCAAGTGTCGGGGATGTGCAGTCACAGGATGATACTCGGATACAGGATATTCTTGTTGTGCAGGAGTTCCAGAAGATGTTTCGTGATGATCTGCCAGGGTTGCCCCCTGACAGGGAGATTGAATTTGAGATAAATGTTTTCTCAGGTGCCGAGCCGGTGTGCAAGAACCCGTACAGGTTAGCACCTACCGAACTTAAGGAGCTGAAGACTCTGTTGGAGGAGCTAACGGATAAGGGCTTTATACGCCCTAGTTTTTCACCTTGGGGCACGCCAATTTTTTTGTCAAGAAGAAGGACGGATCCCTACGAATGTGTATTGACTATCGAGAGCTAAATAAGTTGACGGTGAAGAACAGGTATCCATTGCCGAGGATTAACGATTTTTTTGATCAACTACAGGGTGCCCGAGTGTTTTCTAAGATCGACTTGAGGTCCGGCTATCATCAGTTGAAAGTGAAGGGAGAGGATGTACCTAAGACGGCCTTCAGGACGAGGTACGAGCATTTTGAGTTCTTCGTTATGTCCTTCGGGTTAACCAATGCCCCTGCAGCATTTATGGATCTAATGCACCGAGTGTTCAGGGAGTACCTGGACAAGTTTGTGATCTTGTTTATCGACGACATCCTGATTTGTTCGCGAAGTGAGGAGCAGCACAATGAGCACTTGAGGACCATATTGACTATCCTAAGCCAACATCAGTTGTACGCTAAGTTCTTGAAATGCGAGTTTTGGTTGGACAAGATTCACTTCTTGGGGCATGTTGTTTCCTCTTAGGGTATTTCAGTCGATCCGGTGAAAGCTCAGGCGGTAAAGGAGTGGCCGCGACCGACCAGTGCTAGCGAGATACGCAGTTTTCTAGGGTTGGCTGGATATTATCGGAATTCATTGAGGGGTTCTATAAGATCTCAACCCCCTTTACCTGGCTGATCAGAAAGAATGCAAAGTATGAATGGACCGAGAGGTGTGAGGACAACTTTTAGACATTGAAGCAGAGGTTGACTACGGCTCCTATACTGACGCTGCCCGTGGGAGGAGAGAAGTTCTCATTTATCGTGATGCCTCCAGGATTGGTTTGGGTTGTGTTTTGATGCAGGATGGGAGAGTCATTGCCTATGCCTCTAGACAGTTGAAGGCTTACAAGCAGAATTATCCCACTCACGATTTGGAGCTGGCGGCTGTTGTATTTGCACTTAAGATTTGGAGGCATTACCTTTATGGGCAGCAGTGCGAGATTTACTCAGACCATCAGAACTTGAGATACATTTTCACGTAGAAGGAGCTAAATTTGAGACAGAGGAGGTGGCTTGAGCTGTTCAAGGATTATGATGTGGAGATCAAGTACCACCCGGGAATGGCAAACGTGGTGGCAGACGCCTTGAGTCGGGTGACAGCTTCGATTTCTGCCATGACTTCCATAGGGCCTGTTGAGTTGATAACAGAGATGCCAAGTTTTTGCCTATAGTTTTGGCCGATGCCGAGTTGATAACAGGGTTGAGCGGACTATACAGATTCTGGAGGATATGCTCAGGGCTTGTGTGTTGGAGTTTCAGGCGGCGTGGAGTAAGTTCTTACCGTTAGTGGAATTCGCGTATAATAACAGCTACCAGTCCACCATTGGTATGGCGCTGTACGAGGCCCTCTATGGAAAGAAGTGCAGGTTGCCATTGTATTGGGTTGAGCTTGAGGAGGCCCGATTGATAGGTCTTGAGATTTTACAGCAGACTGTCGACAAAATTTCTGTAATACAGAAGAAGATTGAAGCAGCTCAGAGTCAACAGAAGAGTTATGCTGACCAGAGGCGTCGGGAGTTGGAGTTTAGTGAGGGCGATGAGGTATTTCTGAAGATCTCACCATTCAAAGGAGTGGTGAGGTTCGGAAAGCGAGGGAAACTCAACCCTCGGTTTGTGGGACCATTCTTGATTTTCAAGCGGGTTGGGAGAACTGCGTACCAGCTTCAGTTTCCTTCGTCGATGGATGTCATCCATGATGTTTTCCATGTCTCGATGCTGTTTAAGTGTATGCGCGATCCCTCTAGGGTAGTGCCACAACAGGATATAGAGATCCAGCCGACACTGTCCTACGAGGAGAAGCTAGTGAGGATCTTAGGATCAGCTGTGAAGGTGCTGCACAACATGGAAATCCCTTTGGTCAAGGTGTTGTGGTGCAATCATGGTGGAAGAGACTATTTGGGAGGGGCGTGAAGACATGGAGCGTCAGTATCCCAACTTATTCGGTACGTAAATTTTGGGGATAAAATTCTTATAAGGTGGGGGGGGGGATGTAATAACTCGAAAAATTTCAGATTTTAAAGCTAATTTCTGAAATTTTTAATTTAATCTCGGTTGCAGTTTCGAAAAATATTTTAACAGCTAATTTAAGTTATCAAAATCTGAATCTAGTTTTGTGATGGTTTTTGAAAAATTTTGAAGTCGGGAGGGAAAGAATTTAACGAAGTTACGGACGATAAAAACACGTGAGGTCAATTTGGTAATCTTTAAAAGAAAAAAGAAAAAAGAAATTTTTTATAACAACCGAATGGCTTCGGGAGGAAGCCATTCGGCTGTTACACCTTGGCGCCGAGAGAACCGAGAGGGAGACGTGAGAGAAGGAAGAATTCCGAGCTCCGATCTTCGGCAAATGAACATGAGCGTGGGAGAAACTGTCGGCGACTAGGTGCTCGGCTGTGTCTTATTCTCCCTTCGACCGAGTGCACAACGACGCCGCGTAAACTTTTCCCCTTTTGCTGCTTTTTTCGTTTTTTCTGTTTTGGCTGAGCTTATTGCTCGGCCTGCTTTCGTTGTTGAGGAAGTTGGTCGCAATGTTGGAATGGATAAGGGGGAAGTGCCGTGAATTGAAGGAAAACTGAATGGGAGCCCTGTCGGTTTCCCTGTCAAGCTCGGCCTCCTTTCAATTCCGGTGAGCTTGGCCGAAGTGTATGAGTGAAATGTGCCTACTTAAGTATAGGAATTTTGAAATTTGAATTGAAATCAAGAATCGGACCTCTGTTTTGTTTAGGGACAGTTTCTGTTTTTGGCCATTTCAGCCTAGCTTCGGTTGATCATTTTGAATTCTGTTTTAGTTGGTTAAATTAGGTTGTGAGAGGGACGTGTGGCCGCTGGAGTCGTTCGATTTTGATATCCGATTCAAAAGTTATGCGCGTCGGTAGTTTATATCAAATTTTGGTCCAAGTCAAATTAGTGAGCATTTTTCATAGAATTGTGACGTGTGATAGTGGCAAGGCTGTTTTTGATGCGTAAAGTCAAGTTTGATTGAGTTTTGGGTGAAGAAAAATAAAAATGTAAAATTTAATAAAAAGGGGCAAATTTGGTTTCAGAGTTTTTTCACCTAGTTGCGGCTTACCGTTTTAAAATCCGTCTTAGTATATTAAACTAGGTTCCTAAGGGGACGTTTAGCTACTTGAATCGTTCCATTCCGGTGACGGACGCAAAAGTTATGTGCGTCCGAACTTTAAGCTGCTTTTCGGACGAACCACATTAGTGACCCGTTTAAACTGGAATTTCACGGATTTGGTTAAGGAATGTCATTTTAAATTATTTGGTGAGTTTTGAAGTAAAGATTGATGAGTGAATTGTTTGCATTTTAGGTTGAGGCATTTTTGGCGAAGCTGTACATCGAGTGAGCTTAGGACGCCATGTAAGTAGTGCATGCATGCGTTTTGCCCAAGTGGACCTACACCGTAGAACTTTAGGATTTATGTGATTGATTGTGGTGTGCGTGCGTATTGTTTGACATGCATCATATTTTTTTTAAAAGGGGACGAAAATGGTTTTGAACATGTTTTGAGTAAGTGGTGAGACGCGTGACGGTGGTACGGATCCTGCCAGTGTGTGGGCCGGTACGTAACCAACCGCGTATTTCGCTCAAGGAGTGGGCTGGCTGGGCCGTCACGCGGCGTGTATGTGTTGACGGTGAGGATGATGGACAGTGGTACCACGGATCCTACTAGTGTGTTGGCCGGTGCAACACCAGTCGCGGATTCCGCTCGGGGTGTGGCCGATTGGGCTGTCGCGAAACGTGTGTGTTGCAACTGTGGCCCCGTTGCTGGGGAGGCTGGGACGGGGGCGACGTGTCAGAGTGTAGTGTGGCGCGAGGTACAGCCTCACCCTGATATGGTTACTGTGTGGTGATACGTGTGTGTAGCTTGTGGGCCTCGTTGCTAGGGAGTCCAGGACGGTGGCGATGTGTCAGGGTGTAGGTTGGCGTTAGGTTCCTCCTTACCCTGGTGTGGTTACACTACGCGTCACAGATGTGACAACATGAGTGTGAGTGTAGAGACTGCATGTGGTAGGATTGCATTGTCAGCTTTTACTTTCATAATTGTACTACTTACTGAGTGTTAGGCTTATGTTGTGTGTTCTATGGTATAGGTGCTGACGATATTGCTGGCAAGCCTTGAGAGCCTAGTCGTAAGGCATAGGACGGTTGGCGGCGTGCGACCGAGCACCGAATGGCAAATTTTGTTAGGGCGACCCGACCCGTGAGGATGGTAGGTGGTGTGATTCTTTTGTGGGTATTTTCTTTTGCCGTGTTGATGTACAGTTGATGAGATGAGTTGTATAGGGGTCGGTTGTATAGGTGTTTATGGAGTGTATGTGATTTTGGGGACATACGCGTATACTTTACATGTAGGACCTTGAAAATGCTCTGTATTGTGAATTTTCTTCATTTGTAGTTGATAGATAGATGTTTCTAATTTTCTAGCGAACTGTGTGCAAGGTTTTAAATTTTTGGGATAGCCAGTTTTAGGCGTTACTCTGCCGAAATTTCAGGAGAGAGGTTGTGAGTCGAGAGGGTGTGAAATAGGTCGGGATGTGTATAGTAAGTGTCAGAGAATTGTGGAGTGGGACGGAAGTGCGGCGTGGTCACAAGTGCACGGGGCACGCGGCCCTACAGGTGCTCACGGATCATGCGGCGTCAAGTGAGAACGTGCGGGCGGACGTGTGGCACGGAGGTAGGATGCGTGGGGCATGCAGCACTGTGATTGTGCACGTGATGGGATGATGTTGAGTTGGCGCGCTCGCCGCGAGGGAGCGCACGGGGCGTTGAAGTAGGGGACGTGAGTGCACGGTCCCGAATTTGTGTGGTTCGAGGGGTGTGTTGGACTCCATCCTAGGATTTCGAGTCTTGGCGGTTTATTTTAAAAACTATTTTATATTGTTTTCTTTTCTGCTGCGTATTTTTATATTAAGTATTTCGCGTTCCCTCTTCGGAGCGTGAGTTCTTTTTTAATCGAGTTGAAAATTTTTCATAATCACAAATGTTCTTTTGAAGATGATTTGAAAACGGAGGTGGTAGTAAATTGAGTGAGTTGTGTCAAGTTTTCAGTGTGTATAAGTAGACGTAGTGTAGCGCACTGAGAACTGGTAGGTTCTCGCGGTGTTACACTGTGGGAGGAAGGGGAAGGCACCGACGATACTCTCCCTTTTTTTATTTTTTTATTTCTTTTTTTTTAACTCCTAATTACCAAATTGCCCTCCACTTTAAACCGTTTCGCAATTCCACGTTTTCGTCCGATTCTGGTTAGATTCTTAAATTTCTCTTTCTACCATTAGCCTTAAAACAATCTGTCACTCAGGGGCTGAAATTTTCCGTTATGAATTTGAATCAAAACTCCACTGATTAAAATTGCAGAAATCCAAAACTAGTTTAAACAAAAATTCTGGGTATTACACTTGTACGATTTATAATCATTTTAGTGAATTAAATAATAAAACAGACATCAATTACATATTATAAAAAAATAATTTTCTAAAAATTACAGCCCGAATAGAGTTATACGTTTCTTCATCCATAGACGTGTGTAGAAAAATCCTACTCAAACTGAAAATTATATTAGAAAATAATGAAAGTGAGTTGACGAGAAAATAGATTGAAATGTACTTCCGTCCCGTCAAATATGTGAAAACCCATAAATGTGTCTTGTGACGAAAATGCGACAGCAGCGCCTGTAGTAGATCCCCTGTCAAGACAAGTGCGACTATTATGCTACTGACGCTAACATATACGACACGACATCGTAGATTTCATCTTAGAAGTTGTCGACCTCGACTGCTCATCCATGGTCCAAGATATATTATGTGATGGGTCAGAGAGATATTTCCTCAATATAGAAACATGGAAAACATTATGAACAATAATTCAACTGTGGTGGTAAGTCTAAACGATAAGCCACTGAACCAACAAGTTCAATGATTTGAAATGAACCAATATATATAGGAGCCAATTTTACTTTTATACCAAAACGACTTACACCACGACTAGGTCTTACTTTCAAAAACACAAAGCCCTCTACTTCAAACTTAACTTCTCTTCTTAAAAGATCAGCATAACTTTTCTGACGGCTTTGAAATGTTCTTAATCTTTCTTTAGTTATTTGAACATTCTCAGTTGTCCTCGAATCATATCGGGTTCGAGAGTAACACGTTTTTCGGTCTCAGCCCAACATAAAGGCGATCTACTAGGTCTTCCATATAAAGTTTCATAAGGTGATATACCAAAACTCGTCTAGTAACTATTGTTGTAGACAAACTCTACTAAAGGTAAATGATTTATACAACTATCTCCAAAATCTAAGATACATGATCTTAACATGTCTTCAAGAATCTAAATAGTACGCTCAGACTATCCATCTGTCTGAGGGTGATGTAGTGTACTCAAATTTGGTTCGTTACTCAAAGTTCTGTGAAGGGCTTTCCAAAATTTTGATGTGAACCATGGGTCTCTATCAAGCACTATACTTGAGGGAAAACCATGAAGACGAACAATATTTTCAACATACAACTTACTTAACTTTGTTAAGGAAAAATCCATTTTGACTGGAATAAAATTAGCGGATTTTGTCAACCTTTCAACAATTACCCACACAACATCAAATTTCTGTATTGTCTTTGGCAATCTTGTTACAAAATCCATGGTGATTCTATCCCACTTCGATTCGGGAATGGGTAAAGGCTATAATAATCCAACTGGTCTTTGATGCTCAGCCTTATCTTGTTGACAAGTCAAATATCGAGAAACGTATTCAGATACATCTTGTTTCATTCCAACCCACCAATACTAACGCTTCAAGTCATGGTACATTTTAATGCTACATGGGTGTATAGCAAATCTGGACTTGTGAGCTTCTGCTAAAACAACTTGTCTCAATTCTACATCTTTAGACACTACAACTCGCCTTTTGAATAACAAAAATTCATCGAAGCTGACTTCCTAACCGTCAAATTGTTCACTAAACTGAATCTTCTCAAGTCTTTCTTTTAATTCATCGTCAAACTTCTACATGTCTTCAACATGATGGAGTGTGGGGGTAGCAACCAAATTAAATACTCGAACTGTTTGACTATCTTTCTCGTAATGCAGTTCGTAATCTTCTATAGTCATATACCTATTCCAATTTCTAACAAAAGATTAGAAAGAGATCATTGAGGGTAACGACTTAAGGCATCAGCTATGATATTGGCCTTTCCCGAATAATACTCTAAAGTAAAATCATTATCTCTCATGTACTTCATCCATCGACACTGTCGAAGATTTAGATCACGCTGCGTAAGTAAATACTTGAAGCTCTTATGATCAAAAAATATCTCAAATTTAACTCCGTATAAATAATTTCGCCAAATTTTTAGAGCAAAAATAATAGCAGCTAACTCCAAATCGTGTGTAGGGTAATTTTCCTCATGTGTCTTTAACTGTCAAGATGAATATGCTATTACTTTATTCTGTTTCATTAACATCCATCCCAAACTCATACCTGATCCATCAGTATATACTGCATATGGTAGCCTTTCATCAGGTAGTATTAAAACCAATCCAATAGTCAATCTCTGTTTAAGCTCTTGAAAAGTCATCTGACATTTATCGTCCCAAATAATATTTATATCCTTCTTGGTTAATTAAGTCAATGACATAGTAATAGAAGAAAAATTTTGGACGAACCGTTGATAATATCCTACTAAACCTAAGAAACTTCGTACTTCAGTAACATTTTTGGGTGGTTTCTGTAACACCCTGAAATTTTTCATTAAAATGATTTTTGGATTTTCGTATTGGTAGACGGTGGAGTTTTAGTCAGAATCAAGAGAGGAAAATTTATACTGTTAAGTAGAAGATTATTTTGAAGCTAATGGAAAAGAGAAAATTATAAAATTCCAACCAGAAGCAAACTGATTGACCACTTAACAAAAAAATTAGAGGTTGAGAGCGATTTAGTAATTAGATTATTATTATTATTTACATTATAAAATAAATTAAAAAATAAAAAAAGAACTCTCTTCTACTGATGCATCCCCCCTCACCCGCAGCATTCCCCCTCCCCCTTCTCTCTTTCTTTATTGTTTCTTCTCTCCCCGCGTGAGTTCTCTGTTTTTTTGTTTTTCCTCCCCCTTTCTTTTTTAATTTTTTTTCTCTCAGTTTTATACGAAAGAGGAACCCAATCATCCATTTTTCTTCCGCCGAAGAACGCAGCTCCCTCTCCTCTTCATCTTTCTTCTCTGTCCCATGTGCAACACGACCCTCTCTTCGATTTCGGTAAGTATTCTCTTCCTTTTCTTGTTTTGGTTAAGAAAATCTAGGGTTTCGGATAGGGCAGTACTTGAAATATGTTAGATTGTCCTCAAATGAGTTAGAATGTAATAGATTGATAAAAATAAAGTGAGTTTGCTGAAGTTTGGAAAAAAGGGAGGGATTTTTTTTTACAGGGCAGCTCGGTTTTGGCATTTTTCACCTAAGCTCCGGCTGCTCATTTTACAAACCGTTATAGTAGGTTGAATTAGATACTTTGAGAAAACTTTTGGCTTTGGAATCGAGTCGTTTTGATAATCGTAAAAGAAGTTATGAATTTTCAAAGCTTGATGAAAAAATATGTTAAGTGAGTTCAGACAGATTCTGTTTTCGAGTTTTCTGCTATCTAATGAGCTTGCCTTTTTATAAGTGAATTTCGCCAGGTCATAGTAGACATCCTTAGGGTTATATAGCACTTTGAATCATCAAATGTGGATAAATATACGATTTGTTATGAATTTTCAAAGTTTGAAAAAAACATCTGTGAAGAGGTTTCGGGCAGCTCCGGTTTTCGACTTTCTGCTATTTATCGAGTCCGGTTTTTGTCAAAAGGATGGGACCACGTCAAAGTGTACATAATTAGGGTTACAAAGCATCTTGAATCGTTGAAATCGGGTAAGAATTGAATGAGTTATGAATTTTAGAAGTTATTGTGCAAAAACTAGAAAATTTCAGCGGACAGTCCGGTTTTGATTTTTCTGCCATTGATTATGCTTTGATTTTGGAAAATGGATTTCATCAGCATAAACTAGACCTTATACGGTTTCCAAAACATGTTGAATCATCGAATTCGACCAAATATACGATTTGATACGAATTTTCAAAGTTGAATGAAAAGCTGTGAAACGATTTCCGGGCAGATTCGGTTTTTGATTTTCTTCTATTATTTGAGTTTGATTTTTGACAAATGGATTTCACCATGTTGAAATAAACTCGTTTAGAGCCCTTAGCATTTTAAATCATTGAATTCGGACTTATATTCAATTTGTTGTGAATTTTTGAAGTTGGACAAGAGTTATGACAAATTTTGAAAGTTGAGTTGTGATAGTTTCAATTTTTAATTCCTTGATATTGAATTTTTTGGTTGAAATTGATTGAAATGTTGAATTATTAGGGTAGTTGATTGAGATTATGTGGATGATGACCTACCCTTGGGATAATTACTTGAATTGTATTTTAATTTTTAGATTGTGCATTATAGAATGATGGGTGTTAAGAGACAGAGGTTATATGCACATGTTTTGAGTTTTATTATTTTGGATATTGGATAGTAGGTAGTGTTCATGCTGGTTAATGGATGCTAAGAGTATAGGTAAGTTTAGTTGTTGATTTGGAAGTTAAGTGCATAGAGTTACCTTTGATGATCTAGTGGTTGTTTATTTAGTGTTTAAAAATAGAAATTTGTGGATTTAGTTATATGTGGTGGTTGTGAATTAGAATTGTAAATCGTAAATGATAATTTATAACTTTATACTTTAGAATTTCAGGAAAACGGAATCGATTGGGTTGGATCGAATAACTAAGAATGCCAGGTAAGTAATGCATGAATGTGTTTTGCCCAAGTGGGCCTACACTGTAGAACTTTAGGGTTTATGTGATTGACTGTGGTGTGCGTGCGTATTGTTTGACATGCATCATATTTTAAAAACATGAACGAAAATGGTTTTGAGCATGTTTTGAGTATGTGGTGAGACGCGTGGCGGTGGTACCACGGATCCTGCTAGTGTTCGGGCCAGTGCTTCACCAGTCGCGGATTCCGCTCGAGCAGTGAGCCGGCTGGGCTGTCACACGGCGTGAATGTGTTGACGGTGAGGGTGATGGACAGTGGTACTGCGGATCCTACTACTGTGTGGGCCGGTGCAACACTAGTCACTGATTTCGCTTGAGGAGTGGGCCGGCTGGGCTGTTGCGAAACGTGTGTGTGTGTGCAACTGTGGCCCCGTGCTGGGGAGGCTGAGACGGGGCGACAGGTCAGGATGTAATGTGGCGCGAGGTACACCCTTACCCTGATGTGGTTGCCGTATGGTGATGCGTGTGTGTAGCTTGTGGGCCTCATTGCTGGGGAGTCCAAGACGGTGGCGACGTGTCAGGGTGTAGGGTGGCGTTAGATCCCTTCTTACCCTAGTGCGGCTACACTACGCGTCACAGATGTGACAACATGAGTGTGATTGTAGAGACTGCATGTGATAGGATTCCATTGTCGGCTTTTACTTTCATATCGCATTACTTACTGAGCGTTAGGCTTATGTTGTGTGCTTTGTGGGGTAGGTGCTGACGATATTGCTGGTGAGCCCCGAGAGCCTAGTCCTGAGCCATAGGATGGTTGGCGGCGTGCGCCCGAGGTACCGGATGGCGGATTTTGTTAGGGCGACCCGACCCGTGGGGATAGTAGATGGTGGCCTGGTTTGTTTGTGGGTATTTTTCTTTTGCTGTGATGATGTACAGTCGATGAGATGAGTGGTATATGCGTCAGTGTATAGGTGTATATGGAGTGCGTGTGATTTTAGTGACGTACGCATATATTTTTTATATAGAAGCTTGGAATTGCTCTATGCTGTGAATTTTCTTCATTTATAATTGATGGATTTTCGTCGTCTTCATACTCTGATTTTGTTATGGTAACTTCTCTGGATGATTGATAGATAAATACTGTTAGTTTTTGGTGAACTGTGTGCAGGGTTTTAAATTTTTGGGACAGCCAGTTTTTAGACGTTACTCTGCTGAAATTTTGGGAGTCGAAAGGATATGGAATAGGTTGAGATGTGTACAGTGAATGCTAGAGAAGTGTAGATGAGCGTGGGAGTGTCGCGTGATCGCAGGTGCGCGGGGCACGCGGCCCTGCAGGTATTCACGGGTCGTGCGGCGCTGGGTGAGGGCGTGCGCGCGGACGTGCTATACAGCGGCAGGGTGCGTGGGGCACGCGGTGCTGTGAGCGTGCGCGAGACGTATTGACGTTGAGTTGGCACGTGTGGCACCGCGAGGGTGCAGGCGGGGTGTCGAAGTGGGGACATGAGTGCGCGGCACCGGATTGTGTAGTTCAATGGGTGCGTTGGATTCTTTCCTAGGATTTCGAGTCTTACCGTTTTATCTTAAACTATTTTAAATGGTTTTCTTTTTCGCTGCGTAGTTTTTATATTGAGGATTTCGTGTTCCCTCTTCGGGACGTGAGTTGTTTTCGAATCGAGTCGAAAATTTTTCATACTCACAAATGTTCTATGAAGATGTTTTGAAAACGAAAGTGGTATTAAATTGAGTGAGTTGTTCAAGATTTAGTGGTGTCATAGTGTGTAATGTGTAGATGCACTGTAGCGCACCGAGAACGAGGGGTTTCTCGGGGTGTTACAGTTTCCACTCTAACACTGGTTCAACCTTTGCAGGGTCTATTGAGATGTCTATCTGAGAGATGACATGACATAAGAACTTCACTTCTGTCATCCAAAGTCACATTTCTCTCACTTTGCAAAAAAACTAGTGTTCACCCAACGTCTGTAAGATAATTCTTAAATGTTCCATATGTTTTTCACAAGACTTAGAATATATTAAAATGTCATCTATAAACACCACAACGAACTAATCAAGATAAAGTCGAAGGACTCGATTCATCAAATTCATAACATTAAACAGTTGGAAGTACCAAAAATTCATAATGCCCATAGCGAGTTCAAAAAACTGTTTTTGGAATATCTTCTTCACAAATTTTTAATTGGTGGTAGCCAGATCTCAGATCGATCTTTGAGAAGTAATTTGATCCTCCAAGTTTATTAAACAAATCATTAATTCTTGGTAGAGGATATTTATTTTTGATCGTCATGTGATTTAATTTTTGATAATCTATGCATAACTGAAGCGAACTGTCCCGCTTTTTTACGAATAAGTGGGGTGATCCCCACCGCGAAACACTATTCTAAATAAAACCCTTTTGCTGTAAATCATTTAGCTGAATTCTTAACTCCCTCAACTTAGCAAGAGCCATGCAGTACAGAGCAGTTGAAATTGGAGCTGTGTTGAGCATTAAGTCGATACAGAACTCAATCTCCCGATCAAGTGGTAACCTAGGTAAATGATAAGGAAATACATCAGGGTAATCACAAACTACTGATAAATCAAAATCATGCTCGTCCATAACATGGTTGTCGATAATAGCAAAAAGATTTTCGTATAGCTCTAATCTCCTCCGACCTCCCAAACAAGTTCATAAAACAGGATTAACAGAAAACATATAGGCATCACATGGATGTATCATAACTTTTCCATCTCCCAATGTAAGAGTTATATCCTCTGATGACAGTCAATTATTGCATTATAAAGGTTTAACCAATCCATACCCAGAATCACATCAAATTGATCGATAGACATAACTATCAGGTTAGTACGTAGTTTGTGATCATTAATCATAATAGCTATAGAATGAACAATGAGATTCATCTCAAGTTTCTTGTTCATAAGAATACACAAAATAAGAGGATTATCTAGTTTTTTCTACAGTCACACCCAAAGCATGAATAGAAGATGTGGAAATAAATGAATACGTTGCTCCAGTATAAAATAAGATGTGCATCATAGTATTAAATAAGGAAATCGTACCATCAATAACACCCTGGCCTAATAGATCAAGAGGCTCAGACCCTGTGTCTGCATAAGCTTGGCTGTAACACCCCGAGAAAACCCCCGCGTTCCCGGTGCACTACAGTGAAACTACACACTACACACACACTAACACTTGACATAACTCACTCAATTTAATACCTCTTTCGTTTTCAAATAATTCTCAAAAGAACATTTATGAGTGTGAAAAAAATTTCGACTCGATTCGAAAACAACTCGCGTCCCGAAGAAGAAACACGAAATCCTTAATATAAAAATACGCAGCGGAAAAGATAACCATTTAAAACAGTTTAAGATAAAACGGTAAGACTTGGAATCTTAGAAAAGAATCCAACGCACCCCTCGAACTACACAATCCGGCACCGAGCACTTACATCCCCACTTCGACACCCCGCGCACACCCTCGTAGTGCCGAACGTGCCAACTACACGTCACTATGTCTCGCGCACGCTCACAGCGCCGCGTGCCCCACGCACCCTGCCACTGTACAGCACGTCTGTGCGCACGCCCTCACCCGGCGCTGCACGACCCGTGAGCACCCGCAGGGCCGCGTGCCCCGCGCACCTGCGATCACGCCGCACTCCCACGCTCATCTACCCTTCTCTAGCATTCACTATTCACATCTCAACCCATTCCATATCCCCCTGACTCCCAACCTCTCTCCCGAAATTTCGGCAGAGTAACGGCTAAAAACTGACTATCCCAAAAATTTAAACCCTGCACACAGTTTTTCAAAACTAACAGTACCTATCTATCCATCATCCAGAGAAATCACCATAACCAAATCAGAGTATGAAGACAACGAAAAAAAAAATCACCAAATACAACTGAAGAAAGTTCACAATATAAAGCGATACTATACTCTAACATGTAAAATATCTGCGTACGTCACCAAAATCACACGCACTCCATAGACCTATACACTGACGCATATACAACTCATCTCATCGACTGTACATAAACACCACAAAAGAAAGAAAACCTCCAAAACCAACCATGCCACAACCTACCAACTCCACGGGTCGAGTCGCCCTAACAAAAATCTGACATCCGGTGCTGCGGTCGCACGCCGCCAACCATCCTACGCCTCTGGACTAGGCACTCAAGGCTCACCAACAGTATCGTCAGCACCTATACCACAGAACACACAACATAAGCCTAACGCTCAGTAAGTAGTGCGATATGAAAGTAAAAGCCGACAATGCAATCCTAGGACATGCAGTCTCTACACTCACACTCATGTTGTCACATCTGCGACGCGTAGTGCAGCTGCACCAGGGTAAGGAGGAATCTCACGGCACCCTACACCCTGACACGTCGCCACCGTCCCGGACTCCCCAGCAACGAGGCCCACAAGCTACACACACGCATCACCACACGGCAACCACATCAGGGTAAGGGTGTATCTCGCGCCACTCTACACCCTAACACGTCGCCCCCGTCCTAGCTTCCCCAGCACGGGGCCACAGTTGCCACACACACACGTTTCGCGACAGCCCAGCCGGCCCACCCCTCGAGTAGGATCCGCGACTGGTATTGCACCGGCCCACACACTAGTAGGATCCGCGGTACCACTGTCATATCCTCACCGTCAACACATTCACGTCGCATGACGGCCCAGTCGGCCCACCCCTCGAGTAGGATCCGCGACTGGTGAAGCACCGGCCCGGACACTACCGGGATCCACGGCACCACCGCCACACATCTCACCTCATACATCAAAACATGCTAAAAATCATTTTCTTTCACGTTTTTAAAAATATGATGCATGTCAAACAATACGGACGCACACCACAATCAATCACATAAACCTTAAAGTTCTACAGTGTAGGCCCACTTGGGCAAAACACATGCATACACTACTTACCTGGCATCCTAAGCTCGCTCGATACACAGCTTCGCCAAAAAATGTCTCAAACTAAAACACAAACAACTATTCATCAATATTTATCTCAAAATCCACCAAAGAGCTAAAAATCACCTTCCTTAACTACACTCATGAAATTCCAACTAAAACGGTCCATGGGTTTGGTTTGGCCGAAAACCAGCCCAAAGTTCGGACGCGCATAACTTTTTCGCCGTCAACAGAATCGAACGATTCAAGTGGCTAAACGTCCCCTTAGGAACCTAGTTTAACATATTAAGACAGATTTTAAAACGATAAGCCGTAGAAAGGCGAAAAATGCCAAAAACCGAGTCTGCCATTTTTTTATAAAATTCCATTCTTTGTTTTTCTTCAACCAAAACTCACTCGATTCAGCTTTTACGCACCAAAAACAGACATGCCACTATCACACGTCGAAATTCCATGAAAAACGGTCACTAATTTGATTTGGACCCAAACCCGACCTAAACTTCTGACGCGCATAACTTTTGCGTCGGATATCGGAATCGAACGATTCCAGCGGCCACACGTTCCTCTAACAACCTATTTTTAACCCACTAAACAGAATTTAAAATGATCAACCTAAGCCTAGCCAAGACAGCCAAAAAAAAATTCCGTTTTTATATGAAAAGTAGCCGAAATTCATCTTCGATCCAAATCTCGCAAATTCTTTCACCAAACAATCACATTTCGATCTACCAATACACACATCAACAATTTGGAGAGTTCCAACTTAGAAAACAGCATGGTAGCACCAACAACCTTCACTGTTTTTCTCCCCAAAACCGAGAATTTCCAATCGATCCATTAAACAAGGCACCCCCTCCCTCATTCCTTCTAATTTTGTCCCCTACTCCCCTGAAATGTAGAGGGTAACACGATCCCACGCTCGACAATCAGAGCAGGGCAAAAACCGAAGGGAAACACCCTGTTTTCGGTCGATTTTGTCGCGGAAGAGCCGAGCCACACACTGGCTCCAGCACCCGCACACATTACACCCGAAAGCTCCGACGACCGAGTCCTACTGTCGGGGAAATCCAAGAACAACCGAGCCCCCCGCGCTCGGTCGACAGAACAAAAGGAAACAGGGGAGAACTCACCTTCGGTTTCTCGGCGCAGGACGGCAAGGTAGCTCCTCTCTCCAGCTCACCAGAGTACTCTGAGCACCGGCATCTTTTCCCCGGCGGTCGGTCGTCGACGATTGCTCCTCCTCGGCCTCTCTCTCGCTCTCGCTCTCTCGGCCGCGTACAGCACAGGGTGGAATGGCTTCCACCCGAAGCCATTCCACCGTGTTGTCATTTTTTTTTTTAAATTTTAATTTTAAGTGCAAATTACAAAAATGGCTTCACGTGTTCCAATCGTCCGTAATTTCGTTAATTTCCCGACCTCCAGACTTTAAATTCCGAACATCATCGCAAAAGTAGGCTCCGAGTCTAAAAATTTAAATTTTCCGTTGAAATATTTCTCAAAACTCCGACCGAGATTAAAGCAAAATTTTCAGAAATTAAAAATTAAAATTCGAAATTTCTGAGTTATTACATCCCTCCCACCTTATAAAAATTTTGTCCCCAAAATTTACGTACCGAATAAGTCGGGATACTGCCACTCCATGTCATAACGCCGCTCCCAAGTAGTCTCCTCTTCACCATGGTTACGCCACATCACTTTGACCAGTGGGATCTCCTTGTTGCGCAGCACCTTCACAGCTAATCTTAAGATCCTCACTGGCTTTTCCTCGTAGGACAGCATCGGCTGGATCTCTATATCCTATTGTGGCACTACCTGAGAGGGATCGCACATACACTTCCTTAGCATCGAGACATGAAAAACGTCATGGATGGCATCCATCGACACGGGCAACTGAAGCTGATATGCAGTTCTTCTAATCCGCTTGACAATCGGGAACGGTCCTACAAACCGAGGGTTGATCTTTCCCTGCTTTCCGAACCTTACCACTCCCTTGAACGGTGAGACCTTCAGAAAAACCTCGTCGCCCTCATTAAACTCCAACTCCCGGCGTCTATGATCAGCATAACTCTTCTGTCGACTCTGAGCCGCTTCAATTCTCTTCCGTATCACAGAAATCTTGTCGACAGTATGCTGCAAAATCTCAGGGCCTATCAATCGGGCCTCCCCAACCTCATCCCAATATAATGGCGACCTGCACTTCCTTCTATAGAGGGCCTCGTATGATGTCATACCAATGGTGGACTGAAAACTGTTATTATACAAGAACTCCACTAGCGGTAAAAACTTGCTCCAAGTCACCTGAAACTCCAACACACAACCCTGAGCATATCCTCCAGAATCTGTATAGTCCCCTCCGACTGCCCATCGGTCTGAGGATGAAAGGCCGTACTGAAATCTAATCTGGTGCCCATAGCCTTATGCAGAATCCTCCAAAACTTAGACGTGAACCTGGGGTCTCGGTCTGAAACAATCGACACCGGAATCCCATGAAGTCTGACTATCTCCTGAATATACAACTGGACAAACTGATCCATCGTATAAGTAATCCTCACAAGCAAAAAGTGAGACGACTTCGTCAACCTGTCCACAATCACCCAGATCGCGTCATGGCCCTTGGCAGTCCTCGGTAGTCCCACCATAAAATCCATGGTGATTCGCTCCCATTTTCACTCCGGTATAGGCAATGGTTGGAGCATTCCTGACGGTCGCTGATACTCCGCCTTCACTTGCTGGCAGACTACGCAGGCCTCAACATACTCAGCCACTGCTCGTTTCATGTTAGGCCACCAATAGTGCTGCTTCAAATCTATGTACATCTTAGTGCTTCCCGGATGCACAGAGAAAGAAAATGAATAGGCCTCTGATAATATATCCCTCATCAGCTCCTCATCCTTCGGGACGTACCACCTATCCCGAAATTTCAGAATCCCATCCTCTGAATAGCTAAACTCAGAATCAGGCCTGGCCTCCATACTCGCCTTCAACTCGCTACACTCTGAATCAGTCTCCTGAGTCTGCCTGATCCTGTCCAGAATAGTCGGTCTAAACGACAAGACAGAAAGAGTGGCTACCAGATCAGAAACTACCTCCAGACCAAAACTCTGCATCTCTTTCACTAACTCAATAGACTGTACCATAGTCATGGCAGAGGTCGAAGCTGTCACCCTACTCAAGGCATCTGCCACCACATTCGCCTTCCCCGGGTGGTACCTGATCTCCACATCGTAGTACTTGACCAGCTCGAGCCACCTCCTCTGTCTCAAATTTAGCTCCTTCTGCGTGAAAATGTACCTCAAGCTCTGATGGTCCGAGTAAACCTCGCACTGCTGCCCATACAGATAATGCCTCCAAATCTTGAGTGCAAATACAACCGCCGCCAGTTCCAAATCGTGAGTGGGATAATTCTGCTCGTAAGCCTTCAACTGCTTGGAAGCATAGGGAATGACTCTCCCACTCTGCATCAAAACACACCCCAAACCGATCCTAGAGGCATCACAATAAATGCAGAACTTCTCTCCTTCCATGGGCAGCGTCAGTACCGGAGCCGTAGTCAACCTCTGCTTTAATGTCTTGAAGCTGTCCTCACGCCTGTCGGTCCATTCATACTTTGCATTCTTCCTGGTCAGCCGGGTCAAGGGGGCCGAGATCTTAGAGAACCCCTCAATGAATCTCCGATAATATCCAGCCAACCCCAGAAAACTGCGTATCTCGCTAGCACTGGTCGGCCTCAGCCACTCCTTTACAGCCTGAACCTTCCCCGGATCAACTGAAATACCCTCAGAGGAGATCACATGCCCCAAGAAGTGAATCCTGTCCAACCAAAATTCGCACTTCGAGAACTTAACATACAGCTGATGCTGGTTCAAAATAGTCAGTACAATCCTCAGGTACTCTCTGTGCTCCTCCTCACTCTGCGAGTAGATCAGAATGTCGTCGATAAAAACAATCACGACCTTGTCCAGGTACTCCCTGAACACCCGATGCATCAGATCCATGAATGCTGCAGGGGCATTGGTCAACCCAAAAGACATAACCAGGAACGCGAAATGCCCGTACCTTGTCCTGAAGGCCGTCTTCTGTACATCCCTCTCCTTCACCTTTAACTGATGATAGCCGGACCTCAGGTCGATCTTAGAAAACACTCGGGCACCCTGCAGCTGATCAAACAAATCATCAATCCTTGGCAATGGATACCTGTTCTTCACCGTCAACTTATTCAGCTCCCGGTAGTCAATGCACATACGTAGGGATCCGTCCTTTTTCTTGACAAATAGGACTGGCGCTCCCCAGGGTGAAAAACTAGGGTGTATAAAGCCCTTATCCGTCAGCTCCTCCAATTGAGCCTTCAACTCCTTAAGTTCAGTAGGTGCTAATCTGTACGGGTTCTTGCACACCGGCTCGGCACCTGGAAAAACATCTATCTCGAATTCAATCTCCCTATCAGGGGGCAACCCCGACAATTCATCACCGAACACCTCCGGGAACTCCTACACAATAAGAATATCCTGTATCCGAGCATCGCCTGGTGACTGCGCATCCTCAACACTTGCCAAAAATCCCTAGTAACCCATGCCCAACACCCGTGGTGCCTGACGAGAAAATATAGCAGAAATCCTGGCAAGACCCTTACCTGCTTTAAATGTGTAGCTCTCCCCACCTGGGGGCCGGAAATGAACCTCTCTGGTCCTGCAGTCAATCTCCCCATGATGTCTGAACAGCCAGTCCATTCCCAAGATCACCTCATAACCACTCACATGTAGAATGACTAGCTCGGCATATAACTGTTTCCTCCCTACTGTCACAACATTGCCCCGCACCACCTGTTCTGAATACAAATGCTCCCCGGATGGCAAGGTCACATCATAATGTCGCTCGGCGGGGCTGAACTCCAAGTTGGCCTCAACCACAAACCTCGTCGACACAAACGAGTGTGTAGCGCCCGTATCAATCAACGTATAAGCTGCCACACCAGAAACAAAAATGTTACCTGCAATCACTGATGGCTGACCAGCATCATCTGGCTCAAACAGGGCAAAGACCCGCGGTGTAACTCTAGCTGACGACCTGCTCGCAACTGGGCATCTGCTGGCAAAGTGTCCCACCTCATTGCAGTTGAAGCAGCGGTTCTGACGCGGCTTCTAGCACTCTCTGGACATGTGGCCCACCTCGCCATAGTTATAACACCTCACTGGGCCCGGCCTGCACTCGCCCGGGTGGCTCCTCTAACATTTCGGCCACACTGGAAACTGTCCCGACCCCTGCGGCCTCTTAGTACTCCCCTGGCTGCTAGAACTGTCATTAGGCCTCTTTAGACCCTTCTGCACGAACACCTCCCCGCTGACCTATGGCAGCGACTCTCTGAATGATCTGCGAGGCTGCTCTCTGGGTACCTCCCGATAACTAGGAAGCTTCGCCTGAGCCTCCTCAATGTCAAGGGCCTTCGCTACCACCTCCTCGTATGGCATGTCTCGAGTCCCCGCAATCCGCATGCCCATATAAATATCTGGCTTCAGGCCCTGCACGAACTGAGGTACCTTATTCTCATCGAGGCTCAGCAAATGTCCTGCAAATCTCGACAAGGCCTCGAACTGCCGTACATACTCGGCCACAATGCCGGTCTGCTTCAACTGTGCAAACTCCACCATCTTCTGTGTCCTGACTGAATGACTGAAATACTTGCCGAAAAACACCGACCTGAACTCCTCCCAGGTCATGGCGTCCACATCTCTCGTGGCCGCCACAGCATCCCACCAATGGCGCGCATCCTTGGCCAGATAGAATGCCACACTAGAAACTCTATCATGCTCCTCTACTTTGGCAAAACTCATCATCCTCTCTATACTCCGTATCCACTTCTCAGCACTGAGAGGATCCGGAGATGCTCCGTCAAAGGTCAGGGGTCTAAGTCTGTGCAGCCTGTCACCCCCTCTGTCAAACGAACCCTGGGTGCTAGACTATCCCTGGTCGTCCCTGCTCATAAACCTCTCCAACTGCTGAGACTGACGGTCTGTAAGCTGCCGGACGGTATCATCCATGTCGCCCACAGCTCTAGGAGACGCCTTTCGTCGTGGCCGCCCTCTACCTCTACCTCTCGCCTCTCCTGACATTTTCTACCTTTAACAAAAATATAAAGCTCACATTAGTACTACAATAAATTCAAATATAAAAACTTACAGTTGGTGGAGTGCTCCCGTGCAGCGGCTGGCGGTGTTAGGTAATCCTCTGAACGACGTCGACCCCGTGGCTCTGATACCATAACTGTAACACCCCGAGAAACCCTGCGTTCCCGGTGCGCTACCTTACATCTACACACTACACACACTAACACTTGATATAATTCACTCAATTTAACACCTCTTTCGTTTTCAAATCATTTTCAAAAGAACATTTGTGAATATAAAAAATTTTCGACTCGATTCGAAAACAACTCACGTCCCGAAGAGGGTACACGAAGTCCTCAACATAAAAACTACGCAGCGGGAAAAGAAAACTATTTAAAACAATTCAAGATAAAACGATAAGACTTGAAATCCTAGAGAAGAATCCAACGCACTCCTCGAACTACACATCCCGGTACCGCGCACTCACATCCCCACATCGACACCCCGCGGGCACCCTCGCGGTGCCGCACGTGCCAACTCAACGTCACTGTGTCTCACGCACGCTCACAGCGCCGCGTGCCCCACGCACCCTGCCGCTGTACAGCACGTCCGCGCGCACGCCCTCACCCGGCGTCGCACGACCCGTGAGTACCCGCAGGGCAGCGTGCCCCGCGCACCTGCGATCACGCCGTACTTCCACGCTCATCTACACTTCTCTAGCATTCACTGTACACACCTCAACCTATTTCATATCCTCTCAACTCCCAACCCCTCTCCTGAAATTTTGGCAGAGTAACGGCTAAAAACTGACTATCCCAAAAATTTAAAACCCTGCACACAGTTCACCAAAACTAACAGTACCTATCTATCCATCATCCAGAGAAATCACCATAACCAAATCAGAGTATGAAAACAACGAAAAAAAAATCACCAAATACAACTGAAGAAAGTTCACAATATAAAGCGATACTATACTCTAACATGTAAAATATCTGCGTACGTCACCAAAATCACACGCACTCCATATACCTATACACTGACGCATATACAACTCATCTCATCGACTGTACATAAACACCACAAAAGAAAGAAAACCTCCAAAACCAACCATGCCATAACCTACCAACTCCACGGGTCGAGTCGCCCTAACAAAAATCTGACATCCAGTGCTGCGGTCGCACGCCGCCAACCATCCTACGCCTCTGGACTAGGCACTCAAAGCTCACCAACAGTATCGTCAGCACCTATACCACAGAACACACAACATAAGCCTAACGCTCAGTAAGTAGTGCGATATGAAAGTAAAAGCCGACAATGCAATCCTAGGACATGCAGTCTCTACACTCACACTCATGTTGTCACATCTGCGACGCGTAGTGCAGCTGCACCAGGGTAAGGAGGAATCTCACGCCACCCTACACCCTGACACGTCACCACCGTCCCGGACTCCCCAGCAACGAGGCCCACAAGCTACACACACGCATCACCACACGGCAACCACATCAGGGTAAGGGTGTATCTCGCGCCACTCTACACCCTGACACGTCGCCCCCGTCCTAGCTTCCCCAGCACGGGGCCACAGTTGCCACACACACACGTTTCGCGACAGCACAGCCGGCCCACCCCTCGAGTAGGATCCGCGACTGGTATTGCACCAGCCTACAAACTAGTAGGATCCGCGGTACCACTGCCCATATCCTTACCGTCAACACATTCACGCCGCATGACGGCCCAGCCGGCCCACCCCTCGAGTAGGATCCACGACTGGTGAAGCACCGGCCCGCACCGCCACACGTCTCACCTCATACATCAACACATGTTAAAAATCATTTTCGTTCACGTTTTTAAAAATATGATGCATGTCAAACAATACGCACGCACACCACAATCAATCACATAAACCCTTAAGTTCTACAGTGTAGGCCCACTTGGGCAAAACACATGCATACACTACTTACCTGGCATCCTAAGCTCGCTCGATGCATTGCTTCGCCAAAAAATGTCTCAATCTAAAACACAAAAAACCATTCATCAATATTTATCTCAAAATCCACCAAATAGCTAAAAATCACCTTCCTTAACTACACTCATGAAATTCCAAGTAAAACGGTCCATGGGTTTGGTTTGGCCGAAAACCAGCCCAAAGTGCGGACGCGCATAACTTTTGCGTCCGTCAACGGAATCGAACAATTCAAGTGGCTAAACATCCCCTTAGGAACGTAGTTTAACATTCTAAGACGAATTTTAAAACGGTAAGCCGTAGACAGGCAAAAATGCCAAAAACCGAATCTGCCATTTTTTATAAAATTCCAACCTTTGTTTTTCATCAATCAAAACTCACTCGATTCAGCTTTTACGCACCAAAAAAAGACATGCCACTATCATACGTCAAAATTCCATGAAAAACGCTCACTAATTTGAGTTGGACCAAAACCCGACCTAAACTTCCGTCGCGCATAACTTTTGCGTCGGATATCGGAATCGAACGATTCCAGCGGCCACACGTTCCTCTAACAACCTACTTTTAACCCACAAAACAGAATTTAAAATGATCAACCCAAGCCTAGCCAAGACAGCCAAAAACAGAATCCATTTTTATACGAAAAGTAGCCGAAATTCATCTTCGATCCAAATCTCACAAATTCTTTCACCAAACAATCACATTTCGATCTACCAATGCACACATCAACAATTTGGAGAGTTCCTACTTAGAAAACAGCATGGCAGCACCAACAACCTTCACTGTTTTTCTCCCCAAAACTGAGAATTTCCAATCGGTCCATTGAACCAGGCACCCCCTCCCTCATTCCTTCTAATTTTGTCCCCTACTCCCCTGAAATGTAGAGGGTAACACGATCCCACGCTCGGCCATCAGAGCAGGGCAAAAACTGAAGGGAAACACCTGTTTCCAGTCGGTTTTGTCGCCGAAGAGCCGAGCCACACACTGGCTCTAGCACCCGCACACATTACACCCAAAAGCTCCGACGACCGAGTCCTACTGTCGGGGAAATCCAAAAACAATCGAGCCCCCCGCGCTCGGTCGACAGAACAAAAGGAAACATGGGAGAACTCATCTTTGGTTTCTCGACGCGGGACGACAAGGTAGCTCCTCTCTTCAGCTCACTGGAGTACTGTGAGCACCGGCGTCTCTTCCCCGGTGGTCGGTCATCGACGATTGCTCCTCCTCGGCCTCTCTCTCGCTCTCGCTCTCTCGGCCACGCACAGCACAGGGTGGAATGGCTTCCACACGAAGCCATTCCACCTTGTTGTCATTTTTTTTTTAAATTTTAATTTTAAGTGCAAATTACCAAAATACCCTCACGTGTTCCAATCGTCCGTAATTTCGTTAATTTCCCGACCTCCCGACTTTAAATTCCGAACACCATCGCAAAAGTAGGCTTTGAGTCTAAAAATTTAAATTTTCCGTTGAAATATTTATCAAAACTCCGACCGAGATTAAAGCAAAAATTTCAGAAATTAAAAATTAAAATTCAAAATTTCTGGGTTATTACATTGGCCACTTATTTTCCCCTTTCCTCTGTTGCTGCCTCTGAATCCACCCCTCGATGAACTAGCATTTGCACTAGCCATGTGATTTGAAGTCACATAGGAGTGGTGTTAGAAGCAAAGCTCTGCTGGTACCCAATAAACTTTTGAAAGCTGGTTCCAGAGGGCTGATATTGATGTGATAACGCTGGTCCTAACCATGAAATTCTTTGTTACCTCCAAAACTAGGCTTGCTAGGTATTGACTAGGAAGGTGCTGAATTAGTTTGAAGTTTTTGAAAAGTAGGGTAATCCCTTCTCCAGTGTCCACGCTGTCCACAAGAGTGACAAACATATGGTCTCGAACGCCCACTGGAATAAGATGTACCACCAGAGGGTCCGCCAAAGTTATTTTCATTTAGGCCTTCGCGATTCTTCCGCTTCTTAAAGTCTATCTTGGTTATCTTGCCTCCCACAGACTGATCACCTTTTCCTTTGTCTTTATATATGCCAAATTGTTCTTCCAAATTTGCCTCAGCATGCTGAGCAGCAGCAACCACTTCAGGAAGAGAATTAAATACAAAGTCCGATAAATTGTGTTTGATCTTGGATATTAAATTCATTCAAAACTTCACAAGCATATCCACCGGGTTCATGTTATTAATATACTGAGAAAACTCTAAAAACTTGGCAAAATATTTTAGTACATTAAGATTTCCCTGCTCCAAATTATGATACGCCGTAATCATGTTCTGGTGATATTCGGCGTTGCAATAATGTCTTTGAAAATAGTTTCGAACTAAGTGTAGGTCATATCCTCCAGAGGGTAGTCCAGCCTCAGAGACCTCTACCAGACTTCAACCATTTTCTCGAATTGGTAGGTTGCAAATCCAACCCAATATTCTATTAAAGTTCCCATAGCCGTCAACTTTTTGAGAATTACTCTTAACTAATTCTCTACAACTTGAGGGTTAGCATCGCCCAGAGTAAGTTCATCCGCTCCCACTACATAAAATATTTCATACGGCGGTCCTCTGCGTCTAGATTGTTACGTCCATGCAATTTAGCCGATTGTATAGTAGGTGCTGTAGGGGTATGGTTCCTAGGGGATCTTCTTGGCGGCATTTTTAACAATATGAAAAACGAATAATTTACGTCTTAGGTTAGAATATGTCCTTTTGCTCAAGAATAATACTCGTACCATATCATCTATCTTATAAGTGTCACTTTTCAAGATGGGCAACCTGATTCTGATACCAAAATTTCTGTCACACCACAAAGGGAACCTGAGACAGAACGAGGAACGACCCAGCCTAAAAAAAACTAGATCGTCCGACCCTTAATCTTATTCACTTGAAAAACGCAGCAAAAAATTATAAATTTGTATAAAGCTAGGGCTCGGAACAAGTAAATTATACAGGTCCAACAAGTGACACCAGATAATGTGAAGATATAAGTCCAAACAAATGACAGTTTGTAGTAATAAATTAAATCTTACACGTTCTCAATAAATGTCCAACCTTAAAATTAAAAAATGAGTATTCAAAGGAGAAATTATCAATTTATATAATTCTTGCTTCTGATCCGGTAACTAAAACTCTTCTTGATTAGAACTTAAAAAAAATGAAGTCATTTAGGATAAGTCGACTAAATTCAATAAGGGTATAGTTTATTTTTGACAGCAATAAAATATATATGGTTATGCTGAACAACTGATAACTTTTATGAAAAAGATTAAGAGAAAATGAAGTCGAACACAATGGGTTCGATCATGATTTAAAATTTTGACATTCGGCAGTCGTACGCCATGATTTAAAAACATCAACACTCGGCGATCGTAGCCACATAAATACCTTGATCACGTTTAGGATTTTTCACCCAAGGATACAGCTTATACAGTCGTCCTATTACTTATAGTTAAAACTCAATCAATTGATAAATATGTGAATAAAACAATTAGAATAAAATTAAATAAATATTTTATGTATTGAAACATACTTAACCAAATATAAAATAAACTCCTACCTCGAGTGTGCTTACACTATGTTAAACCCAGTAATTCCAAGTCTCAATAACCAGTGGTCCAAAAGTCCAAAAGTAAATGAATCCACATCTATTTTGATAACTTTGTACCTAATTAGGAATAAAATTGTTTAATCTTGGAGTAAGATCGATAGACTTAAACTCTAAATTATTTACCCCAAATATTCTTCTCTAAATGGGTAATGTATTTTTAAGCCGACTAAAGTTACGAAACGATAGTTATCCAAGTCAGAATCGGTGCCTCATATTCATACTCTCAAAATTTTATTCTTCTAATCAAAATTTTCAACTCAAATAAAGAGGTAAAACATCCAAATTTTTCTACATACTAGGGACTTTAATAGTACCTAGAACATCAAACATTTTCTCAATATATTCGTCTAAAATTTCAGCAAGCTAACTCAAAACAATTTGCTTATTAAGTTGAAATTTCTTTTCATGTGTTCAACATAGAGCAGAGAAGATAAAATCTAAGATTTCTTTTAGTTAACAAAGAGAGAAAAATGGCGAAGAGGAAATCATATTGTGACTGCCTTCAATTTGCAAATTTTTAATTGACTTTCGGTAATATCCTCTTCCGTTCCAATCCAAGAGTAACCCAACCCTTTAAGGGAGAAAAACTTAAATCAATCCAACAAAATCTCCAAATTCAAAATTAAAAGAAGGGTACTTGACTTACCAACTGGTTATCTAGATCAGTTCGAAGGTAGAGCTTTGTGCTCTAGAAGTCTTGTTGAAGATAGCTGACGAAGAGAAAGAATGGTTCTGTCAGGAGGAAAATTCAAAAGAAAAATGAAAGTTTGATGAGAGAGAGAGATCAGTGCTTCATGGGAGGAGAGTTTTAACAAAAAAAAAATATTTTCTTAAAGGAGAGGAAAAGGGTTCAGACGTAAGAGAGAAAGAAGGAAAACAGGGAAAAAAAAAAGACTTCTGCAGAGGAAGCTTTACAAAAGAGAATTTTATGGAGAGGACTAAGAGACAAGGAGGGGGGTGAGAGTTTAAGGAGGAAATAAATAATGGACAAAAGGGGAGGTGAACTTTTAATGAGGGAGGAAAGATTTACTTGCACCTTTCCTCATCTGGCGGTGGCATTTTTCTCCCCACTTCAACTAGTGGGTCTCATAAAAACACATTTGCAACAAGATCTTTTTCCAAACAAGTGTACAGGGAGGAAGAAACCTAACCTTTCAAAGAAAACAAGGGAAACTTACAGCATAGACATCCAGGCAGAAGATGTAACACTCCGAGAAACCCCGCGTTCCCGGTGCACTACGGTGCATCTACACACTACACACTCACTAACACTTGACATAACTCACTCAATTTAATATCCCTTTCGTTTTCAAATCATTTTCAAAAGAACATTTGTGAGTATGAAAAATTTTTGACTCGATTCGAAAACAACTCGCATCCCGTAGAGAGAACACGAAGTCCTCAACATAAAAACTAAGCAGCGGAAAGGAAAACCATTTAAAACAGTTTAAGATAAAATGGTAAGACTTGAAATCATAGAAAAGAATCCAACGCACCCCACGCGCACTCTTGCAGTGCTGAACGTGCCAACTACACGTCACTGTGTCTCGCGCACGCTCACAGCGCCGCGTGCCCCACGCACCCTGCCACTGTACAGCACGTCCGCGCGCACGCCTCACCAGGCGCCGCACGACCCGTGAGCACCCGCAGGGCAGCTTGCCCCGCGCACTTGGGATCATGCAACACCCCCACGCTCATCTACCCTTCTCTAGCATTCACTATTCACATCTCAACCCATTCCGTATCCCCTCGCCTCCCAACCTCTCTCCCAAAATTTTGGCAGAGTAACGGCTAAAAACTGACTATCCCAAAATTTAAACCCTGTACACAATTCACCATAATCCAACAATATTTGACTATCAACCATCCAGAGAAAACTACCATATCAAAATCAGAGTTTATGGACAACAAGAACCCATCAAATACAAATGAAGAAGGTCCCCAAAACACTATAACCCCTCTATACAATCTCAAAAGATCAATGTCTATACAACTCCGCTATCTACACAAATACCTGACATGAAATAATAAATCCACTATCACCTACCACCACCATGGGTCGGGTCGCCCAAACAAAAATTCGCCATCCGGTGCCTCGGGTGCACGCCGCCAACCATCCTATGCCTCTGGACTAGGCTCTCGAGGCTCACCAGCAGTATCGGGAGGGGTTGAGCTGTGCAATTCGGGTTTTTCAAAATTTGAAACTTCCAATTTTGGTTAGTTTATACGTAATAGGGTAGAATGTGATAGATTGATGAGGAATTGGATGAGTTTTGCCGAGAAACCGAGAATGGAGGATTTTAAGCCTAAAGTCCGGTTATGTTTTTGGATTTTTGCCCTAGCTGTCGTTTATCATTTTAAAAATTTCTTTTAGTATGTTAAACTCATTCTTGGAGAAGCGTTTAGCCGTTGGAATCGAGCGATTCCGATGAATGTAGGAAAAGTTATGCGTGTTTGAAGTCTAGATTGATTTTTTGGCCGGGTCGATGTTGTGAGCTGTCTTGGTTGGATTTTGATAGACGGAGTTAGTAATCGTAGTTTTAGTATATAGGACGGGCTTTGGGATGAGTCTTGACTTAAAATGGTTATGTGATAGGTTGATCCCGAGTATTGGATAGAGGTCGATCGCCACAGAAGCTAAGGACGCCAAGTAAGTAGTGTGTGCATACGCGTTGCCCTTATGGACCTACACCATAGGACGGTAAGAATGATTGTATGTGTTGTGTGTTTCGCATGTTTTGGTTCAATCATACATCATGTTTTGAAAAGTGTAACGAAAACGAATTTGAGCATGGTTTTAAGTACGAATGTGAGGTGTGGTATGTTAATGATGAGGAAAATGGTTACGCAGCCTCGAAGAATGTGATTCATCCTTCAACGTAGACAAAGAATCGACTTGGAAAACCTGATCCGCTTCGTAACTCTGTAAGAGGATCGTTGAGATAAGATGCATGTGCGACTCTTGGGCCCTGTTACTGGTTGAGCCGAGAAGGTGGCGATATATCAGGGACGATGTGGCTCGAGGGCTAACTACTTGGGGCAGTTATACGACGTGACCTCGAAGCCTCGAAGGAAGTGATTCGCCCTTTGACGCAGTATAAGAATCGACTTGGAAAATCTGATCTACTTTCTAACTCAGTATGAGGATCGTGTGACACGCATTATGGTATGACAACATGAGTGAGAAAGTAAAGACTGCATATTTTAGGATTACATTTGTAACACCCCCCGAGAAAACCCCGCGTTCTTGGTGCGCTACATTGCATCTACACACTACCCACACTAACCCTTTACATAACTCACTCAATTTAATACTCCTTTCGTTTTCAAATCATTTTCAAAAGAGCATTTGTGAGTATGAAAATTCACGACTCGATTCGAAAACAACTCGTGTCCCGACGAGGGAACACGAAATCCTCAACATAAAAACTACGCAGCGGAAAAGAAAACCATTTAAAATAGTTTATGATAAAACGGTAAAACTCGAAATCCTAAGAAAGGATCCAACGCACCCCTCGAACCACACAATCCGATGTCGCGCACTCACGTCCCCACTTCGACACCCCGCGCGCACCGTCGCTATGCCGCACGTGCCATCTCAACGTCACTGTGTCTCGCACACGCTCACAGTGCCACGTGCCCCACACACCCTGCCGCTGTACAGCATGTCCACGCGCACGCCCTCACCTGGCGCCGCACGACCCGTGAGTACCCGTAGGGCAGCGCGCCCCGCGCACCTGCGATCACGCTGCACTCCCACGCTCATCTACACTTCTCTAGCTTACACTATACACACCTCAACATATTCCATATCCTTTCGACTGCCAACCCCTCTCTTGAAATTTCGGCAGAGTAACGCCTAAAAACTGGCTATCCTAAAAATTTAAAACCCTGCACACAGTTCACCAAAAACTAACAATATTTATCTATCCATCATCTAGAGAAATCACCATAACACAATCAGAGTGTGAAGACAACGAAAATCCATCAATTTCAAAAGAAGAAAATTCACAGTATAGAGCAATTCCAAGCTCCTACATGTAAAATATATGCGTACGTCGCAAAAATCACACGCACTCCATATACACCTATACACTGACGCATCTACAACTCATCTCATCGACTGTACATAGTCACCACAAAAGAAAAATACCCGCAAACAAACCAGGTCACCACCTACCATCTCCACGGGTCGGGTCGCCCTAACAAAATCCGCCATCCGGTGCCTCGATCGCACGCCGCCAACCATCCTATGCCTCAGGACTAGGCTCTCGAGGCTCACTAGCAAGAATGTCAGCACCTACACCATAGAATACATAACATAAGCCTAACGCTCAGTAAGTAATGCGATATGAAAGTAAAAAGCCGACAATGCAATCCTATCACATGCAGTCTTTACACTCACACTCATGTTGTCACATCTGTGACGCGTAGTGTAGCCACACCAGGGTAAGGAGGAACCTAACGCCACCCTACACCCTGACATGTCGCCACCGTCCCGGACTCCCCAGCAACGAGGCCCACAAGTTACACACACGCATCACCACACGGCAACCACATCAGGGTAAGGGTGTACCTCGCGCCACACTACACCCTGACATGTCACCCCCATCCCAACCTCCCCAGCATGGGGCCACAGTTGCCACATACACACGTTTCGCGACAACCCAGCCGGCCCACTCCTCAAGCGAAATCCGCGACTGGTGTTGCACCGGCCCACACACTAGTAGGATCCACGGTACCACTGCCCACCACCCTCACCGTCAACACATTCACGCCGCATAACGGCCCAGCCGGCCCACCCCTCGAGCGGAATCTGTGACTGGTAAAGCACCAGCCCGCACACTAGCGGGATCCGCCGTACCACCACCACACGGCTCACCACGTACTCAAAACATGCTCAAAAACAATTTTTTGTTCATGTTTTTAAAATATGACGCATTTCAAACAATACGCACGCACACCACAATCAATCACATAAACCCTAAAGTTCTACAGTGTAGGCCCACTTGGGCAAGACGCATGCATTCACTACTTACCTAGCGTTCTAAGCTCGCTCGATGCACAGTTTTATCAAAAAGTGTCTCAACTTAAAACACAAACAACCACTCATCAATATTTATCTCAAAATCCACCAGATAGCTAAAAATAACCTTCCTCAACTACACTCATGAAATTCTAACTAAAACGGACCATTGGTTTGGTTTGGCCTAAAACCAGCCCAAAGTTCGGACGCGCATAACTTTTGCGTCCGTTAACGGAATCGAGTGATTCAAGTGGCTAAACGTCCCCTTAGGAACCTAATCTAACATACTAAAACGGATTTTAAAATGGTAAGCCGCAAAAAGGCAAAAAATGCTATAAACTGAATCTGCCATTTTTTTATAAAATTTCAACCTTTGTTTTTCTTCAACCAAAACTCACTCAATTTAGCTTTACACACCAAAAACAGCCATGCCACTATCACACGTCAAAATTCTACGAAAAACGCTCAATAATTTGATTTGGACCAAAATCTGACATAAACTTCCGACGCGCATAACTTTTGCGTCGGATATCGAAATCGAACGATTCCAGTGACCATACGTCCCTCTAACCACCTATTTTAACCTGCTCAAACAGAATTTAAAACAATTAATCGTAGCCCGGAGAAAATCCCCAAAAACAGAACTGGTTTTATGCTCAGACATGTCACATTTTCGGTTTCTATCCACATCCACCAAATTTTCTCGCAATACAACCACATTTCAACTCACCTATGCATACATTAACAAAATTGGTAGTTCCCAAATAAAAAAAAAAAAATAGAATGGCAGCACAAAACCCTCACGATCCTCTGCCCATAACCGTGCATTTCTCAACCGGATCATTGCACCATAAAATTCACTTCTATCCCTCTTAAATCCTAGCACGAAATTTCAAAGACTTAAAAGGAAGAACAATTTCACGCTCGGCCATCTAAGCAGGACAAAACCGAAAGGAAAAACTCCCTGTCCTCGGTCGATTTCGTTGCAGGAGGACTGAGCCACATAGTGGCTCCAGAATACACACACATTCGGTTCTAAAATGCCCCAACAATCGAGCTCTAACCGTCGGGAAATCAACAACAACCGAACTTCCACGCTCGGTCGACAGAACCGAAAACAGGGGAGAACTCACCTTCGGTTTTTCAGCACGGGAAGGCAAAACAGCTTCTCTCTTCAGCTCGCCGGAGTACTTTGGGCACCGGCGTCTCTCCTTCGGCAATCGGTCGTCGGCGGTTTCCTTTCCCCAACCTCTCTCTCGCTTCCTTTCTCGGCCTCGCGACAACACGGTGGAATAGCTTCCACCTGAAGCCATTCCACCATATAAATTTTTGTTATTAAAATTATAAAACTTTTAATTTAATTACAAATTACCAAAATGCCCTCACATGTTTTAATCGTCCGTAATTTCGTTAATTTTGGGTACACTCGACTTTAAAATTTCCAACCAACCACAAAACCAAACTCCAAGTCTTATAATTTAATTTTTCCGTTAAAACATTTTTCCGAAACTCCAACTGAACTTAAATTAAAAGTTTCGGGAATAAAATTTAAAAATCCAAAATTTTCGGCTTATTACAACATTGATGGTTTTCATGTTCATCTTTGCACTACTTACTAAGCCTTAGACTGACATGTGTTATTTGACCAGGAGAGTGAGTTTCCCAAGCCTAGCCAGGAGTAACGGATAGTTGGCGGCGTACCACCGTATACTAGCAAGTGGAGTTTGTTAGGGCGACCCGACCCAATGGAGCTAGGTTGGTATGGTGGGGTTTATAGGGATTTATTTTGTGGAAACCAGGTCACGTGTATGGAACTTGTGTTTAAGTTTTGATGTATAGACGGATTTTTTTTAAATGTTAATAGTCGTGATGTTGTATAGCCAACTTTGGAGGCTAATTAAGGGATTTTGGAATGAATGTGAGGGTATTGTTTTAAATGGTGGAAGCGTTTCGTTGTTCGTTTCCTTTTCCTTGAGTTGAAGTTTTTATTTAGGGCTGCTAGTGTGAAGTTTCGACCTATCCGCATAGGTGTCGACCGAACTAGACTAATGTCGACCGCGAGGGACGACCTACGGGGACAGAGCCAAACTAGGTGTCGACCTGTGTGTTTAGCTTTCGACCGGTTAGTGTAAAAATGATAAATGTGTAAACTGCAAGGTTTGACCGAGGCAAATAGAGAGGATTATAGTGTCGACATGTGAAAACAGGTGGCGACCGGTGAGTGATATAAACGTAGGGGTGTCAACCGCAAGGTTCGACCGGGGTGAACAGAGAGAATTAGAGTGTCGACCGGTGCAAACAAGTGTCAACCGGTACAAACAAGTGTCGACCTATGTAAACAGAGGCAACCGAAGTGTCAACTTGTGTATATAGGTGTCGACCTTGATTGCAAAACAGGTCAAGTGTCGACCGAAGGATTTGGAGGTCGACCAAAAGTTATTGTTATTGTTTTAAAACTTGAAATTTCACTTAAGTCGAATTTGGTTAGAGTCTTCCATTGTATTGTTTAAAAAAATTGTGTTTTCAACGATATCGTTTTAAATTGAGGAATAAAATTTTAAATTTTACGCGAATTTGTTCAATTTTTATGAATAAGGATATGGTTAGTGACCTGGGTCTGGGGATGACTCGAGGGCGTTACAGTGTTGGTATCAAAGCGAATCAAAAACCAGTGGATTTCCGAGGCGTTACAGTAATAGTATCAGAGCGAACCAGAAACCAGTGAATTTTCGGGGCGTCACACCATAATGCAAATATTGTTTAAAAATTATTCATATGTTTGTGATAGTTCTACTAACTTAATTGGTAGTCATTATAAAAAAAATATCACTTAAATTAACAACAAACCTACACAAAAACTATTAAATGCTAGTGGTTATGATAATTTTTTATATTCACAAAATATAATGAGAGAAGAAATAACAAAACTTGTAGAACAATTCGAGTTACATTTATCTTTCACTGATAGTGAGTTATTTGAAAATTTTATGAAAGAGTATGTTATTCCTAATTTTAAATGTATCTCTCAAAGTACAACAAGAAGTTATATTATTAAAATATTTCAAGATATAAAAAATTAACTAACTACATTTTTTTTGCAAATGTCCTATTAATGTTTATTTGTATCATCTCTGATTTATAAAGTGCACGTAATGATATATAATCTTGTTATTACTTATCATTTTATTGATAAATATTGTCAATTAAATAAAAAAAATTAGAATTTTGTAATTGTGAATATTCTCACAATAATATTACTATTCATATATATACAGTGGTAATATCGTAAAAATATTCTATTAGAGATAGAATATGAACATCACTCTCAATAATATCATTGCTAACGCTATTGTTATTTATCATTTTAGAATTTATTTTGAATTAACTCTTACTCACGATTCTCTTTTCTATCGAGATGTGTATGTCATTTATTGAACTTAGTTGTTGAAGATAGTATGACAAATATTTTAGCTCATATTAAATTAATTAAATCCGTAATTTGTTATATTATTGGATCTAATTGAAGATATCATTGATGTAAAAATTTTTGTAAAGCTTGCCAACTTAAACAAAGAAAATTAAAAGTGATACAGATAATAGGTGGAATGCGATTTATTTAATGTTAGAAAATATTAGGTCATATTGACGAGTTATTAGTGCTTTTATTAACAATAAAATACAAAGTATTAATTTTGATTAAACTAGTTGTGATATAACTAATATGTTTTTTTATTTTTTAAAATCATTTTATGATAGTACAAATAAATGCTCGATAATTTATTATCTCACTTCTCATATTGTTCCCCAATAAATTTAATAAATAATTTTGCACAATATCAACAAATAAATTAATTTTGTGATACATTTAATAAAATAGAAATAATATTTAAAAAGTATTGCCTTGACATTCTTCTTTTTTTTTGTTATGCATGCATAATGAATTATAAGTGTAAATTAAAGTTAGTGTGTTTCATTACTAATAGAATTTCTAGTAATTTATATATTATTTCTTTAATTTCTAATGATCAAATATAACACATGGCATTACTAGTTTATATTCATTTTAATATTAGTCGTTCATGTTCTTCTTCACATAGAGATAACTATACTAGTTCTAGTAGTTGTGGTAAAGCTATAATAGCTCTATGATTTGGTATCCATTGTATATGGAATGAATTGGATACCAATATTTATTTTAGTTCACTACGAGATAATTTTATTATTTAGATGACTAATTATCATATTTTAACACTATAATAATAAATATTTACTATAGTTTTTAATAACTTAATTTTAAAAAATATCTAAAATAATATTATTTATGTATGTTCGGCTCGTTATGTAACACCTGGAATTATTCGAGTTTTTGTAATTATAATCATTGTAGTTTTGGTTGGAATGATGAGCGGAGAATTTCTACCCTGAACTAAAAGATTATTTTGAACCTAGTGGAAAAGAGAAAAATTTAAGAATCTAGTCGGAGTTGGATGGTATAACAGATTTAGTAAACGGTTAAAGGTTGTGGGTGAAATAGTAATTAGGATTAATTATATTTAATAATATAATTAATTTTATTGAAAAATGAATAATATAACAAAAACACAGAGGAGAGAAACGCAGACCCCCCCCCCCCCCCCGGTTCTGTTTTCCTCTCCCCCGTGCGTGAGATGCTCATTCGACGACAATTTCTCCTTCGTCTCTCCTCCGTTCTTCAAGATTAAGGTAAGTTCTCCTTATTTCTTAGTAAATAGTTAGTCTTTTAGCGATTTTAAGCGATAGAAGTGGAGTTAGAGAGAGTTTTGGGGTGAACCCTAGGAAGGAGATACTAAGTTTAGGGGTTTTAGTCGATTTTTGTACGTATGTTGATGTTTAAAGGAATAGGAATGGATTATAAGTTTTTGTAGAAAAGATTGAGTGTGTAGATAACCGAATAACCCGGGTTACGGAATGGTTTCCATTCGACCAAGGTGTATGTGTGGGATTAGGAAATTGATGAGACTATTAGAAACTATATGTCACGAGAAGCCCGTAGCATTTCGAATCGTCCAAATCGGACGAGTATTGGCGGAGCTATGAATTTTTGAAAGGTTAGTCGGAGCGTTAGTTAGAATTTTGGTTTAAACTGAGTGACGATTGAGTGGTTGATTCCTTTAAAGTTTTACAGAGTTAATGGAAAATAGAGCTAATAGATGTGCGATTTTATAGGTTTTCAAGTTAGCGTGCGAGATTTGGATTACGAGTGCTAAGGACGCCAGGTAAGTAATATAATAGGTGTTTTGCTTTCGGGCATACGTCACATTTTAGTAGGTTGCATTGCACGTTTATTTCATGTTATGTTTTATTGCTTGTGCATCATAGTTTTTATTTATGAGACGAAACAAAAATGAATTTCCATGTTTTTATGAAATGAAACAGTAGGATGAGATGAAATGAATGAAATGAGAAGATACGTAAGAAGATAATAAAGGTGGGGTTTAGTGGTTTTGTCCCGAGAGGTAGATCGCGAGGTATATCACTCCCCCTCCGCTTTACGTGGTGACCTTGCCCCGAGAAGTGGACCGCGATGTGTATCACTTTACTAGATTAAGGTTAGCATTGTCCCAAGAGGTGGATCGTGAGGTATGTCACCTTGATCTATCACGTAAAGAAGAATCCAGTAATAAGAAGATAAATAAGATGTAAGAAAGAGACGAAACTGTAGAAACTCCATATGTTAGGATGTGCATGTTTTTTTTTTGTATTTAAATTTATATGCATTACTTACTTAACATTAGGTTAATAGTTGAGTGATGTAATGTAGGTGATGATGCAGCAGCTAGTGAGTATCCCGAGCATGCCTAGGACTAGCAGACAGTTGGAGGAGGATGCTCGTGGGGCGACTAGGCCAGCTGTTGAGGCGTTTTGACAATGGCAAGTGTAAATATGAATGGTAAGATATTTTGAATCGTATTTAGTTATTTTGATGTAAAGAGAAATTTGAAATTAGGTTGAATATTTTGGTGTGCATAACAGGTTTGAAAAATTGAGTCGAGAATTGGATTCATGGTTTTTAAACGTTTAGTCAAAACCGTGTTGTTTTGTCGAATTCTACTAAAGTTTCTGAGGTGCAAGGTGTCAACTGAAGTACATAGGTGTCGACCGGTCAGTAAAAAATGGAGGGTGAGTGTCGACTGCGAAGCTCGACCTGCATAGGGCAAAGCCGAAGTAGGTGTCGATCCCTAGTTACAGGAGTCGACCGGTCCATGTAAAATTGGTAGGGGTGTCGACTGCGAGGGTCGATCGGTGTAGGCAGAGAGAATCAAGGTGTCAACCTTCAACAACGAGTGTCGACCCCTCTCTGAAACGAGTGTAGAAGTGTCGACCAATGAAAAGACCCGAGAGAAATGTAGTGTCGACCAGCGTTTGTCAATGTCGAACGATGAAAACCCGAGACAACTTAAGTGTCAACCGGCTCTTGCAGGTATCAACTGGTCTCTTTAATTTTTATGTTTTAAAAGTAAAGTTACTTAAACCGATCTTAAACGAGTTTCCGCTGCAGCATTTATATGTATTTCTTTTGGAAGTCGTTTTGAGTAAAAAAAAAAAGAGTCGTTTTAAGTTGAAAAACAAAACTTCTCAATTTCTAGGAAATATTTAGTAGAGAATATGAAGGATGATGACGTGTAGTAGTTGATAGCGAACCAGGAATCATAGAGGATTTTCAGGGTGTTACACGTTATGTTCATTATGTCAGCTCGAGTTGAAAATTTGTTAATATCAGCTCGTTAGGCTCGATTGGTTCGTTAAGTTTGATAGGCTTAGTGAGCCAGAATTTTTCAAGATCGGATCTACCGACTCGTTTAAGATTTTTACATGGACTTTTGTACTAGATCCATCAAGAATGAACTTTATCCAGAGACCAACTATCAAATCAAATATTGAATACACAATTTTTTGAACTAGAATTGTGTGAATCTAAAAGCAAAAGATTTCTTGTAACGATGCCCCACGTGACACCTTTGACTTTGGTCACAAAAAAAGCGTGAATAAAATTGCTTCTTAATTTTGGTTTGGTTTATTTTAGGTTTACTGTTTATTTCTTTAACCAGGTTTGGTCTGATAAACCTTTTAGGGCTTCGTTTTGTTTGTATTTTGGACGACTTTTATTGACGATTATCTGCAGAGGAAAATAGGTGATGCGGAGAGAGGAAGAGGTGATGGCAAAAGTTCTTAATTCTGTTAAGATTTGAGCTCAAGAGTAATTGGGTTGCTATTCTGGTGTTCTTTTGTAAAGAGCTCTTTATTTTTTCTTCTCTATTGGTATTCTCTATAATGGAAAACAGATTCTATTCTCAATGAAATCGTTTCTAAGGCTGCATTCATTGACGTAAGATTTTACATCCGACCCACGTTAAATCTTCTGTGCCTTATTTTATTTTTGTTGTGCTATTATTATCTGCATGTTTGGCTCTGGTGTTCGGTAAGTTAAAATTCCAACAAATCGTGCACTGAGCGTGGATTGCTCACTTGCGACTTTCAGGTTCTTGTGCTCTGTTCATTGGTTTAGAAAGGGATCCAAAAATTTTGGATTGTGGTTCTGTTTTATTGGTTCAAAAAGGGGCTCGAAAAATTTAGACTGTGTTTTCTGTTTTCTTGGTTCAGAGGGTCTTTTTGATGTGAAGTATTTTTTGTTGTTGGTATCTTTCATTTCGGGTGTGGTTGAGTCAACTGTTTGGTTTCCTACTGTTTCGGTTTGGTGATCTTGTTTACAGTGATGGTTAATTTCTTTTGAGAAGTTATTGATAGGAAAAAATGAGATGGATAAATTCACTGATGAAAATGATTTTAGTTTATGGAGAATTAAGATGGAAGCGCCGCTCATCCATCAAAGACTTGCTCAGGCGATTGATTATGACAAAATCGACGGTTTGTGAGCAACCGATAAAGTCAAGGCTGATGAAATAGAATCTAAAGCTCACAGTGCAATTCTTTTATGTATGGAAGATGAGGTACTTCGGGAGGTGGCAAAAGAATCCTCTGCCCATTCGGTTTGGCTGAAATTGGAAGCTCTTTTTATGAAATGGTTCTTGACAAATCATACTTGAAGGAAAGATTATACACCTTAGCTATAGATGACACCAAAGAAATGAGAAAGCACCTTGACAATGTCAACAAAATCGTATTTGATTTAAACAGTATTGGGGTGAAGATAGCTCAGAAGGATCAGACAATAATAATTTTAAGTTCTTTACCCAAGGTATACAAGCATTTTGTGGATAAAATGTTCTACGATGAGGAAACCTTGATGAAGGCCGAAGTTAAAGCAACATTAAAGTTTAAGGAATTATAGAAATAATACGAAGGAAAGATGAATTCAGATGGTGAAGGTCTGGCCGCAAGAGGAAGACCGAAAACAAGAGAATCTAAGCATCATAAAGGCAAGTCGAGATCAAAGTCAAAACAACGTAGGAAATGTTTTTATTTTAACAAAGAAGTCATTTTAAAAAGAACTGTTATGAAGTGAAAATAAACTAGATGAAAAGAAAGCGGAGACAGGAGATGAATCAATTGTATTTAATGGATATTAGTCATTCGACGTTCTTATTGGTTCAGAATTGGAATCAGGGGAACAATGTGTTCTTGATTCTGGCTACTCATTTCACAAGACATCCAAGAGAGAGTGATTGCAAAATCTCAGATCTTCTCAAAAGTCACATGGTATATTAGACTATGTTCATTTGGATGTGTGGGGGCGAAGAAAATTTCTTCTAAAGAAGTGACCACTACTTTGTAATGTTTATAGATGATTACTCATAGCGTGTGTAAGGAATAAGGATCAAGTCTTTGATATATTGGAAAAGGAGGTTGAAAATCAAATAGGAAAGCGGATTAAGAACCTGAGCACTGACAATGGCATGAAATATTTCTTGGCCAACTTTTATTAATTTTGTAAAGACATCAGACTGCTTTGAAAACTTTTAGTTGTACTGCGTGTGCTCACATCGAACAAGATAAGCTTTAGCCAGGTACTGTGAAATGTGTATTTCTTGACTATCGTTAAGGTGTGAAATGTTATAAATTATGGTGCATTGAAGGGAATTGATAGAAAGTAATTATCAGTCAGAATGTTTTTGTCTTTTATGAAAAGAGTTTTCTTTTTACCTAAAAAGAGCAAAAATTGGTTGAAGCTTATGAGAAAATACAATTTGAGGTGGAGCAGAATGTTAGTCAAGAATCTAAATCTAAAAATTAGGATAGTGATCAACAAAGTTATGGCCGATGATGATGCTGAAAGTGAAGATAGTAATATGTTGACTATCAGGTAACAAGGGACAAATCAAGAAGGATTATCTAACCATCTCAAAGATTGAGGTACGCTGACATCATAGCCTATGCCTTATAGCTGCTGACTTGGAGAATTTTAAATATTTGTCGTTCTTGGAAGTAATGACAAGAAGTGAGAGATAAATGAAATGACATGTATAAGAAGATCGTCTTTGGAAAAGAATAATTATAATATTCTAAATTTTTTTAAGAGTTTTATTTTGTATATAAAATTATTTGATATATTAGATGAAATTACTAATTTAAAGGAGAAGATGTGAATTAATAAAATGAGAACATTAAATATGTAGGATTATAAATTGAAATGTACGTAGAAAAGCATAAAAATGAATTTTTATTTAGAATTAGATGGCTTCCTCAAGAAGCCACCCTTATTCCCACATCCAAACACCTCGTTATCCCACCTACCCACTCCTCTCTCCTCTTCACGATTATAGCCTCTCGTATGTCACTTCCTCTTCTCTTCACACTCTATCTCTCTTCTTTTCTTTCTTCCACAAAGAAGCACAGCAGAAAGCTTCCTTTCCTTTTGATTTCTCTTCCCTAGTCGGCTCTCCCTTCCTCTCCTCTTGGACGATTCTAAGCATTAAGGTTTTCATGTTCTACGGTTAAGATTATGGATTAAGATAAATTTGTTAAAGATGCCACGTAAATAATGTATGTAGTTATGTTGTCTCCGAGCCTATATCACAGAATGTTAGGAATTATGTGTGGGTTATGTATGCTTTCTTTTATTTATACATCATGTTTTGGAAAGTTATCGAAGATGAATTGTACATAAGTTTTCATGAACGAACAAAGAAAAATGGCACGAAAGGTAAGAGTATTATGACACGTATGAGTATTATGACACACACTTATATTACGACACGCATGAGTATTACGACACAAACAAGTATTACGACACGCACCTGTATTACGATACACATGAGTATTACGACATGCATTTGTATGGTGGCACACATGAGTATTACCACACGCACATGTATTACGACACGCATAAGTATTACGACACGCATTTGTATTGCAGCATGCATGAGTATTACCACACGCACTTGTATTACGACACACATGAGTATTACGACACGAATGAGTATTACGGTACACACTTGTATTATGTCATGTATGGGAATAAGAAAAATGAATATGAAATGACTACGTATAGACTACATGTATTAGGATGCATATGAACTGTTTTCATTCATTGTGCATTACTTGTTAAGCATTAGGCTTATAGATGAGTTTTGTGATGTAGATGATGAAGTGTAAACTAGTGAGATTTTAGAACCACTACAGGACAAAGAGGCGCAGTTAGAGAGATGTATCCATGGCGCCGATTTGGTGGATTTTGTTAGGGGGATTCTAATCCGTGGGTGGGTATGTATGTGTTGGGTTAGCTTATAGGTTAGATTTTTTGGAAAATGCATTTTGTTATAGAGATGTATTGTATAGGAATGGGTAGATTTGAAAATGAATTTGGTATGACATGATGGATAGATATTTTTGAATGAAAGTGGATAAATTTTTTGTGTTTTGTTGAAAGGTTAAAGATTTGGTTTTGAGTTTATATGTAGAGGAATTTTTAGGAAATTGAGGTGAGATGAGTTTTTAGGTTGATTTGGAGGTTTTTAGAAAGTGTGATTTAGGTTTGGAAGGAGAAAATAGGAAAAAAGAGGATTTGGATGAGCTGGGGCTTGCACAGGGTGTGCGCGTGCACGTGCGAGGTGCGCACAACCGATCAATCGCCAGATGAGCGCGCGCGAGGTGCGCCTAGTCGATTGATTGCCAGATGGGTGCAATCGATCGGCATTCGTAGGTATTAGGCGTGGCGCGGGCAGAGTGTCTTCTGATCGATCGGCGCTGGGCACGCGATCGATCGGCACTTGACGATGCAAGTGAGGCACAGGTAGAGAGGATTTTGATCGATCGGCGCTTGGCGCCCGATCGTTTGGCTAGACGTTACCAGGCGAGGGTGTTGTGTGTGCAACCGAGAGGATGATGCGTGTGTCGAGGGGCGACACGCGCAAAAGGCGCCCGCAGAGGGCGCAGTGCCGTGGAGGATAATGCAATTGCCGATTGATCGCTGGCCATTGCCGATTGATTGGCTGATTATGTTGTTGGTGCGATGGCACCAGAGAGGGTGCAGATCAGTTGGCGGGGTGTGCCTCAAACAAGCAACTCCTGCGCAGCTCGCCACATGCACCAATTTTTTTTCAAATTTTTGTTTTTCCAAAATTTTTTATTCCAACTTTGAATGAATATTTTTAAACATGTTTCAAAAATATGTTCCACTTGTTTCAAAGAGTTTATGATGATTTTAATTAAATGGTTTTCCCAATGAAAGGGGATTGATTCCACTGCGTATTTTTGATGAAATATTAATGCTTACAACAAATGTTCATTTGAAATGCTTTAATGTAAAAAGTACAAGGTGTCGAGTGAGCAGTCACGGCCTGGGAGACCATAGGGTTCTCAGGTTGTGACAATAATACTTGCACTCTTGTTGATAAACTCAAGCATCAAAATGTGATTGGATTGCAAGTGGATTGATAAGATAAATGAATGTATTGAAGAGATGGAGTTACCTAGATACAAAGTCAGACTTGTTACAAAAGAGTTTGCTCAAAAGAAAGACATTGATTTCAATGAAATTTTTTTCCTTGGTGGTAAGCTTAACTTGAATTGAGATTCTTTTATCTTAGGTTGTTGTCAATGATCTTAAACTTGAACAAATGGATGTTAAGACAACTATTCTACATGAAAATCTTGAAGAGACTATATACATGACTCAACCGAGGGTTTGAAGTTTCAAACAATGATAAGGTAAGTTTTTTGAAAAAGTCTCTATACACTTTAAAGCAATCTCATATGCAATCAAATAAGAAATTTGACAATTTCGTTACTTCAGTTGGCTTCATCAAGTGTGAGCATGATAGTTGTGTATATGTAATGGCATTTAAGGAGGAAGAAAGTATGTGTATTCTTATGTACTTCAATGACATTCTTATTGCTAAGAAAACATAGTAGAAATCTCTGTTCTAAAGCGTAATCTTGGTCAAACTTCTGATAGGAAGAACCTTGGGGCAACAAAGAAAATCTTAGGAGTTGATATTTTTAGATATAGAGAGAAACTATTGATAAGGTTATTTGAAGAAAATTACTTGAAGAGGGTCCGCCAAAGATTTGAATTCAATAATCTCAAAAGTGTTAACACACCACTTGGAGGGCATTTCAAAATTGTCAAAGCATCAGTTGCCAAGTTCAGTAACCCGGATCGATCTGATTAACCTTTTAGGGTTATTTGTTTTAATAGTATTTTAGATGTGTTTTATCGGTAATTCTGTGTAGAGGAAAATATGTGATGCAGAGAGAGGAATAGGTGATGACTAAAGTGCTTGATTCTGTCAAGATTGGAGCTCAAGAGGAATTGGGTTGTTGTTATGGTGTTCTTCTGTAAAGGTGTTCTTTATTCTCTATTGGTATTTTTTGTAATGGAAAACAAATTTTATTTTCAATGAAATTGTTTCTAGGGTTGAGTTTGTGGACGTAAGATTATATTCGAACCACGTTAAATCCTATGTGTCCTATTTTATTTCTATTGTGCGATTATTATTTTCATGTTTGGCTCTAATGTTCAGTAAGTTAAAATTATGACAAAAAGACGATCTTTAGTAGTAAGTGAATCATGTTTAGAAGTAATATAACCAAAAGGTTATTTTATGCAAGAAGACATAGGACCCAAGAAACATTAGAACTCATAAATTGAGTGCATGTGGCTCAATGTCTACATAGAATAGAATAGAGAGGGTTATGAATATTTTATCACTTTTATTTATAACTACTTAAGATAGTGTTCACCTAATTAAGCTTAAGTTTGAAAATTTTGGTATTTTTGTCAACAACTGTCACATTCTTAAAAATGATTGGACAATTAACTTCAAACCATAGAACAAGATAGTTTTAGAGAAGTTATGTTCAGATGCGATCAGCTCTCTTCAAACGATAGTTGCTGTTCCACCTCGTACCAGGGGAATAAATATTTTAAGTCAGTTCATCATTATAGCTTGTAGTAGTAAAAGAGTACTATGACACAAGATGCTTTCACTGAGAATAGTAAGAATGATTGATTGTTATATAGATGTATAATACAAGACTCTTACATAAAAGCATGACTTGAGGCACTAGAGATGAAATCTAGTATTCCAACTCGATTTGGGATCCCGTGGGTTTACTTGAAGGTGTAAGAATCATAAGAGTATAAATTGGTCTATAAGAGGGAAAGAAGAGTTGATAGGAATGTAGAGACTTTCAGTAGATGGACTATGAAAAAACATTCTCATATGTAACAATACTTAAGTTCATTCAAATCTTATTTTCAATAGGAATAGCCATCTTGAGGAGACCATTTATAATGGTTTAAACCTTCAATATTTTATTATCAATAATGTATTGTAAATATTTATTATAAATGATGGAAGAATATAAATTATGGAAGTTATATTGAAGAAATAGTATAAAATTCTTGAGAGTCCTAATAACGAAACTGTTTTGCAGGAACTAACTTGATTGTAAGTGTAATAACTTTTACTGTGATAATTGAATTACTTTGAAATTTAACAGTATTAAACTAGCTATGTAGAGAAAAATAATGACTTTGAAATGAAAGAAGTTAAATATATGTAGCAAAAATTATTCGCTTTCTAATATGATGAATGCAATTTACTTTTAAACTACACTGTTTTGATAAATGACTTTAAATTATATCTTAGAGTGAAAATTTGGAGAAACTTAAAGAATAAAAAATGTTTTCAAATACTTAGTAGCATATATCCATACGGTCACGACCCGCAAGAGGGCCTAACAGAAACGCCAGATTAAACGATCAACCTCATAGAAGTCCACCGTCTAAGTTGCGGAAGATTTTAAGAGCAATCCTAGAATTCCTCGAAAGAACAAATGTGAGAATAAAAGTAATAGTAGAAATACATAAATTAAAAAGAATACACACTAATGATCAGTACAATACCAAATAAAATTCTTACATGAAAAAAATATCAATATAAAATCTCTAGGGAAAACCACAATATCGGGAGCCGATCAACCTCGGTTACTACTTTTCTTTCCTCTACCTGTAGAGGGGAGTCATTGGGGTGAGTGACAAACTCAGTATGAGATGCTATACCTACCACTTATCTCATTATGCATGCTCGATTAAAATTAATGCACGTGTTTTTAAAATTCAAAACCAATTTCAATATTATCAAATTCTCTTATCATTTTCAAAACGATTGATGGAGTTAGTTTCAAAAATACTATAGGTATAGTAAAATAGGTCTGTATAAACCCTACGATAGTATAAAACTAGGTGAATAGTGAAAAGGGAGGTTGCTCAAGGATCCTCCGAGCCATATCACAAATAAAGGCTGCGATAACACCGACAGGGCCTCATAGGGAGAAGAGAAAAAAGTCAACCAACCAAGAGGGACACAACCACTCAATCCTGGGCCATCGCGGATACATGCACAGGAGCACACTAGGAGGGACACAACCACTCAACCCCTGGGCCCAATGGGATCGCACAATGGACTTATAAACCGGGGTTGCAACGAACAGACACTGGCCAGGTCGGGTAATAGGACTAGCAAAGCTCAGAGTCCATTACTCCATTCACGGGAAGTACCACATAACAATCAATCATCCAGGAGGGATACAACCACTCAACCCTGGGCTATATCCAAACAAGTGTGGGGAGTACCACGACAACCCTCAAACACGGGTGCGTATGGTCCCGGCTGAGAGTGCCAGACGATTATCTCCAGAATCAAACTCCAATGCACATCAAAAAATAATGGTGTGCGTGAGAAAACCAATGCATGAATAAAACACATATGCATGGTGATATAACAAATCTCACAATAAATCTCAAATCAAGCCCGTCGGCAAGGGTGGGTAAAACATGACATCCAAACTACAACAAAACATGTACATGCTTCAACAATGTAAAATGCACGTGCTCGTAAAATGCCGATGTCAATACTGGTGGTATTCCACCAAAAATAATATACGTGCATGTTAGGCTAGGTATAACGTAATAAGTATAATAACCCATAACCCTGTGGTGAGTCCTTTTAATCTCGACAGCCGGTGGCTCCTCGGGAATCACCTCAAACTTAGAAAATCCTTCAAATCTGAAAATTAACACAAAGGAGGAACCCTGTTAAAGTCTAATAGGTTTTCATAAACAATATAAACGGGAAGCCAGGGCAAGAACGAACCCAAATGGCTCAAGTCGACTTTTCGAACGGAAAGTCAACGGGACCCGTTGTGGCCCAATCGGGTCCGAAATGATATAAAGGTGCGGACAAAGATGAAAACAGATTTAAAATGGTTTGGGTTGACTTTCTGTAAAAGTTAACGTTGTTGACTTTTTGGTCAAAGTCAACAGTCAACGGACAACGTTGACTTTGACCTCAGTCAAACTCGGTTCGGGTTGGCCCAAACCGACTTGTTCGGGTCGGGTCAGAACCTGTTCGGGTCGGCTCGAACCAACTGGATCTTGGTCGGGTCGGATCGAACCAATTGGATCCGGGTCAGACTCAACCAAAAATGAGTTGGGTCTTGACCCACCCTAGGCCCAGCTCAATCTTGGGCCTGAAGTGACTCGACCCAACTGGTGTCGGGTCGGGCTTGGTAGGCCCTCATTGGGCTCGAGTCGGATCTGGCAGAACCCAATTGCGTCCGGGTCGGACCTGGCTTGGCCCAACTCGACTTTGGGCTTGAATCAGCTCGGTCCAGGGCCTGAGTCGACTCGGCCCAGAGACCGAGTTAACTCAGCCCACAATCGAGTTAACTCGCTATCGGCCGAGTCAGCTCGAACGCCGACGACCAAACATTCGCGGTCGTGAAAATCGCGATTTTCGACCCCGTTTTTCGCAAAATCTCGTTTTCAACGCCTTTCTCACCTTAAATCCGGTCGAATCCTGTCGAAAACACAAATAAACAACCTCAATCTCGGGTTTTTCAAAAATCCAAAAACTCGGACATTCAAACCCCGATCTAGAGCGAACGAGAGCTTACCTTTGAATTTTCTTTTCACTAACGTTGCTCTACTCTTCGAGACGAAGAGTTCGACACCAAAATCGCTCCGAACGGACGTCGTTTGGCCAGCGTCGATTTCCTCTCTCTCTATAAGCCGTTCTCTCTCTCTCTCTCTATCTCTCCTCTTTTCAGTAAAAACGAAAACAATAAGTTTTCAGAAGAAAACCTATTGTTTTATTTATTTATTTTATTATTTTATTATTATTTTTATATTAAAATTGTTTATTTTATTCGTATTAATTTCATTTAATGAATTTCAGTTTTCGTTTATTGAATTTTCTTTCGAATAATTATCTCGTTAAAATCTAACATCATTTACCCGAGAATTAATTTACTTAAATTACTCGATCGCTAACAACAAATTTTGTTAAATTTCTTAAATTACACGGACGTGCTACGCGTAGTTAGAAATCTGTACGCCGTACCCTGTTTAAATTTACACTTAAAATTCGCAAAAAATTTATACGAAATTTACACGAAATGTGGTAGTCAGCATATGTTGGGTAAGCAGTTTGCTTAAGTGATTAATTAAGCTAATTAAGTATGATTAGCTAGACCAGCCACCACTAAACCCAGAAGAGCGGCTCGCACTGAAACCCTGATCTGCTCCCTGCCATTGGTTCTTCCTGGTCATCTTTCTCCCCGAATACCAACTGTCTGACCCGTGATGAGAAGTAGTATCACCCGAGGTATACATCCTCTCTATCCTCAATGCAGCCTCATACGCCCCGAGCAAACTTTCATACAGGTTCACAGTTACAGTACGCTTGATGTTAAAATGTAGGCCCTGAACAAACTTGATAATCTGTGCTTCCATACTGACTCTACCAGAATAAAGCAACAGATGAATGAATCTGTTATAATATTCCGTCACAGTCATATTTCCCTGAACTAGGTCATAATAGGCTCTAATCATCATGCCTCGATACTCCCTACTGCTGAACTGGCCGTGAAATAGTGAGGTAAACTCATGTCATCTCATAGTACTAACATCGTACTGGCTGCGAATGGCGGTCCACCAACGCCTAGCTGCCTCCATCAGAAAATAAGCAGCTATCGTCACCCGAGACTCTGCAGGGGTCTGTAAGGTCTCGAAGTTAAGCTCCATCACTTCGAGTCAGTTTTTTGCCTCCACTGTATCAGTGCCACCCCCAAAAATCGGTGGGTTGAGCTGATTGAATTCTTAGAAATGAATTCCTCCAGAGACCATCTGAGTAAGGGCTGGATCCGGAATAGCAACTGTAGCTGGAGGTGGAGCCTGAGCCCTGCTCACCAAGTTCCGCAATGCCTCTAAAATAGAGGATATAGTGCTAGGGTTCTGATCGGGATTCTGAGGAACTCTCTTCCGAGGTGGCATTTTAACACTTTTGAAAAACATAAGATTGCACCGTATTAGCATGCTCATTACATAGTTAATCAGTATATTCTACTAACTGCTCATACTTGCTCTCAACATTTGTCACTAGGAGGATCATAGAACCTTGTGCTCTGATACCAATAAATTTTTGTCACGACCCGAAAATGGGCCTAACAGAAACGCCAGATTAAATGATCAACCTCAGAGAGGTCCACAGTCTTACCTAAGGCTAGTTGCGGAAGATTTTAAAAGCAATCCCAGAACTCCTCGAAAGAACAAATGTGAGAATAAAAAGAATAGTAGAAATACAGGAATTAAAAAGAATACATGCTAATGATCAATACAATACCAAATAAAATTCCTACATGAAAAAAATATCAATATAAAATCTCTACGGAAAACCACAATATCGGGACCCGATCAACCTTGGTTCCTGCTCTTTTTTCCTCTACCTGTAGAGGGGAGTTATTGGGGTGAGTGACAAACTCAGTATGAGATATTATACCTACCACTTATCTCATTATGCATGCTCGATTAAAATCAATGCACTTGTTTTTAAAATTCAAAACCAGCTTCAATGTTATCAAATTCTCTTCTCGACGCACGCCCCGCGCGCCATGCGCCCACGGCACCGCACGCATTAGGCTCTGTGCACTCGTGATTCGTGCGCCCGTGCTCAGTGCTGCACACTCGTGCGCGGCCCGTGAGCACTTGCCTTGCACTAGCGCCGCATGCCTCGGGCGCTGGCGTACCCTCACTCGGCGCTGCGCGCCCGTGCGCCTGCCTTACACCAACGTCGCATGCCCCGGCCGTCATGCGCCCATGCGCGTGCACCCTCACTCGGCGCCACGCATCCACGTGCGCCCTTAGCACCGCTCCCCTGGGCACATGCTTGGACCTGACGCTGCGTGCTCAACCACTAAGCGCTACACGACCCTCGCGCACGCCACCTCCGATATCATACATCTCTCCCAAAATTTTGGCAGAGTAACACCTAAAAATGGCTATCCCAAAACAAACTAAACCTGCATATAGTTCACCAAACCACTCTCCTAAACCATCAATCAAAACTATCCAGAAATCACTAGGAGAAGTCAGAATTTAAAGAGAATGAATTCAGCGACTAATAAAGAAGAAAATCCACAGTATAGAGCAATACAATGCTCAGATATGGAGACATATACTTAGCTACAAAATTGCTCAAAATGCCCCTCAAAACTCTAAATCCCAAAAGCAATGACCCTCAAAATGAACCCTTATCACCACCTACCGTCTCCACGGGTCGAGTTGCTCTAACAATCTGTCGTTCGGTGTATCGGTTGCGTGCTAGCAACTGTTCTACTCCTGAGGGCTGGGCTCATGAATCTCAGCAGCAGTGAACTCAGCACCTACATCGCATAACACAAAGTGTAAGCCTAACGCTTAGCAAGTAGTGTAATATGAAAAGTAAAAACTGACAATGCATTACTATCACATGCAGTCTTTACTCTCCCACTCAAGTTGTCATAACCTGTGACGCGTAGTGCAGCCGGACCAAAGTGAGGGTGAACTTCGCATCTCATTATACCCTGACACGTCGCCATCATACCAGACTCCCCAACAATGACGCCCACAAGCTACATACACACGCCACCACACAGCAACTACTCTAGGGTGATGATAGAACTTCCGCCACACTACACCCTGACACGTCGCCACTATCCCTGACTCCCCAGCAACGAGGCCTAGTTTCCCACAAACATTCATACCGTAACAGCCATCTTAGGGTGAGAATGAAACTCGCGCCGTTCTACACCCTAACACATCACCACCGTCCCGGTCTCCCCAGCAACGGAGCCAAAGCTACCCACCAACGCATCATCCTCACCATCACATGGCCACTCCATTCTGTAATTCAAAACATATTCAAATTCATTTTCGTATCATTTCAAAACATGATGCATGACAAAGCCGTAAACACACAACCAATCCTAATGTTCTGTAGTGTAGGCCCACATGGGCAAAATACATGCAAACACTACTCATCTAGCGTCCTAACTTTTTGTGGTGCTCGTTTCTATCAATCCTATAAAAACTTGAAAATTTCTAGAATTTAAATTATTTTCCCGTTAAGATTTTCGGGAAGGTCTTTAGCGGGAAATTTATTTTATAGAACTTGCGAATTTAATTTGTAGAAAAATTCGTGAATTTTGAAGTCAGGAGGATGCGAAATAACGAAGGTTCGGAGAAACGAAAACACGGAAAGGCAATTAAGTAATTTTTTATGTAAAAAGAAAATTAATTAAAATAACTTTCTTTTTTTTAAACAACCGAATGGCTTCAAAAAGAAGCCATTCGGCTGTTGAACATCGAGTGCCCGAGAGAGAAACTGAGAGGGAGAGCGGGAACCAGAGAGCGAGCAGCCAAAGATCGACAATGGAGAGTGTCTAAAGAGTTTCGACGAGGCAAGGGTGGGCGTGGTTTGGCCTTCCCGAGCTCAAAACCGAAGGTGAGCCCTGTTTTGGTTTCTGGTTTGGCCGAGCTTAGCACTCGGTTTCCTCCAATTTTTTTTTGTAGACTTAGCTGAGATATTTGAGTGAATTGGAAGTGAGAATGTGTGTGTTTAGTGGATGGATGGTAGACATCCGAGGGGGAGGGAGAAAAACCGAGAGGTTGAGCTCGGTTGAGTTGGTTTCAGCTCTGCCTATTAGTGTGTGTGTGTTAGGTCGTGGTAGGTAATCGAATTGCGATTGGAACGTGAGGAGATTTGGTGAAAATGCTGAAAGTCGAGGGGTGGGAGATTTGGATAAAAATTGAGAGGGAGTTTTCTTTCGGCCACCTCAAATTCTCGGGTTTGAAAACCCCGAATTTGATTAGATGAAGCCTGAATGGAGGAAATGTGATAGATTGGTGGAAATCAGGTTGATGTTGAAATTCAGATTTTTTTTGTGTAAAAACATGTTGTATTTTTGGTGGCCTAGCTTCGGTTATTTGTTTTTAAATTTTGTTTTAGTGGATTAAATTAGGTTGTTAGAGAAACGTTTGGCCGCTGGAATCATTCGATTCCGATAATCAACGCAAACGTTATGCGTCATCGGAAGTTACATCGAGTTTTTGAGTCAAGTGGGATTAGTGAGCGTTTTTAGTGGAATTGTGACGTGTGATGTTAGTGTTGATGATGTTAGTGCGTAAGATAAGTTTTGAGTGAGTTTTGTTGAAGAACCGAAGATGTGGAATTTTTGGATGAAGATTCGATTTTGGTGTTTTTCACCTAGCTGCGGCTTATCATTTTAAAATTCATTTTAGTATGTTAAACTAGGTCTTTAGAGAAGCGTTTAGCCTCTTGAATCGTTCAATTTTGATAACAAACGCAAGAGGTATGCACGTCCGAAGTTTATGCCAGTTTTCAGTAGAACCGAATTATCGACCTGTTTTAGTTGGAATTCTATGGGTTTAGTTGGGCGATGTAATTTTTAGCATGTTTAAAGAATTTTGATGTGAATGTTGATGAGTGATTGTTTATGTTTAGATGAACCAGATTTTTGGTGGAGTCGTGCACTGGGAAAGCTTAAGGCGTCAGGTAAGTAGTGCATGCATATATTTTACCTAGATGGACCTACACCGTGGAACTTTAGGATTTATGTGGTTTGATTGTAATGTGCATGCGAATTGTTTGACATGCATCATGTTCTAAAAGGGGAACGAAAATAGTTTTGAGCATGTTTTGATTAGATGGTGGTGAGACGCGTGACGGTGGTACCATGGATCCTGCTCAGGGAGTGGGCCGGTGCTTAACCAACCATAAATTTTGCTTGGTGAGTGGGCCGGTTGGGCCGTCACGTGGCATGTATGTGTTGACGGTGAAGATGATGGATAGTGGCGCCGCGAATTCTGCTCGGGGAGTGGGTTGGTGCATCACCAGTCATGGATTCTGCTCAGAGAGTGGGCCGGTTGGATTGTTGTGAAATTTGTGTGTGTGACAACTGTGGCCCTACTGCTGGGGAGTCTGGGATAATGGCGACGCATCAGGGTATAGCGTGGCACGAGATTCATGCACACTATGGTGTGGTTGCTGTAAGGTGACGCGTGTGTGTGGCTTGTGGGCCTCGTTGCTGGGGAGTTTGAGACAGTGGCGACGTGTTAGGGTGTAACATGACGTGAGATTCACCCTCACCCTACCACAGCTGCACTACGCGTCACAGATTGTGACAAAATTAGCGTGAGTGTAGAGACTGCATATGATAGGATTGCATTGTCGGTTTTTACTTTCATATCGCACTACATACTGACCGTTAGGCTTATGATGTGTATTCTATGGTGTAGGTGCAGGTCGCTGGTGAGCCCCGAGAGCCTAGTCCTGAAGCATAGGACGGTTGGCAACGTGCCACTGAGACACCGGATGGCAGACTGTTAGGGCGACCTGACCCGTGGAGGTGGTGAGTTTTGGGTGAGGTGTACGGGGTTTTGTTTTCTTGATGTATTTTAGGGACGATTCGATTTACATGATGTATAGTGGATAGATGTGGATCTATCCTGTTATTGGGATAGTTTTGATGGCATGTGTATATATTATATGTTTGAGCATTGTGTTGCTCTGTACTGTAGATTTTCTGCATCGATAATTTTTAGATTTATTTTCTTCCTCTCTGTTTTTCCTTTGGTGATTTTCTGGATAAAATTGGATGAATACTTTTGAAATTTTCGGGTAAGCTGTATGTAGGGTTAGAGTTTTTGGGATAGCCAGTTATTAGGCGTAACTCTGTCGAATTTTTGGGAGAAAAGTCGAGAAGTTGAGAGGTACGGAATAGGTCAGGGTGCACGCAGTGAGGCGCGAAGGGAGTGCCGGTGTGTGCGGGAGCGTGGCATGGTCGCAAGCGCATGGAGCACGCGGCCTTATAAGTGCGTGCGGCATCGGGTGAGGGTGTGAGCGCAGACGTGCAGTGCAGTGCAGAGGCAGGGTGCGTGGGGCATGCGGCGTTGTGGGCGTGCGCGTGACGCGGTGGTGTCGAGTTGGTGTGCGCGACGCCAGGAGGGTGTGCGGACGGCGCTGAAGTGGAGATGTTTGCACATGGGGCGGGCCACGTCGTGTTTTGGCGCACAACGCCGAGCCTCGAGTACGTGGCACGGGGCCTCAGACTCGTAGCGCCAAACCCGAGAGGCGCGGGGCGTGTGTTGGACTCCTTCCTAGAATTTCAAGTATTGTCGTTTTATTTTTAAGAACTCCTTTAAATTGTCCTTTTCCACTGCGTATTTTATATTGAGGATTGCGTGTTTACTCTTTGGGACGCGAGTCGTTTTCGAATCAAGTCAAAAAATTTTATACTTACAAATGTTCTTTTGAATGTGATTTGAAAATGAAAGTGGTATTAAATTGAGTGAGTTTACATCGAGTTTCTGAATGTCATATGTGTAATAGGTAGTGAGCGCACCGGGAACGTGTGGATTCTCCGGGTGTGACAAATCCCTCGGCTCAACATAATACACAAGCAACCACTCATCAACATTTGCACCAAAATTCACTGAATATGCTAAAAATCACATCTCCTAGCTAAACCAAAGAAAACCCAACTAAAATGGGTCACTAACTCGGTTCGGCCAAAAACTGTCCTAAATTTCAGATGCGCATAACTTTTTCTTCGAATATCAAAATCGTACGATTCTAGTGGCTAAACGCTCCACTAATAAGCTATTTTAACATACCAAAAGAGAATTTAAAACAATTAACCATAGCCAAGTCAAAACCCCCAAAAACAGAATCTGTTTTTTTTTTTACACTAAAACATCCGAAATTTCTACTTCAACCTGATTTCACCAATTCCTCACAAGGCAGCCACATTTCATTCATTCAAAGATAATATAAATAGAAATTAGAAATTCGAACATCAAAACCCAAATTTCAGCTTATCCTTCCCCCTCGGTTTTCAACAAAAACAAGCACTCACTGCCCTTAGTTAACTACCATAATTTTGCCTTTAATCTAAGCCAATTTCCCCACAGAGTCGGTCGAAAATCGTACCCCAACAGAGTCTCACACTTGGCCATCAAAACAGAGAGAGAGATAGGGGAAAACTCACCTATTCTTGGTCGAGGTTGGCGCAGAAAGGCCGAGTCACAAGCTGGCTTCGGCACACACACAAAAACTTCTAAAACACCCCAAAAACTGAGCTCAACCATCGGGAATTCGAAAACAACCAAACTCCCACACTCGATTGACACAAACCGAAAACAGGAGGGTGGCGGGGGGCACGGGAAAAACCGAAGCACATTTCACCTTAGCTTGCTGGGGAAGTCTTAACACTGACATCTCTATCTTTCGTCGGTCGTTGGCAGTTCACTCTCGGGTTCTTCGGGAGCTCGAGCAGTGAAAATTGAAAGGCTTCTTCGTGAAGCCGTTCGGTTTCTACACTTTTTTTTATTTAATTCACTAAATTACTAAATCGTCCTTACATGTTTGAACCTCCATATTTGTACTAAATTCGCGTTCTTTCGACCTAAAATTTCAGAAATCCTCTTCAAAATAAAAATCCTAAATTTCTTCAAATTAATAAACCTATTAAAATTTCTCACGAAATTATCTCGGGACTTTAAAATAATCTAGTAAAATTCTGGGATGTTACAGATATGCTAGTTTTCAAAATAATTTGCATGTGCGAGTTACATGGTTTTAAATCTGCATGACATTGACTTTATAAAATGTGTTATTACATGTATTTGAGGAAAATAGGAAGTTGATAATCTTGGTAAGACATGTGAACCCAACGGTTGGATATGTCTCTTCGTGTGTGATGTGTATGACTATGAAAATGAGAAGGAGATCAACTTAATGTTCTCATTGGGTTGAAAATCTCTAAACCTAAAAAAGAAGCAATGCATAGAGTCCTACAGCCCTGTCGGAGAAAGCTTGGAAATGTGTAGAATTTTGTGATCGTTATATATGTAACAACTTGAAAAATTTCGAATCTTAGATTTGATTTTCCAAATGTTTAAATTAATTCTCGTTTGGAATTTTGAGTAATATTTTAACCGGTAAATTAATTTATGAAACTTAGAATCTAAATTTAGTGACAATTTTTGAAAAATTTTAAGTCGAGAGGACGCGAAATATCGAAAGTTCGGAGAAACTAAAGCACGTAAGGGTATATAGGTCATTTGGATTTTTCTTTTATTATTTTTATTTAAATTTTTTTAAATAAAAATCAGAATGGCTTCACGAGGAAGCCATTCTGGTTGTGCTTCGGTTGATCATCCGAAAGGGGAGAACACCCCCTTGAGTGTTCAGTCGACGACTAACGACCAGAGAGATTTACGACCACTGACGTGATTAGGGAACTCCGACGGGCTGAAGGCAGTTGGTGGCTCGATTTCTCCACGCCAAAACCCGACCAAAAAACATGCAGCATTCCCCTTTTTTCCTCTCTGTTTTGGCAACCGATTGTGATCGGTATGCTTTGAGCTGGACTTCCAAAGTTCGATCGTGTAACTAGAGCATTTAGAAGGGGCTTCAACAGTGTTTAACCATTTATTGACCGAGTGCTCGGGTTTGGAGTAAAACCCGAGACTGTTGACTGTGCAGTTTGGATTTTGGTGTTTGAAATCTCTAGTTTTTTTCAGATTATACTTAATAGGTTAGAATGTGATAGACTAGTGGAGAAATTGGTGGAAATCGGGTTGATGTTGAAATTTAGATATTTTTGTGTAAAAATAGGTTCGATTTTTGGGGGATTCTGCCTAGCTTCGGCTATTCGTTTTAAATTCTGTTTTAGTGGGTTAGATTAGGTTGTTAGTGGAATGTTTGGTCACTAGAATCGTTTGATTTTGATAACTGACATAAAAGTTATGCGCATCGGAAGGTTATGCGAGTTTCTAGCTCGGTTGGATTAGTGAGCGTTTTTGGTGAAATTTTGTTGTGTGAAGTTAGTGTTGATGGTTTTAGTACGTAAGACGAGTTCTAAGATAAGTTTTGATGGATTTTGGTTTTATTTTAGGTTGAGGCGTTTTTGACGAAATTGTGCGTCGAGTGAGCGTAGGACGCCAGGTAAATAGGGCATCATGTGCTTTGCCCAAGTGGGCCTACACTATGGAACGATAGGATTTGTTGCATGTTTATATGTGTGTTTACTTTTGTCATGCATCGTGTTTTTGGAAAAATTGTACGAAAATGAATTTGAGCATGGTTTTAAATTGTGGAATGTTGTGATGTGTGATGGTGAGGATGACGCGTGTGTGGGCGGCTTTGGCCTCGTTGCTGGGTAGACCAGCACGTTGGCGACGTGTCGGGGTGTAGTGTGGCGCGAGGTTCATACTTACCCTGGCATGGCTGCTGCGGATATGGGCATGTGTGGCAATTGTGGCATCGTTGCTGGGGAAGCCGGGACAGGGGCGACGCATCAGGATTTAGCCTGGCGCGAAGTTCACCCTCACCCTAATGTGGTTGCTGTGTGGTAACGTGGGTGTGTAGCTCATGGGCCTCGTTGCCGAAGAGTCTGGGACGGTGGCGACGTGTCAGGTGTAGTGTGGTGCTAGGTTTATTCTCACCCTGGTGCGGCTGCACTACGATCACAGATGACGATAACATGAGCGTAAAAGTAGAGACTGCATGTGATAGAATTGCATTGTCGATTTTACTTCTCATATCGCACTACTTACTGAGTGTAGGCTTATGATGTATATTCTATGGAGTAGGTGCGAACATTATTCTGGGTAAGCCCCGGGAGCCTAGTCCTCAGGCGTAGGACAGTTGGCGGCGTGCTACCGAGGTACTGGATGGCGGATTGTTAGGGCAACCCAACTCGTGTAGATGGTAGGTGGTGGTGAGATTGTTCAAGTTGTTTTTTTTGTGTCGGGATATTTATGTCATCGGATGAGTTCGTATAGGCATCTATTGTACATGATTATATGGAGTGTTTGTAGCATTTTGGTGACGCATCTGTACTTTTATATGTTGGAGCACGGTATTTCTCTATACTGTGGATTTTCTTCATTTGTAGTTGATGGATTTTCTTGTCCTTAAACTCTGATTTTTTTATGGGGATCTATGGATAGCCAGATGGATGAATACTTTTGAAATTTTCTGGTGAACTGTGTGCAGGGTTAGTGTCTTTTGGGATAGCCAAATTTTAGGCGTCACTCAGCCGAATTTTAGGGAGAAAAGTCGGGGAGTCGTGATGGAACGGAAAAGGTCCGGGTGCACGTGGTGAGGCGCGAAGGGAGTGACGGTGCGCGCGAGAGCGTGGCGCGACCGCAGGCGCGCGGGGCACGCGGCCTTGCAAGTGCGCACGGGTTACGCGGCAACGGGTGAGGGCGTGCGCGCGGACACACAGCGCGGAGGCAGGGTGCGTGTGGCACGCGGCGTTTGACAATTTTAAATGGACTGCTATACGTTTTCTGCAAATATTGTTCAGTTCAGCAGGGTTTTCTGATGTGAAGTGTCGACCTATAGGCTTAGTGGTCAACTGGACTTGGCAAGTGTCGACCTCATGGTTTGACCGACGCAGTCTAGGGGGTATTAAAGTGTCTAACCCCTGTGGTTAGGTGTCAACCGGTGAGTGCATTTCTGAAGGAGGTGTCGACCCCAAGGTTCGATCGACGCAGTCCAGAGGGTATTAAAGTGTCGACCCCTGTGGGTAGGTGTCGATTGGTGAGTGCATTTTTGAAGGAGGTGTCGACCCTGAGGTTCGACCGATACAAACATAGAGGTTAACGTGTCGATTTGCGCACGTAGGTGTCGGCCGATAAGTGTAAAACGGGGAGGGTGTCGACCGATTTTACTGTTCCTCAATTCAAGATTTATGATTCCATTTAAACGTTTATTTGGCTAGTCTTCCGCTGCAATGTTTTTTTTATTATCAATAGAGACGCTCTTAAGTCGAGGGACAAGTTTTTAAAGTGTATACAAATTTTTATATTACGATCTTACGAGTATAGTTAGCGTCCCGGGTCAAGAGGAAGGACTTAGGGGTGTTACAGTTATAGTATCAGAGGGGTGTGTATTCGTAGTGAGCACACTGGGAACGTGTGGGTTCTCGGGGTGTTACAATATATATTAGAATTAGAGTGTATTGCATTTTTAACATAAATGTTTGATTGTTAAAATATGCATTAGAGTTTTCTTTAAACGATGGTTTTAATCATGCAAAGTTCATTCTATTTGCATTAGATTTAATTGATGAAAATGATTTGAAACAATGGTTGAGTGATTTTAAAAGATTGATTTCGAGCGTAAATATTTTTATAGTAATTGTATGACTTTCAAAAGAACATGATTTATATGATTTTCAAATAATCGTCATAGTGAAAAATGAGGATTGATTCTACAAATTGTTAATAGAGTTTGGATTAGTTATTCTATATGTTAGATTTATTTACTAGGCTAAAAGCTCATTATGTGGATAATTTATATTTTTCAGATATCAAGAATATTCATCAAGAGGAAAAATACAAGCCAATATAAAGTTTGCAGAGAGCCATAGGTGAACCATCAAGGCAAATGATCTTTTTGTTTGGGTGAAATATTTGGATATCCTTTGTATAAATCTTTTTCGAAATATCAAATGTAATGACCTACTTTTGTAGTAGCTTTTGTCTTAATACTTTGATTTTCATGTAAATTTTCAATGTATAAAATGTACGTTCTTTTTTTTCATATAATGAATATTTTATGTTTTAAGTGCTTTTATAAAATAATAATAATAATAATGATTTTAAACAAAGCATTCTAATTTAGCATACCAAGTTGAAGAAGTATATTTCATTAACTCTTCGACATTCGACTCCTTTCCACTTTAGGAATCCTCTAGCTTGTCGGGGTTCGATTGGTGGAATTGGGTCCTGACACCATTTATGTAAAATTTGGTATTTTTATATTAATTAATTTTTTGTATCATTCTTGGTTAAGTTATTTTACACTGACTTGAATTGTCGTGATTGGTTAAAGTTAGTTCACGTGAGATTTTTCGATTAATTGTTTAAACTCAGTATATGTAACAATTACCATTTGGTTAAAACCTAAGCTAAATGATGTTCGATAAATTAAATTTACCTCGGATTGAATTTCAAAAACGTGAAGAGTTTCTTCAATGAGAATTTAAAGGATTTTTATTTGATAAATAAATAACTAAATAAAAATATATTAAAAGTTGTATATTAGGGAGGAAGGGTTTCCTTCCTCATTTTCTCATTCATTCGGCTATCAGTAGAGCGGGGGAGGGGGAGCAATTTTCAGATGGGCGATTCGTCGCATTTTAAGACTAGAACTCTGTTTGGGGTACTTTAAGTACCAAATTTTGTCAAGGGACTTTGCGGGTTAGCCAATCACAAACCTCCATTTTTAAATTTGGAATTTGTGGTAAATTTTAGCTTTGAATTCAAAGTTGGGAACTCAAATGTTTTGGTTGTTTCTGAGATATTATGGTGGATTTAAGTTATGTGCGAAGTTCTGAAGCAATTAGTGTAAAAATTTGATAGACATTTGGGCACGTTTTCGTCATTCCCGTCATTGGAAATTGTGAATGTGTGGACCAATGTGAGTGGTAGGTCGACACTTGAATGTGTTGACTATTGTGAGAGGTAGGTCGACCCTCCAAGGTGTTGGTCCTTGTGAGATCGGTGGACAGATTTGGTCGACCCCTTGCCTGAAGGTGTCGACCTTGTTCAAACAACATTGAACAAGATCCCTGCACTAATGGGTTGACTTGTGCAGAGTCTAAACACTATCATAGTAATTTGTTCGCGGTTGTTTATATCGCCTAGTCCGATATACTACATATCCATATTTTCCTGTGTTTGAAAGGAATATTCATGGTATTGGTTTATGATGGATTTTGACGAGTTTGTAGATTTTGAGCCAGTACTAGAGGTTATCGCTCCTGTTCATAAAAAGAGCGATCGGGGTCGAGGTAGAGTTTTATACTTTTTATATTGCATTGCAATGTCTTATAAATACTTTGGAAGACTTTAGGGTCAAAGCATGTAACAATCCCTTTTTTCCAATATGATATTGTCTACTTTTGGAGATTAGGTAAACTTTAGTCATCCCATACTGGGTGAACATTTGACCCAATCTAGCACATATTTGTTTTTCAAAGAGAACTTCCTAAGTAGTCACCCAACTTGCTACTACTTTTACCCAATCACTCTTAACTTCAAAGTTCAGATGGGATTTGGTGCAATTGTGCTACAAAACGTATTTTACTTTCTAGGAAAGACATCCTTTACATATGTTTCGTTTCGATCTTCCCCCCAAATGATGTAGGATAGCGCCCAACCCCTTTTTGGTAACGACATGAGATTTGCCTACACTCAAATTTGGGATTTGCCTACACTAGGGTTTCTCCGAGGTTTGCCCCACAATCTAAGGTTTGGCCCCCAATTACACTCATGATCTTTTGGGTTGTCACAATCATCTCCCCTTATGGGATCCAACGTCTTCATTGGCCACATCTCAGGTTGGTTAGAGGCTCTGATACTATTTGTAATGACTCATTTTTTCCAGTAAGATATTGTCCGCTTTCGGAGATTAGGTGAACTTCGGCCCATCCCATACTGGGTAAAACTTCGACCCAATCTCGCACAGATTTGTTTTTCAACGAAGATTTTCCAAGTGGTCACCTAACTTGGTACTGTTCTCACCCGAGCACTATTAAATTCGGAGTTCTGACGGGTTATGGTGCAATTGTGCTACAAAACGCGTCTTACTTTCTTAGGGAGGCATCCTTTACATATGTTTCATTTTCATCTTCTCCCCAGCGATGTGGGATTGCGCTCGACCCCCCTTTCGTAATGATTTGATATTTACTTATACTCGAATCCGGGATTAGCCTATACTCAGTTTTCTCCAAGATTTATCCTGCAATATGAGGTTTGCCTTGCAATTCGCACTCATAATCTTTTGGGTCGTCACAAAGCATCACGAGGTTACCCCAACACATTTTCTACTACATGAATATAGTTTTTTTTTTTTGTACTTTGAAAAAAATGAATAATAGGAAGGTGATAGCTCACTACTTGTGTTTCAAATCTCTAAACCTAATAAGGGTATATTTTTTATTATGATTTATGGGTAGCATCGTTGGTGACTATTGTTCGTCGATCACCTAGGGTGTCGTTGCTGGATCTTCATATCACAACTGATTTTACTTCCTCGTGGCTCATGAAATGTAGTATGGTCTTCAAATCGTCTTATTTCTTTAGTAGTGTGTCAGAAAGGTTCTTGTGTGACCCTCTTTTTTCATTGAGGACATTTTAAATGGCAATAGCAGTTCGTTGTGATACTGTGAAGGCTTTTCTGTTCCTTGTTTTCTTTCATCATTGTATTGAGTGTTTTTATTAGTCCATGGTAAGAACTTATTCTTATTTGAGTCTGTTTAAGAATGTCTAGACTTAGATGTTGGATGTTTGGATATTTTTTTACTATTTAATTTATTTATCGCAATATATTTCTTATAAATACTATGTGGACCTAGGCCCATCTCGTGTGGGTTATATGACACGCTTCAACCTATGGCAACTTATGTGGCAACACAAGCACTAGTTCCCTTTTGATTTCCAATTGACAGTCACCGAGTTTTCTCAGATTTCAAGAGGCAGCAAATATAGTAAATCAAGTTAAAATACTATGAAATTCTAACTGGAACTTACCTTGCACGTGTATGGAACACCCTTAAAATTGCAATGCAAAACTTACAGTGGTTGGAAAGTTATGCACAGAACAATTGGGTGTGCTCAAAACTATCTGTAAAACTCTATGTTGGCCAACAATGGGTGAACTTATGGACAACACAACATTTTTTGTGTAGCTCCAAATAACTTGAAAATTTACATGAATGTACTTGAGGGATGGTTGAAAGACCATAAAAATTTCAAGTGCTGACTTGTTAAGAACAAAAAGTTATGCAGTCTGAATAGGCAGCTGGTCCGCAATGGTGATAAGTAGGCACCTTTCGGGTTTATGGCTCTTCCAAGGGAAGAACACTCTAGCTAGCAATTGCTGAGAGTTTTGCACCTTTTTCCTATAGATTCTACCCTCTAAGAAGGCAGAGAAAAAAGTGATAATAAGAGTTTTAAAGAAAACTCACAAACTTGGAAACAATGTGCACCTATGCCCTCAGATTTGATTCACCAGCAGCAAGGATTTGGAACTCCGAATTTGAAAGATGAACTTCAATTTTTTATTTAGCAAAAGAGCCATGCTACAGCAGCTAAGAGAGGTTAAATATCTTCTCTAATTACATTTAGAGTTCAGCTCACAAAGAGGATGAAAGATGACTCTAAAAGGGTTGTACCATTTGGCCACCTCATTGGCCGAAAGTACAATTTTCTCTCTCCCATGATCCTTGTACATTCACCTATGCAAATGTAGCTCTTTCCTCCAAAATGTGTTCACCATGCATGCAAATGTAAACACTAAATAAACTAAAGAGTATTTGAAAGAAAAGTTCAAAAGGTGCTCGGTTACATCATTTGTCAAAATAGAAAACAAATTCCTCATTTAAGAAGGTGTGGCCGAGAGTTTGCTCTGGCTGAGGCTTGCTCTCACGTAAGCACATGGAGAGGCTTCTCCAAGTGATGCACACAGAGAGTATGCATCTGACATGCTATTGAAGGGCAATGCACAAAATTTAAGTGCTCTTAGCTTTAACTGAAAACAACCTAAAACAAAATGATCATCTTTGTGAGAAATCGAGAAATCGGCATGAAATGGAAGTTGCGATTACCAAGCAATCATGAATTAAACAAACCAGTCAAGCTGCCTCAAAAGACGCTAACTGAACAAATGAGATGGTGATGAAGACACTGGTGGTCTAAGAGGCAACAATGGCACCTTCAGAAATGACATCTGTGCGAATGAAGGAATGCTACAAGAAGATGCATGGTTTTCCACCCTCTTACTGCGGTTTCAACCCAAAAAGGCCAAAGAAGAGGATGTCGATTGAGAACTGCCAAGAAATCATTGAACTTGGTGACCATGAAAGAACCTAGCTCGGATGTTACGCAACAAGAAAAATTTGAAGAAACTTTGATGGAGTTGAAGATAAACTTCACTTGATATTAAGAGAAGGTGATGAAGACACTGGTGGTCTGAGAGGCAACAATGGCACCTTCGGAAATGACACCTACGCGAATGAAAGAATGCTCCAGCAAGATGCCTAGTTTTCCACCCTCTTGCTGTAGTTCCAACCCAAAAAAGTTGGAGAAGAGGATGTCGATTGAGAGCCGCCAAGAAACCGTTGAACTTGGTGACAATGAAAGAACCCAGCTCGGATGTTACGCACCGAGAAAAAATCAAAGAAACTTCGATGGAGTTGAAGATAAAGTTCACTTGATATTAATTTGTCCAAAATAAATTCCTTTACAATGGTGCAAAACATGTATAAATAGCCCCTGAAGATTGGAGGTTTCTGAAGAGAAAATCCAAAGATGATCGTTAAGGCCTGGCGAACTAGTCGTTAGAGCGGTGAACTAGTCATTGGACCTCAACGCCTCGGCCACGTGCTATGCTTGCGCATGTGCACCTTCGATCCTACTATCTGTTCGTGCTTGCATTATCGATTCTTAGCGGGACCTAGACATCTCTTCCGTGCACGCCCTCTAGTGCATTGCAGCATAAGTTGTATGCGCCAACAGCGACCTGTCGCCTACCTCCATGCACCCTACAGTGAAAATCTCCCTCCTGCGCATGCCATGTTATGATTTGTACCCTTGTGTGCGTGCTGTGATGCTGCTCTTAGTAGCGACCTCTTTCTGTGTGCGCTAATCCATCCATTCGTACGCACCCACCAACAATCCATGGCTCGACCATGCTTTATCTTGTGCGCACCTACCATGGATCCACGGAGCCCAGATGCCTTGCTGGTATGTCTCTTTCTCGCGCGCCTTCCTCAGTTACGTCTTCCGCGCACGCCAAAACTGAAACACTTATTAATCCTTAGCTAACCTGACACGGTGGTTCCTAGAGAAGGATCCGTGTTACCCACAACAAATGCTCGGGTGAAGGTGATGATGCAAACCCTTGGCGAACCCGAGAGCTATCTAACCTTAGGCCCACGGGTGAATGTTTTTCCGAAGAAAAAAAACAATCACCGTTGGGGCTCGGTTTTCACATCCTTGATCCTTTTAGACTCTCAATGAGAGAGGAGAGGGAAGACTAAGAGTTCACCAACCAACCTTAGAGCTTGGGGAACAATGGAGGGCTACTCCACACGGTTGGAAGAATCATGGACAAACCACTCAGGTTTACTTACTCTCAAGAGAGGGAAAGATGATTTTTCTACTAATTTGGCAAAACGTTCTTACAAACACCAAAAACGATGCATTTACAAAAATCCTAAGGTTGATGATTAGGTTAGGTCTTCCTGGAGATGATTTGGACCGTTGGATGAGATGTTAATTGGTGGTCAAGATGAAGAGTTGGGCATGAAATATGATGGTCCACATTTTGCCTGAATTTTATTAATCAATAGTGGATATTTGATGAGTCATCCATCCTTGTGAACACTACCAATCGTACCTGCAAAACTTGCCTTGAAGTGGGTTTGTTGGGTCAGTTCCTTGGCTTCATTTATTTTAGGCTGAATATTCTAACTATAATCAATCCACCATCATACATCTAATCTTAACCATACAATCTAATGCATGATATAGTTTATATAATTCATATAGATGAAAAAAGAGGTTAGAGTTTGCCAACAATAAAATAAAGGTTACATGGTTTATGGGTCGAGAAGAAAAATTCTCATTAGGCCATGTGATGAGTGTGCAAAGGTTGATCCATGTTCTTCAAACTGAGCTCCCATGTAGCATCTCCAATTAGATCAACTCCTGTAAGAAACGCAAGCTCATAAAAAAAAAAGGTTAAGTAAATTAAGGGCCTTAGCTTGAGATCTTGTAATGGGTCTCCTTGGCATATCATCCTCCCCGAGTGATTGGGGATTTGACCTCACATCCAATGACTCGGTCTCCTTTTCACTAACTTGTTCTCCAATGTATGGGGAAAAATCTTGAACGCTGAACGTGGATGACACTCTGTAATCTTCGGGTAATTCAAATTTATAAGCGTTGTTATTTATTCGCTCTAGTACTTTGAAAGGGCCCTCTGCTCTAGGAAGCAGTTTGGAGCGTCTCTTTGCCGAAAATCATTCTTTGCAAAGGTGCAAAGAAACTAGATCTCCTTCTTTAAATATAACTTCTTTTCTACCCTTATTAGCGTGTTTAGCATAGATGGCATTATTTTTCTCGATGGCTTTATGGACGGTCTCATGGAACTTCTTAATTTGTTCTGCTTTATTTATTCCTGAATGGTTGACAAGATCATTAAGTAGGGAGAGGAACAAGATCCAGTGGTGAGAACGGATTAAATCCATAGGCTACCTCAAAGGGCGTTTGCTGGGTGGTGGAGTGAAAACTTTTGTTGTAACAGAATTCTAATTAGGGTAGCACTATGTCTCAATTTGCTAAATTCTTGTCCAAAACATTGCAAAGAAGAGTGCCCAATGTCCGATTGACCACTTCTGTTTGCCCATTCGTCTGGGGGTGGAATGAAGTGCTAAAACACAACTTAGTCCCTAGTCTTCTTCACAAAACCTTCCAAAAAGTGCTTAAGAACTTGGTGTCCTGATTAGACAATATGGACTATGGCACTAACTATTTCCTTCAAGAAGAAGTAGGCTATAACAGTAGAGTCATCAGTTTTGGTGCATGCGATTAAATGCGACATTTTGGAAAAACGGTCCACAACTACCATAATAGAGTCTTTGCTTCTGCCAGTTCATGGTAAGCCTAGTACAAAATTTGTACAAGGGTGAGTAAGGATCGGTAGGGGTAGGTATAGTCCTTCGGGAAGAATTCTACTCTTGGCCTTCTTACACACTGTGCACTGTTCTATGAAGTGGTGTACACCTTTCATCATGTGTGGCCAGTATAACCGTTCTTTGAGTAGAGTTTTCTTTTCTTCGAAATTTCCTGATAATCTCCCACTATGGGCTTCTGTGACAAAACATTGCCTGAGGCTACTGTCAGATATACATAACTTACCTCCTTTTAACAGAAAGTCATCCATGATGCTATACTCTCCTTCTGCCTTGTCTTGGCATTTAAGATATTGTGACCCAAAAACTTTGTCAGATTCATAAATCGTCTTTTATCCAATCAAATCCAAAGAATCTGATTTCAAGTTTGGTTAATAAGGTTCGCTTTCGGGACAATGCATCGGCAACAGTATTGTCGGATCCCTTTAAATATTTTAGATTGTAAGGTAATCTTTCCAAAAATTCCACCTACTTTGCGTGTCTCTTATTTAGTTTGTGTTGATTCTTGATGTGTTTAATTGATTGATGGTCAGAATCGATTACAAACTCCTTGGATAAGAGGTAATGTTGCCAGTGCTCGATAGCTCGTATGACTGCATAAAATTTCTTGTCATATGTGAAGTAGTTAAGTGCTGCTCTTTTTAGCTTTTCACTGAAATATGCAAGTGGTTTACCGTCTTGCATTAGTATGGTTCTTATGCCAACTCCTTTTTGATCTCAAACACCTTGTTGAAATCAAGAAGTGCTAGGATAAGGGATTGACAAGCTTTTCTTTGGTCAGTTTAAAGCTTCATTGGCAGGCTGGGGTCCATTCAAAATCTACTCCCTTTTTAGTACAGTCTGTGAAGGGAGCTACTATCGAGTTGAAATCCTTAATAAACCTCCGGTAGAAAGAGGCTAGCCCATGAAAACTTTGGACTTCAGATACTCCATTAGGTATAGGTCATTCCCTAATGGCTTTAAACTTTTCATCGTCAGCTTCTAGACCTTCCTTCGAAATGATGAATCCCAGAAAGTATACTTTTTCCTAGACGAAGGAACACCTACTCTAATTACCAAATGACTTGGCTTGACGAAGTGTTTGAAAAAGAATCCCGAGGTGGTTGAGGTGTTAGGGGAGGTCGAGGCTATACACCAAGATATCGTCAAAGTAGACGACAACAAATTTCTCTAGAAAGTCTTTGAAAACATGGTGCATCAACCTCATGAAGGTACTTGGGGCATTAGTAAGTCCGAATGGCATGACCATCCATTCAAACAATTCGTATTTCATCTTGAAGGCACTTTTCCATTCATCACCTTCTTTCATCCGGATCTGGTGATAACTACTGATCAAGTCAACTTTAGAAAATATGGACGCTCCACTGAGCTTGTGCAGCATGTCTTACAGTCTAGGAATCAGAAACCGGTACTTGATAGTAATTTGGTTAATAGCACGACTGTCGATACACATCCTCATGGTGCCGTCTTTCTTGGGGATAAGTAGGGTAGACACAACACAGGGACACATAGATTCTCTAATTTATCCCTTGCCTAACAGCTCATGTACTTGTTCTTGTAATTCCTTAGCCTCTTTAGGTCTTATCCTAAAGGCTGGTCTATTGGGTAGCATGTCTCTAGGTTGGAGGTCTATTTGGTGATCAATACCGTGCAATGGTGGCAGGCCGGGTGGAATTCTTCAGGAAAAATATCTTGGTAGGTTTTAATGAGGTTTTGGACCGATAGAGGTATCTCGCCAAGTTCCATCACACGGTCTCTAAATAAAATAGGATCAGGGGTCCTCCTTTGATAACTAAAGATCTTAACCCATGTTGGATAAGAGAAGACTTTCCTTGAACTTCTCTTCCTTTCAAATAGCGTCATCTTGGGCCACTTGTTCGGGAGACATAGGTAACAATTTGATTAGTCGGCCTCTAAATTTTAGGGTATAGTTGTTGAGATACCCATCATGGGTTACTTTCTGGTCGTATTGCCATGGTCTTCCTAATAGAAGATGACTGGCGTTCATGGTCACAACTTTGCAAAGAACCGTGTCCTAGTACTTTCCAATAGTAAAGTCAATGGTTACTTGCTTGGTCACTTGCTTGGTCATCTTGATGTCATTTCTATCATCTAACCATCTTAATTTGTATGGCTTAGAGTGCGTAGTGATATTCAACCCTAGCATTTTTACCATCTCTTGAGAAGCTACGTTAACGCAGCTTCCACCGTCAATAATTATTAAGCAAACTTTATCCTTGACTGCATAACGACTATGGAAGATATTCTCTCGTTGACAGTCTTTTTTAACGTTTTTGGAAATTAAGGCTCTTCTTATAACCATCAGTAGAGGACCTTCTTGAGCTAGACAATCGTCGGCTTCTTGATTAATATCCTCTACTATCTCCTCTTCTTCTTCTTCATATTGACCCTTATCGCCTTCTGTTGCAGTCTACCTCTTCGATGGTCACTAGAACACTCAAAAAATTGATTAAGCCCTTGGGGCTCGGCCAAGCTGAGAAACCCTCAAGAAAAGTGGAAAAATAAGTAACCGCATGTGCTTAGAATGAAACAAAATTTTGTGTGAGATTATGAAGTGAGTGAAGTGTGTGATGGTGAAGGTCGTGGTCTAAGTTGATTGAAAATGAAAAACTTATGCACAAAACCTGCAAGTTGGTCTGTAACGCCCCGAAAACCTACCCGTTTTTGGTTCGTTCACTGCTCCGACACCGTATTCGTAACACCTCGAGTCGTCCCCGGACTTGGGTCACCAACCGTACACTTACTTGATTCCTTGATAAATTTCTTACAAAATTTAAAGCTTTTGGTTTCTTGACTCAAAACGACATCGTTGAAAGATATTTAAAAACGCCGCAGCTAAAAACTCGATTAAAATCAGTTTAAATAAACTTCACTTTTTAAAACATAAAAATAAAGAAACCGGTCGACACCTGTGAGAACGCCGGTCGATACCTTAATTCTCTCTGCCTGCCTCGGTCGATCTTCGCTGTCGACACGTCCACGCACATAATAAGACGTGGTCGACACCGGCCCCGCGGTCGACACTTCAATCCTCTCTGTCTGCACAGGTCGAACCCCGCGGATGACACTCTCACTAATTTCACACTGCCCAGTCGACACCTACAGACACCGGTCGACACCTCATTACTCTCTGCCTGTACAGGTCAAACCCCGCAGTCGACACTCGCATTCCATTTTACACTGACCGGTCGACATCTATGGACTTTGGTCGACACTTTGCACTAGCAGTATAAAAGTAACACCAGTTCGAAAGAAAACAAACAACGAAAACTTCCATGATTAAAACCATGAAGAAAAGACCTGTATTTTTAAGACATAATTTCCTGTAGTAGTTTCAAAACACAACCTTACACCAATCCCGACTATAACATTCAAACTCATCTATGCCTCAAAATCTATACACTCGACATAGACTTCTCAACACACAACTCTCAGGACCTACCTTCCGGCTTCACTCCACGGGCCGGGCCGCCGTGATGAACTCCACCTACCGGCACATGGTAGCACGTCACCAACCGCCTACACATCCTGCCTAGGCTCTAGCAACTCACTCACTGGACTCTCTGCACCTATACCACGGAACACATAACATAAGTCTAACGCTCAGTAAGTAGTACAATATGAAACGTAAAACGACAATGCAATCCTATCACATGCAGTCTCTACATCCTCGCTCGTGTTATCACAACCGGTGCCACGTGGTACAGCCGCACCATGGTGAGATTGGACTCTCTCTCGCCACCTCACAGCCTGACACGTCGCCATCATCCCAGTTCCTCCAGCAACGAGGCCGTCAAACCATACCCACGCGTCACTCCATACACCACAACATTTTCAGGGTGAGGCTGGATGCACTCGCTCCACCACCCCCTGGCACGTTGCCATCACCCCGATTCCTCCAGCAACGAGGCCATAGTTGCCCACCACCACACACACACACAGCGGTAGCTATCCCAGGGTGAGGCTGGATGCACTTGCCACACCACCCCCTAACACGTCGCCACCATCCCGGTTTCTCCAGCAACGAAGCCAAAGCTGCCCACACACGCATCGTCCTCGCCACCACACATCACACTTCATATTCGCACATAAAACCATGCTCAAATTTATTTTCGTTACACTTTTCAAAACATGATGCATGACTGAACGCAAACAGGCAAAACACACAATACATCCCTACCGTCCCATGGTGTAGGCCCATAAGGGCAATGCACATGCACACACTACTCACACCACTTACTTGGCGTCCTAGCTTTCCGTGGTGCTTGTTTCACTAAAAACCTTCTCAACCTACAACAAAAACCGTCTTTCCATCAAAACTCATCCCACTACTCTACTCACACACTAAAACCATCATACTAGCTCAATACTTAACGAACTTGCCAAAATCACTCACTAACCTATCTCAGCTCAAAAGCAACCTAACTTCCAACGTGCATAACTTTTGCGTCGGTTATCGGAATCACTCAATTCAGTAGTCAAATGTTCCAATCATAACCTAGTTTAATATACTAAAAAAGAATTTAAAATGATTAATCGTAGCTAAGGCGGAAATCCAAAAACAAAATAGGCCTTAGGGTCAAAATCCCCCCTCCTCGGACTTTCAGTAATACTCAGCACACTCCTATCAATTTATCATCAACAATTCTACAACGATCGATAATGACCCCAACGAACTTTCCAACCTTAAAATCCTAATTCCCTATCCACCAAATCTCTCTCCAAAGTCTCAGTTCAACCCCAAAACTAGACTATAACTACACTACTTACTTAGAATCGTTGAAGAGGAGAAGGAACGGAGAGTACTATCGGCTGGAAGAACGATCGCCGAAGGAAAACTTGCACGAGGGAAGGAGAAACCGAAGGGGCCACGCGGTGGGGGAGAAAAACAAGAGAAAGGAAAAGTGGGTTTTCTACAAATCCCTCTCCTATGTTGATTTATTTTTTTTTTATATATATAAAATAATAATAAACTAATTACTATTTCATCCTCACACATTAATCTTTTAATCAAATGGCTATTCAATCTGTTTCCGGTCATATTCCTAAAATTTTCTCCCCACCAATAGTTTCGAAATAATTCCCCACCTAACCTTACAAATTTTTCGCTCTCTCTTCTAAACCGAATCCCGTCGCTCATCACCCCGACAACCTGAAAATCGATGCGACAAAAAAAATACGGGGTGTTACATGGTCGATAAGTTAAGATGATGCTTTCGGCAATAACAATCTTTCTAAAGAAAGATTCTCAACTTGGGGAACCGGTTTTGGCCACTGTCTTCTTATTTCCAACCCTTAAAAGGAAGGAGAGAAAAGTGAAACACAAGCTTGAGTAACAACCTTGAGTTGTCAAGCTAGGAGGCTTCTCCTAATCGATTTCAAGAAACCAAGCACATACTTTGATGAAGGTGGTAGCTCCTTTGGTTCTCTCTAGAGAAACATGTCGATGCTCATTAAGTTTGCCAACCCAAAATACAAACACCAATGCTATGTTTATATAGACCTAGGATGGAGGGGTTTAGGCTTGAGCTTTGGTCTTCAAAACTTGGAAGAAAGGTGGCTTGTAATCGGCCATTGGTGAGGCGTTGTGCGATCGAGATGGAGGGAGCCAAAAGTGACATCAATGGCTAGCTAAATGCCAAGTCATGGATCCATGTCTCTTCCCAAAAAGGTAAAGGGAACAAGTATCTTCAAAGGGCAGCCAAGGCTGAGGCCAAATCATGAAAAAAATGGAGGCTCCATCGTGCGACTCTCCTCTTTTGTGCGCGCAGCTGAGAATATGCATGCCATGTGTCAAGGTCCGGGCTTATCCAAGGCATGTTGCCTATGGCCGCCCATGTTATTAGGTAGATGTAGTTCCTTTTGATGCACTCTAGTTGTATTTATTTTCTTTCTAATCGATGTAAGTGACTTCTCGCCACTATGGCATGTACACTCCTGCCATAGTGAAGATGGTCCAGATTGCTCTTTAGGGGGGAGAGGGATGACAGCACATAGATCCCCCAACAGACTGATGTAATTTGCTGCTAATCAATGAACAAGCTTTTTACATACTCTCTCTTTATGCTAACTATGCTCAATGATGTTTTTTTCGATTAATCTCGTCCCCTCATTGTTTACTCGCTAGATAAAAAGCTCACTCTAGCGAAGGGGGCACTTGGCGCCGTTGGTGCGCTCATTGGCTGACTCACTAAATCTGCGATATTGGGTGCCACACGGTCTTATTGATCCTCTTGAAAGTAGGATCGTGACAGTTGGTATCAGAGCCAGGTCGGCTCAAAAATTGCAAAGAAGCATGCCGAAGAAAAATACGATGGAAAAATCAAGTTCACCGTCGGGACAACTCGAGCGCCTTGTCGAGTTGGAAGAAGAAATGCAGTATCTGCAAGACATACCGGACAACATTCGATTCATGGAAGAACGAATGAAGAAAATGTCTGAATTTCCTGCTGAAATTGCGGCTGTTCACAACAGGATAGATGCCATACCGATTCCAGAGCTGATGAATCGGTTAGAGACTCTCGAATTCCGGCAAGAAAGGGGAAAGGGAGTCGAAATGGGGGAAAGTTCCACAGGCACTGTAGCCGGGATCCTGGAGCGTGTCGAAGAGATCGAGCTAGCTCATACCCGGTTGTCAGAGACTGTTTCCCAGATGATAAAAGATTTCAATACAATGTTTGATTCTCTCAAGACAGAAACTGCCGAGATCAACATTAAATTGAACCTTACTATGAGAGCTATGGAGAATCAAACCCAGGCTTCTGCTGCTGCTGAAGTTAGTCGGGTGAAAATCTCAGAGCCAAAACCTTTCAGGGGAGCCCGTGATGCGAAAGAAATAGAAAATTTCATCTTCGATATGGAACAATATTTTAAAGCCACTAGAACGGATGAAGAATCGAAAGTAACCTTGGCCACAATGCATCTTACTGGTGATGCAAAACTTTGGTGGAGATCAAAATAGCACGATATTAGTATTGGTGAATATGTAATCGATGCTTAGGAAGAACTAAAAAGGCAACTGAAGGATCAATTCTTTCCAGAGAATGTTGAATTCAACGCCCGCAGACTACTCCGAGAACTAAAACAGACTGCAAGTATTCGTGAATATGTCAAACAGTTTTCGGGACTCATGCTGAATATTAGAGATATGTCAGAAAAAAATAAGATCTTCACATTCCTTGAAGGTCTTAAACCGTGGCCCAGAACCAAATTATATGAACAAAGGGTGCAAAGCCTTTCAAATGCATTTGCTGCAGTAGAGCAGTTGTTTGATTATAACACTGAGAGCCCTGGGCCAAAGAAGAACGCCCCTAGTAGTTCAAACTCGGCCAAGTTCCAGAAGCCAAACACCGGGACTGTTGAAAAGAAACCTTTTGTCCCAAAAGAAGGTTATGAAGCAACAAGAAACACTAACTACCAACGAACGCCAAATAGGCCTATGTCGTGTTTCCTATGCAAGGGGCCCCATCGCGTAGCTGAGTGTCTGCATAGATCGGCCCTAACTGCCTTGCAAGCTTCGATTCATGATGACAACTTGGTTAAAGAAGTTGTCGAAGAAGAAACCACCGAACTTGCAGAAATTGGGACTATGACCTTCTCGTCAGCTGTACAACAACAGATGGAAGAGCTAAAGAAGACCCAAACTAAAGGTCTCATGTATGTAGAGTCATCTATCAACAATAAGTCCACCAAGAGTACAATGATAGATTCGGGAGCTACTCACAATTTTATTACAGAGAAAGAAGCTAATCGTCTCAATTTGAAGCTAGAAAAGAATGATGGTAGGATGAAAACAGTGAATGCAAAAGCAATGCCGGTGCTTGGGGTCGTAAGGAGGGCCCAGCTAAAACTTAGTGCATGGACAGGACTTATTGATTTTGTCGTAGCACAGATGGACGACTTTGACACGATTTTGGGGATGGAATTCTTGATAGAACATAAAGTTATCCCAATGCCATCGGCAAAATGTTTAGTTATCACAAGTAACAACTCAACTGTTGTTCATGCGATTCTTAAACAACAAGATGGCAACAACCTAAAGATGATCTCTGCTATGCAATTCAAGAAAGGGTTGAAACACGATGATCCAACTTACATGATTGTTTCGTTGGAGATGAGCAAGAAAAATGAGGAAACAATACACCCTGAAATTTTACAAGTCTTGCAAGAGTTTGAGGGTATCATGCCTGAATGCTTACCCAAGACTTTACCCCCACGAAGGGACATCGATCATTAGATTAAATTGAACACAGGATCTAAACCTCCTGCAAAGGCACCGTACAGAATGGCTCCACCAGAACTAGCTGAATTAAGGAAGCAATTAGATGAATTACTGGAAGCTGGATTCATCCGACCTGCTAAAGCGCCCTTTGGAGCACCAGTGTTGTTCCAAAAGAAAAAGAATGGAAGTCTACGGATGTGTATAGACTATAGAGCACTGAACAAAGTCACGGTACGCAACAAGTATCCCATCCCACTCATCACTGATCTCTTTGATCAATTATACAAGGCAAGGTACTTCACCAAACTAGATTTGCGGTCTGGCTATTACCAAGTAAGGATTGCAGACGGCGACGAACCCAAGACCACATGTGTAACAAGGTATGGGGCCTTCGAGTTCTTGGTAATGCCATTCGGGTTAACAAATGCCCCTGCAACCTTCTGCACCCTCATGAACCAAGTATTCCACGAATACCTGGATACGTTTGTCATGGTATACCTGGATGACATTGTGGTTTATAGCGAAACTCTAGAAGAGCACAAAGCCCATCTCCGCTTAGTTCTTGAAAAGCTGAAAGAAAATCAACTATATGTAAAGAAAGAGAAATGCTCCTTTGCTCAGGAGAGCATCGAATTTCTTGGCCACATTATTGAACATGGTCGTCTTCGCATGGACACTGATAAGATAAGAGTGATCAAAGATTGGAAGACCCCAGAATCTGTCACTGAACTACGTTCTTTTCTCGGACTTGCCAATTATTATAGACGATTCGTGAAGGGATTTTCAAATAAAGCTGCACCCCTCACAGAACTCTTAAAAAAAGGAGTTCCCTGGATATGGAACCCTGAATGTGAAAAATCCTTTGCCACTCTGAAAGAATCTATGATACAGGAGCCTGTGCCCGCTCTAGCTGATGTCACTCAGCCCTTCGAAGTAGAGACTGATGCCTCAGATTTTGCTTTAGGGGGAGTCCTGTTGCAAAATAGTCATCCTATCGCCTTTGAAAGTTGCAAGTTGAAAGAGGCAGAGAGAAAATACATTGCCTCCAAGAATGAAATGTTGGTTGTAGTACATTGTCTTCGTGTGTGGAGACAGTATCTCCTTGGGTCAAAGTTCCTTGTAAAGACAGACAACAGCTCAATTTGCCACTTCTTTGATCAACCAAAACTCTCAGCTAAACAAGCGCGCTGGCACGAATTAATTTCAGAGTTTGATTTTCATTTCGAACACAAGTCGGGCAAGACCAACAAGGTAGCTGATGCGTTGAGTCGGAAGGTAGAGTGCGCAAGTCTATGTTATCTATCTCAACTTCAGGCAAGCAAAGTTAATGGATCTCTGAAAGATCGCATTCAAGATAGTTTACAAGATGACCCCGCAGCTCAGGCGGTCATGCAATTGGTGAAAGAAGGAAAGACCCGGCAATTTTGGATTGAAAATGATTTGATTTTCATGAAGAGAAACTGTTTATATGTACCCCGAATTAATAACTTACGATGTACTCTTCTACGAGAATGTCACGACACTTTATGGGCTGGTCATGCAGGATGGCAGCGGACTTATGCCCTCTTGAAGAGAGGATACTACTGGCCCCAAATGAAGAGTGATGTTATGCAGTACACCAAGACCTGTTTGGTGTGCCAACAAGACAAGGTAGAAAGAAACAAGATTGCGGGCTACTGGAACCTTTACCAGTACCAGAGATACCTTGGGAGAGTGTTTCCTTGGATTTCATCACGAACTTACCATCTGCCAAAAACTTTGAAGCAATATTAGTGGTCGTCGATCGATTTTCTAAGTATGCCACGTTCATTGCTGCTCCGAGACACTGTCCTGCAAAGACGACCGCCCAACTATTCTTCAAACATGTAGTGAAGATATGGGGGATTCCTCAAAGCATTATTAGTGATAGAGATTCCTGATTCACTGGGTCCTTTTGGGTGGAACTATTTCAGCTACTTGGATCTAGTTTGAATATCTCTTCTAGCTATCACCCCCAAACAGACGATCAGACAGAACACTTCAACAGCTTACTTGAAGAATATTTGCGGCATTTCATCAATACTCAGAAAAATTGGCCGAGTCTACTTGATGTGGCGGAATTTTATTTTAACTGTCAGAAGAGCTCTTCAACGGGAATGAGTCCATTCGAAGTGGTTTGCGGGAGACAGCCGATCATGCCCCACACATTAGAACAACCTTATCCTGTAAAGAGCCCGAAGGCATACAACTTCTCTAAGGAATGGAAGCACAATGTGGAGATAGCCCGCGGGTATCTGGAGCGAGCCTCCAAACATATAAAGAAGTGGGCAGACAAGAAACGGCGGCCAATGGAGTTTAACGCTGGAGATTTGGTGCTGGTTAAATTGCTACCTGAACAACTTTGCTTTAGAGGGAAGAAAGACAAAAGACTTATCAGAAAATATGAAGGGCCTATTGAAGTCATCGAGAAGGTCGGAAGAACGTCCTACAGAGCTAACTTGCCAGCATGGCTCAAAATTCACCCAGTGATCCATGTCAACAACTTAAAACTCTACCATCAAGACGATGAAGACAAGGAAAGAAATGACATCACCAGGCCAAATATCTCCGTCAACAACCAGAAGAAGAAGGAAGTTGAAGAAGTCCTTGCAGATCGAAGCATTAAAGTGGGTCGACGACAATACCAGGAATATCTCATCAGATGGAAAGGACAAGGAGATGACGAAATATCTTGGGAAAAGGCGGAAGACTTGAAGAATTCACTACAGAAGATCAAAGAATTCAAGGTGAAGCAAAGTTGACGAGGACGTCAACAGCTCAAATAGGGGAGGATGTCAAGGTCCGGGCTTGTCCAAGGCATGTTGCCTATGGCGGCCCATGCTATTAGGTAGATGTATTTCCTTTTGATGCACTCTAGTTGTATTTATTTTCTTTCTATTCGATGTAAGTGACTCCTCGCCACTATGGCATGTACACTCCTGCCATAGTGAAGATGGTCCAGATTGCTCTTTAGGAGGGAGAGGCGTGACAACACATAGACCACCCCTACCCACTGATGTAATTTACTGCCAATCAATGAACAAGCTTTTTACATACTCTCTCTTTATGCTCACTATGCTCAATGACGCTCTTTTCGATTAATCTCGTCCACTCATCGTTTACTCGCTAGATAAAAAGCCCACTCTAGCGAAGGGGGCACTTGGCGTCGTTGGTGCACTCATTGGCTGACTCACTGAATCAGCGATAGTGGGTGCCACACGGTCTTATTGATCCTCTTAAAAGTAGGACCGTGACACCATGCATGCTCGATTTTGTACTCCAAAATAAGCCAAGCCCATAACGTTTCCATCATCTAACATAACCATTCAATCCAGTCCTAAATGCCTAATGCATGCATATAATAATAAGTTTAACAAGAAGACCAATGTTTACCCAATAAGTTCAAAATGAAAACATTACATAGAAGTTTGCTCGGGAAGACAAATTCCCTTAAGAGTGTCATGGTCTTCAATGGTTGCTTCCCAAGCAAGGATGTGCCTTAGTTACTCTATATCTCGAGTCTCCACTTCCCACTTTAAGCTTTCAATTGCATGCTCCAATCCTTCACGTGAATCATTACCTGCATAAGAGACAAGTGTGTGAGAATGTAAGTTAGTTAAAGTGTGTGCTTGGAGTTGGGATTGTGTGACGGGTCTATGTGGCACATCATCCTCCCCAAGTAAGTGAGGATTTGCCCTCAAATCCAATAAGTTGGCTCCTAGATCTGATCTTCATCGCCTTTATAGGGTGACAAGTCTTGGACGTTAAAAGTCGCTGATATTCCATATTCACTCGGTTTGTAGGCATTATCATTGATTCTCGCAAGCACTTTAAATGGGCCATCCACACGTGGTAGAAGCTTAGACTTTCTTTTATTGGGAAATCTTTCCTTTCATAGATGCAACCATACCAAGTTTCCTTCTCAAAAAAATGACTTCCTTGCGACCTTTGTTTACATGTTTAGCCACACTCTCATTTCTCTTTCCAATAGAGTTTTGAACAGTTTCATGAAATTTCTTAATCTGTTAGGCCTTATTTGCACCTGATAGGTTGGCTAAGTCTTTATAGGTAAAAGGAGAAGGTCCAACGACGTAAATGGATTAAACCTATAGGTAACCTCAAAGGGCGATTTCTGAGTAGTGGAATGAATGGTGCGGTTGTAGGCAAATTCCAAACCTGAAAGTACTAAGTCCTAGTTAGACAATTTCTTTCATATAACACTACGTGAAAGGGAGCCTAGAGTCCTGTTAACAACTTCCGTTTGCCCATCAGTTTGAGGGTGCAAAGAAGTGCTAAAGCACAACTTAGTCCTCAATCTTCTCCATAAGGTGGTACAGAAGGCGCTCAAAAACTTAGTATCTCTGTCTGACACTATTGATTGTGGAATGCCATGCAGGCGAACAATCTCCTTGAAAAATAGGTCGGCTGTTAAAATAGAGTCATCCGTCTTAGCATAAGGAATAAAGTGTACCATTTTGGAAAACTTATTGACGACCACTATGATTGAACCTTAGCTCGGGTGGTTCGTTGTAGTCCTAGTACAAGGTTCATACTGATTGCAAAAAGATGCGCTTCCTAGATATGACATCAGCTACTACATTATTTTCTCCTTTGAGATACTTTAAGGTATACGGGAATCTCTCTAAAAATTCTACCCATTTTGAATGTCTTTTGTTCAATTTATATTGGCTCTTAATATGCCGTAAGGCTTGATGGTCAGTGTTGATAACGAATTCTCTCGACAAAAGATAGTGTTACCAGTGTTCTAATGCTAGTATAACTGTGTAAAACTCCTTATCATAAGTAAAATAATTGAGCACGGCTATTTTCATCTTCTCACTGAAATATGCAATGGGTTGATGATCTTGCATGAGTACTACTCCAATTCCAATTCCTGATGCATCACTTTTAACTTTGAATACCTTGTTGAAGTCAGGAAAAGCAAGTACGGGGGAGTGATATAATTTTTCCTTAATTAACTCAAAGCTCTTTTGACAAGTCAGGGTCCACATAAACTCTTTCCCTTTCTTGGTGCAATCGGTAAGTGGTGGAGCTATTGAGCTAAAGTTCTAGATAAACCTCTTAAAAAATGAGGCTAATTCGTGGAAACTTCGTACTTCAAATATGGAATTAGATGTAGGTCAATCCTTAATAGCCTTAATTTTATCTTCGTCAACTTCCATACTATTTTTGAAAATTATAAAGCCTAAGAAATAAACCTTGTCCTGTGCAAAGGAGCACTTGCTAAGAATTCCAAATTACTTGGCTTTCATAAGGGTGTGAAAAAGGGTACTAAGGTGGTTAAGGTGCTATGGGAGGTCCATGCTATACACTAATATGTCGTCAAAGTAAACAACAATGAACTTACTAAGGTAATCTTTAAGTACGTGGTACAAGAGTCGCATAAACGTGCTTGGGGCATTAGAAAGCCCGAATGACATGATCATTCATTCAAATAAACCATACTTGGTTTTAAACACGGTCTTCCATTCATCTCATTCCCTCATGCGTATCTGATGATAACCATTCTTAATGTCCACTTTAGAAAAGATTGAAGCTCCACTGAGCTCGTCTAACATGTCCTCGAGCGGGATATGAAACCTATATTTGATTGTGATGTGGTTCATGGTTCGGTTATTGACACACGCCCTCATTGTGCCATCTTTCTTAGGAACTAATAATGAGGGAACTGCACAGGGGCTCATTGACTCTCTTATGTAGCCCTTGTCCAACAATTCTTACACTTGGTCTTACAGTTTCTTAGTCTCCTCAGAGTTCATTCGGTAGGTTAGTCGGTTGGGTAGTGCAGTCCTGGTCTAGAGATCAATTTAGTGTTCTATGACACGTAGGGGTGGCAAACCTTTAGGTAAATCTTCGAAAACAGGTTTACGCTATGACACGTAGGGGTGGCACATCTCTCAGCTAAATCCATGAAATTCCACCTAAAACGAATCACTAATTCGGTTCTGCCAAAAACCGGCCTAAACTTCGGACGCGCATAACTTTTGCGTCCGTTATCGGAATCGAACAATTCAAGAGGTTAAACGCTCCTCTGGGAATCTAGTTTAATATAGTAAAACGGATTTTAAAACGATAAGCCGCAGCTAGGTGAAAAATACCAAAAATCGAATCTGCCCTTCACCCAAAAATTCCACACATTCAGTCTTTCAACAAAACTCACTCAAAACTCGTTCTACACACTAAAATCATCAACACTAACATCACGTGTCACAATTTTTACCAAAAACACTTACTAACCTGACTCTTCTCAAAACCCGACTTAGCCTTTCGACGCGCATAACTTTTGTGTCGGGTATCGGAATCAAACAATTCTAGTGGCCAAACGTTCTTCTAACAACCTAATTTAACCCACTAAAACAGAATTTAAAATGAGTAACCGAATCTAGGCCAAAACCCCCAAAAACATAACCTTGTTTTACGCTAAAATGCCCAAAATTTCGACTTTAATTCAACTCCACAAATTTCTGTACCCAATCGGTCACATTTCGCTCATCTAAACATAGTCTAATAGAAAATGAACAATCCAGCTCAAAACTGAAATGCACCCAGTACAAGTCGTCTCGGCTCTCCCAGAGAATTCGGGCATCACTGCCCATTAATGATCACCCACTTCACCTCCCTAACTCCCTATTATTTTTGCCATAATTCAACCTGAGAATCGCCCCCTACCTGTTTCACTAGTCAGACTTCTGCTCGACCAATCAACAGAGAGGAAACAGGGAGGAGAAGCTCATCTGTTCTCGGCCGACATTGGCGCGGAAAGGCCGAGCCCCCAGCACACACACACACTAGTCTCTAAACACCTCAAAATCGAGCTCAACAAATCAGGTGTTCGGAAGCAACCGAACTCCCATAATCGGCTGACAGAAACCAAAACAGGGGGGCGATTTACCTTCAGTCTTCAACAGGGGAAACACCAAGCTGCACTTCACCTTAGCTCACCGGAGAAACCCGAACACCGCGTCTCTCTCTCCTGTCGATCGCCGACAGTTCACCCTCTCCTGATTCCTCTTGCTCTCTCGGTCGCTCTTTGTCAGTTTCAGAACAGAACAAGGTCGAATGGCTTCCACACAAAACCATTCTACCTTATTACATAATAAAATTAAAAAATATATAAATTTAAACAATTACAATTTACCAAAACGACCTCACGTGTTTTAACTGTCCATAATTTCGTCAAATTCGTGTCCTCCAGACTTTAAAATTTACAAATTCTTCTACGAATCAAATTCTAAGGTTCATAAAATAAATTTCCCGCTAAAAACCTTCCCGAAAATTTTAATAGAGAAAAATAATTTAAATTCTAGAAATTTCTGAGTTATTACAGTGACGATGTGTCAAGACCAGTGTGGCATAAGGGCTAACTCCCTAGGGCGGTTGTACGACGTGGCCTCGAAGGAAATGATTCGCCCTTTGACACAACAGGAGAATCGACTTGAGAAGACTCATCTGTTTCCTAACTCTGCAAGAGAAGCATGTGAACGACAACAGAAAATGGCAATATGAGTAAGAAAGTAGAGACTGCATGTGATAGGATTGCATTAACTGTTTACATTTCATATCACATAACTTACTGACCGTTAGGCTTACGTTCTGTGTTCTATGGTGTAGGTGTTAAGAATACAATAGGTGAGCTCCGAGAGCACAGTCAAGGCGAGTAAGCAATTGGCGACGCGCTACCGCGTCTGGCAGATGAAGTTTGTTAGGGAGACCAGACCTGTGTAGTTGGACTGGTATGGTGAGTTTTGAGGATTTATCTCATGGAGTCCATGTCACTTGTGTGGGACTCATGTACAGATTTTGATGTATAAATGTTTTTTTATATGCTAGTAGTCATAAGGATGTATAGTCATATTTTGAAGCTATTTGGGGGATTATAGTATGAAAATCTGGGTTTTGGTTTTAAATGATCAAAATGTTTTGTTGTTCGTTTTCTTTTCATTGAGTTCGAGGTTTTTATTTAAGGTTGCTTGTGTAAGGTGTCGACCAAACTAGGCTAATGTCAACCGCGAGGGTTGACCTACAGTGACAGAACCAAACTATGTGTCGACCTATGTGTGTAGATGTCAACCTTTTAGTGTAAAAATGATAAAAGTGTCGACCACAAGTTTTGACCGATGCAAACAGAGAGGATTAGGGTGTCAACCGATTAGTGAAATGAACATACGGGTGTCGACCTCAAGGTTCGACCGTCGCAGAGAGAGATGATTAGGGTGTTGACCGGTACAAATAAGTGTCGACCTGTGCAAACAGAGGCAACCGAGGTGCCAACCTATGTTTATAGGTGTCGACCCTTGGGTGCGGAATGGGTCAGGTGTCGATCGACGCTTAGCGAGGAATTTCTTTGGTTTTTCTTTTATATAATGAGTTTTCCATGCGAGGGTTGTTTTCCGCTGCAAACGTTCTTTTTCATTTAAAAAAATGTTTTAACGCTAGTACGGTTAAGTGTCGATTCTGAGTTCAGACAACTCGGATTGGTACGAGTCAATAGTTCACATCGGCGAACCGAGTTCGGATAACTCGGGGCGTCACAGGATAGGCTATGGTATCAGGGCAAACAGGAAACTAGTGGGTCTTTAGGGCGCTACCGATTATGGTATCAGAGCGGCAAACTAGAAACCACTGAATTTTTGGGGCGCTACATAGGATAGAGGGGTTTAGGGTTGAGCTTTGGTCTTCAAAACTTGGAAGAAAGGTGGCTTGTAATCAATTGTTGGTGAGGCGTTGTGCGGCCGAGATGGAGGGAGCCAAAGGTGAGATCAATGGCTAGCTGAATGCCAAGTCATGGATCCATCTCTTTTCCCAAAAAGGTAAAGGGGACAAGTATCTTCAAAGGGTAGCCAAGGGTGTGGCCAAATTGGGAAAAAATTGGAGGTTCTATCGTGCGACTCTCCTCCTTTGCGCATACGGTCGAGAATATGCATGCCATACATGCTCGGTTTTGTACTCCAAAATAAGCCAAGCCCATAACATTTCCATTATCTAACCTAACCATTCAATCCAGTCCTGAATGCCTAATGCATGCCTATAATAATAAGTTTAACAAGAATATCAATGTTTGCCCAAAAAGTTCAAAATAAAAACATTACATAGAAGATTGCTCGGAAAGACAAATTCCCTTAAGAGCGTCATGGTCTTCAATGTTTGCTTCCTAAGCAAGGACGTGCCTTGATTGCTCCATATCTCGAGTCTCCACTTTCTACTTTAAGCTTTCAATTGCATGCTCCAATCCTTCACGGGAATCATTACCTGCACAAGAAACAAGTGTGTGAGAATGTAAGTTAGTTAAAGTGTGTGCTTGGACTTGAGATTGTGTGACGGACCTATGAGGCACGTCACCTTTGCTCTCCCACCATCCAGTGGATTCTTTGATAATCATCACACGCCGGTTAGGGCATTGACTAGCATAATGCCCCTTACCTAAGCACTTCTAGCACTAAACGTCACATGCCTTTTGCGTGTTAGGATTGTTTACTGGGTGGTGGTTTGTTGTTACTACTGGACCAATTACGGTTAATAGGCCTCTTGTCTTCAATTTTCGAGGTAGGCTTGTTGAAATGTTGGTTTCGAGGTGGAAATTTATTAAGGTAGGAACTACGCTTTCTTTTGAGTTGCCTCTCCACAATGATTGCTAATTGTACGACCATATCCATAGTTTTCAATTGTTGCAACTCAACTACATCTCCGATCTCACGGCTTAGTCCTCTTATGAACCTACCAACAACTTGTTCCTCAAGTTCTTCTAACGCACAATGCATCTTAAGCGTCTCAAATTTCGTGAGATATTCTATGGTGAGGTTGTTTTGTCTTAGGTTGTGAAGTTGTTGGAAAAACTCGTGCTTATAGTGTCGGGGTACGAAACTCTTGTGCCTGAACTCCTTCATGGAGTTCCATGTGGTAATGTTGTATCCCAAAATTCGAAGTCTATGGGCTTTGAGGTTAGAACACCATAGTACTACATGGCCCGTCAATTCGAGGGAAACTACTTGGATTTTTACTCTTTCAGAGTGATCGTGACATTCGAAAACTCTTTCGATCTTGTCTACCTAGTCCAGGTAAGTATGGTCATCACAGGTTCCATTGAAAGGAGGGATGATTAACTTGACGTTTCGTAAGTCATCATTGTCTTTACGACGACTTGGACGGAAATTTTCGTCTTCGTCTAAGGTGTACTTGTCATCTTCTGAGTAGTCGAAACCTCATATTCTCCTTCTTTGGGGTTCAATCCATTCATCGTCCTCTAGTTGCCTAGGGTTGGGAGTTCTATTCCTAGAGTGTTCAGGCCATCTTATGGGGGTGGTCTCATGTGAGGTGTCTCTAGAGTTGTTATCTTTTCGGGGGTTCGGTCGCATGTGCTCGCATAAATGATTTAATTCTAGAGCCACATCTTTGAGTTGTTGGGTGAGGTTACCAACCAATCCTATTAAGGCATTAATCTGACCTTGCATACTTGACTCAACCTCTTGATGAGTGTAAGGTTCGATTTGAGATATTTCTTTACCTCGGTTAAGTTCTTGGTTGGTGGTGTGAGTGTGTGGTGGATCACATGAGAATCCTCTCCTATTTGTCATTACTAAGTATTATGAAGGATAATCAAATTGTCGTTCTTAAATTTTAGGGTTTACTAAGTATTAGGAAGGAGCAAAATGGTTGTTTTTTTTTTCTTTTTTATGTGTTAAAATTTCTTTTTGTTACGGGACTAAACTAAACGATAGATTAAAGGACCTAAATGGTTATTTTTGCACTTGGAGCAAGGGTGTCATGGGCATAGCGAATGATAGCATTGTGGGCCTCTTAAAAAGCTTCGATTTGATATCTTATAGGCGAAATTCTGACACTCGTATCAAAAATTATAAATATTTAAAGTTGACGAGGTCTGGTGGGAAATTTTTTCAAACACCATATGTGCACCTAATAAAAAACAGTTTTGGAAACCTAACCTTAATAATTTCAAAAACCCAATATTTGAATAATAACCACAAAATGATAATAATCACAACTTTAAGTAAAATTAATCTACCAAAATTCAATATAACTCAAATATGATCCAAACACAAGATTAATAGATTCAAAATTCATGGTTTTGATAACACTATTCTTGGATTCAAACACATCCTAAAAATCCATTTTTCCACAATCCAACAATCTTTAAAACACTAACTAATTCAACCAAGCTTTATAACTTTGTGCAAGATCTATGCAATATAATATTAGAACAAGTAATACAAATCAAAGACAACAAGGATAACCGATTAAAGCCTCAACATTTAAAGTTTTACATATGAATGCTTTCGGTTTCAAGAAATCCAATTCAAATCAAAAGTTCAAAAAGGAAAACAAATGAAATAACTACACTAACTTGCTGCAATATAGGAAAACAGAAAAACAAATCAGGAAAACAGAAAAAAAAAAAAAAAAAAACCCATGAGGGAAAAAAAAATGCAAACCGCGCCTCCTCCTTTAGCCGACTCTCATGCAAATGAGATATGGTTTCAGTCGGCCTTCCAGAGTGTTTTCCTAAAAGAAAGGCTAAACAAAACACAACAAAAAAATTAGCTGCAAACAATGTTAAGCAATGGTAAATATAGCAGCAAAAACAAAATCGAATGGTGAAGACAAATGACCGGTCAACCCCTTTTTTATTCTGGGTATCAAAACCCACCAAACCTTTTGAAAGGTTAAGTCAAATGCACTAAAAACACTCAGAGGAAGCAGCCTATACTCTGATACCACTTGACACGGTAGTCCCTAGTAAAGGATCCGTGTTACCACAACAAGTGCTCGAGTGAAGGTGATGGTGCAAACCCTTGGCAAACCCGAGAGCTATCTAACGTTAGGCTCATAGGTGAATGTTTTTTCGAAGAAAAAACAACCACCATTGGGGTTAGGTTTTCACATCCTTGATCCTTTTAGTCTCTCAATGAGAGAGGAGAGGGAAGGCTAAAAATTCACCAAGCAATTTTAGAGCTTGTCGAACAATGGAGGGCTACTCCACACAATTGGAAGAACCGTGGACAAACCACTCGTGTTTACTCACTCTCAAGAGAGGGAAAGATGATTCTTCTATTAATTTTGCAAAAGGTTCTTACAAACACAAAAAA
>CM039519.1:15154801-15249971 GCA_022433055.1 Begonia peltatifolia | reverse complement strand
ATTATTATTATTATTTTAAAAAAAATATGATCAAAACACCTTTCGGTGCTCGCTCCCCCCCCCCCCCCCTAAGTAATTAATAATGACATAATAGAAGTAAGTGGATCGATTAAGTAGCCAAACTCTAAAGAAAAATCATTATTGATAGTCCAATTTCTTCTTCCAGCAGCCGACGATTCTCCTCCGTTTCCTCAAATTTAAGGTAAGTTTCTAATAGATAGTTAGTTCTCTTGTTGTTTCGAGCGGTAAAAGTAAAGTTAAAGCAATTTATTGGGTATTATGGTAAAACCTAAGTTGGAAGAATGAGATTTCGAAGTTATAGTCGATTTTATTCGTATATTGGTGCTTAAACTGGAAGTATGGGAAGATTATAGGTTTTTATGTAAAAGATTGACCGTTTGGATAACCGAATAACTTAGGTTACGAAACATTTTTTGTTCGGCCAAGCTGAGGTGTTGGATTAGGAATTGGATTAGACCATTAGAAACTAGACGTCATGGGGAATACGTAGCATTTCGAATCGTCCAAATCAGACGAGTATTGTGTTAGTTGTGAATTTTCAAAAGATAGTTGGGAATAAAGTTGGATTTTGGGATTAGTTAGATTAGTTGTTAGAGTGTTGTTTCCCCTTAGAATTTTATGAGTTTGATGAAATAGAATTGATGAATGTGTTGTTTTATAGGTTCTCCAGTTAGCGAGCCGTATACGGAGTACGAGTTGCTAAGGACGCCAGGTAAGTAATGTAGTAGGTGTTTTGCCTTCGCTCTTACATCACAATTTGGTAGGTTGCATACACGTTTACTTTATATTATACTTTAGTTGATTATGCATTCATGGTTTTAAAATACGAGAACAAAACGAAAATGAATTTTCATGTTTTTACGAAATGAAACAGTAGGATGTGATGAGACGATCGAAATGAGAAGATACGTAAAAAGATAAGAAAGGTGGGGTTGAATGGTCTTGTCCCTAGAGGTGGACCGCGAGGTGTATCACTTTTGCTCCACTTTACAGGTGGCCTTGTCGCTAGAGGTGTACCGCGAAGTGTGTCCCTTTGATCTAGCACGTAAAGAAGAACTCAGTAGTAAGAAGATAAAGAAGACGTAAGAAAGAGACGAAAATGAAAATACAGACGAAACTGTAGAAACTGCATATATTAGTACGTGTTTGTTTTCAGTGTTTAAGTTTTATTCATTATTTACTTAGCATTAGGCTAATAGATGAGTTCTGTGATGTAGGTGACAAAGCGATAGCTGGTGAGTACTCAGAGCATGACCAGGATTAGGAGGCAATTGGAGGAGGATGCATGTGGACGATTCAGTCGGTTGTTAGGGCATTTTGACACTGTGTTAATGGGTACGGGTTAGGGGTCGAGTCGGAGTCATTTTGAATAGTAAATGGTTTTCTAATATTTGGTAATAGTTTTGATGTATATAGTGATTTTCAGTTGATGGAAAAGTGCACATTGGGTTATTATTAGCGTTGAGTCGAAGTCCGATTGATTTTGTGAAGTTTTAAGATTTTTAAGCAAAATTCTGGAAAGGAAGTTTCGACTGATAGGCTTAGTGGTCGACCAAACCCGGCAAGTGTCGACCGCGAAGGTCGACCTACGAGGACAGAGTCATATCAGGTGTCGACCTATGTGTGGAAGTGTCGACCGGTTAGTGTAAAGATAGTAGAAGTGTCGGCCGCAAGGTTCGGCCGATGGAAATAGAGAGGATGAAGGTGTCGACCTGTGAAGACAGGTCTCGACTGCTCTTCGAGACGAGCGTAGAAGTGTTGACCATGGGGTTTGATGAGAGAAACATAGTGTCGACCGGTGTTCTCAAGTGTCGACTGATGAAAAAACCCGAGACGAACGAAGTGTCGACCGGTGTTCGCAAGTGCCGACCAATGAAAAACCCGAGACAAACAAAGTGTCGACTGATATTTATAGGTGTCAACCGATTTCTCTCCATAAGGTTTTAGTCAAGTGAAGTTTTATTTAAACTGATTTTAGTCGAGTCTTTCGCTGCGACGCTGTTTAAAATATTTTCAAAAAAATGTCATTTTAAGTCGAGGAACAAAAGTTTTAAATTTTTACTCAAATTTTCCAAGCTTGTTTATGGGAGTAATAGTCGTGAGCATACCGGGAATTGTGAGGGTTTCCAGGGTGTGACAACCATCATACATCTATAAATATCCATCCACCATGAGCTTCCTTGATTAGGGATTCCCAAATGCCTCCACTAGAAACACACAATTTATCCCCCTTGAAAAGGTATCCATCCACTAGCGGGTAGTCTCCTTCGGCCTTGACTTGACATTTAACATACAAAAGGCTGAAATGGTAGTCCTCAACATAACTATTCTTGATCCAATCAAAACCAAAAACTTGGTACTTAACTCAATCAAAAGAACGTATCGGCTAGATAAGGTGTCGGCTACCACATTAGTTTCTCCCTTCTTATACTTGATGATGTAAGGGTATCGTTCAAAGAACTCTACCAATGTGGCATGCCACCTATTCAACTTGCATTGGCTCTTTATGTGTTTGAGTGCTTGGGGATTGGTGTAGATTATGAACCCTTTGGAAAGCAGATAATGCTGTCAAACCTCAAGAGCTCGAATAACAGCGAAGAACTCCTTGTTGTAAGTTGAATATTTGAGAGTAGCTCCTTTAAGCTTCTCACTAAAATATGAAAATGATTTACCCTCTTGCATGAGTAATGCTCTAATCCCCAATCCAAATGCGTCATGAAAAGTTTATTAAAATCGAGGAGCATAGGAACGAGTGCATGACATAATTTCTCCTTTATCGACTCAAAGCATTGTTGGCAAGCTTGAGTCCATTGAAACTCCTTTCCTTTCGTAGTGCAATCTGTAATAGGTGCCATAATCCAACTAAAATCCTTAATGAACATCTGATAGAATGATGCTAATTCATGGAAACTCTGCACTTCTAAAATCCCCTTAGGAACCGGCCAATCCTTAATGGCTTATATCTTAGACTCATCCACCTCCATACCATCTCTTAGGATGATGAAGCCAAGAAAATGCACTCTTTTGAGCAAAAGTACACTTCTTGAGATTTCAAAAAAGTTTGACGCTTCTAAGAGTTTCAAAGAGGGTTCCAAGATGCTCTATGTGTAATGTAAGGTCTGAACTATACACCAAAATATCGTCGAAGTAGACTATTATAAACTTGCCCCAAAACTTCTTGAAGACGTTGTGCATGAGCCTCATAAAGGTGCTTGGTGCATTAGAAAAGCCAGAGGGCATCACTAGTCATTCAAATAGCTCATACTAGTAGCCCCTTTTCAAGTCCACCTTAGAAAAATAAGAAGCTCCACTAAGCTCGTCTAGCATATCTTTGAGCCTCGGAATAGGTAAACGGTGTTTGATGATGATTTGGTTAATAGCTCGACTATCCACATACATTCTCATTAAGCCATCTTTTTTTGGCACTAGAAAGGTAGGCACGGTACACAGGCTCATTGATTCCTGGATATAACTCTTCTCTAGCAATTCTTTCACTTAACTTTGCAATTCTTTAGTTTCCTCTAGGTTCATTCTATAAGCAGAGCGGCTTGCAAGCACCACCCCCAATTATAGATCGATTTGATGTTCAATGCCTCTAAGAGGTGGCAACCCTTAAAGTAGCTCTTTCGGGAATACAACTTGGTAGTTATGCAAGAGTGCTCGAATCTCCTACGGGATTTCTCCCAACTCTTCAACCCATTCTCGAAAAAGCAACAAAATAATAGGTTTTCCAACTAGAAGGGATTTCATCAACTCTCTTTTTGACGTGAAAAGAATGGAATTCGAGTTCCCTTCCCTCCTTAACTCTTCATCATTTGCCACTTGCTTCGGTTTGAGTAGCGGCAACTTGATTGATTTTCTCTCAAACTTGAATAAATAATAGTTGGATTATCCATCATGGGACACCCTCTGATCGTATTGCCAATGTCTTCCTAATAATAAGTAGCTAGCACTCATCAGTACCACATCACAAAGAACCTTGTCCTTATAACCCCCGATTGCAAAGTCAATACACACTTGCTTGGTGACTTTGATATCCTTTCGATCATTTAACCATCTCAATTTGTAATTCTCGTTGTAGATTAGTTTCTAAATTTCTCCACAATGTCTTGAAAAGCAACATTAATGCAACTTCCCCCATCAATTATAAGTGAGCACACCCTACCTTTGATCAAGCAACAACTATAGAAAATATTCTCCGTTTGGCAATCCTCAACATTAGCTTGTGATACAAGAACTCGATGAATAACCATTAAAAGTGACCCCTCTTGAGCATGGAAAACCTCTTCTTGAGACTTGAGGCCCTCACTAGGACCATCCTCTTGTTCATCTTCACTGACTATTTCCTCGATGCCCTATCTAAGAACCATCACTCTTTTATTAAAAAATTGAGAAGCAATGTGCCCCAATCCAAGACACTTGAAGCAAGATCTCCCTTGAACTTGGCTGATTTGCATCTTTCATTACCTTTTTGTCTTTTCCACCTTTTGTAGGCCAACTCTTGATAAATGGTTTCTTGTCATCTACCTTAGTTAGTGGCTTAAAGGAGCTCTCGATTTTAGGTGGAACCGATGGCCAACTCCTTTCTAGTTTCTCTTCACTTGTCTCTCAATTTTCAAAGCAAGTTGTAACGCCCCATCCATAGTCTCTAATGTTTGTAGTTATTCAACATCTCTAATCTCTCTATTCAAACCTCTTATGAATTTAGCAATCACTTACTCTTCTGGTTCTTTTAATCCACTCCTAATCTTGAATGTTTCAAATTTGTTGAGATACTCTTCAATCGTTTGTAAATTTTGCTTCAAATTTTGCATTTGTAAAAACAACTCTTGCATGTAATGAATGGCTAAGCATGAATCTTTTCCTCGTCAAGGACTTTATGGCCTTCCATGTCAAAATTGGATCATCTCCTTCACGCATCCTTGGTGCCCTCAAGTTGTCCCACCATAAACTAGCACATCCTGTCAACTCTAGAGACACTAGTTGCAATTTAATTTTCTCAGAATAGTTGTAGTACCTTGCATGTGTATGGAATACTCTTAAAATGTCAATGCAAAAATCAAAGTGGTTAGAAAGTTATGCACGGAACAATTGGGTGTACTCAAAATTGTCTGCAAAAAACTTCTGGACGGCACAACTTTTGCTGTGTAGCTCCAAATGACTTGAGAATTTAACACCAATGTTCTTGAGGGATGGTTTAAAGACCCTGAAAATTCCATGGGCTAATGCATTAAGGACAAATATATATGCAGTCAAAATTGGCTGCTGGTCCCCAAAGTGATAAGTAGGCACCTCTCGGGTTTATGGCTTTTCAATGGGAAGAACACTCCAGCTAGCAATGGCTGAGAGTTTTGCACTATTTTACTATAGATTCTACTCTTTAAGAAGACAGTGAAAAAAGTGATAGTAAGAGCTTCCAAGAAGACTCGCAAACTTGGAAACAATGTACATCTATGCGATCGGATATGACTCACCGGCAGCAAGGATTTGGAACTCCAATTTTTAGAAGATGAACTTCAATTTTTCATTAGCAAAAGACTCATGCTATAGCAGCTAAGAGAGGTTAAATACCTCCCCCAATTACATTTAGGGTTTAGCTCACAAAGAGGATAAAAGAAGACTCTAGAAGGGTTGTACCATTCGACCACCTCATTGGCCAAAAGTACAATTTTCTCTTTCCCATGATCTTTACACCTTCTACTCTTCAAATGCAAATCTTTTTCCCTCCAAAAATTGTTCAGCCATGCATGCAAATGTAAACATAAAATAAACCAAAGAGTATTTGAAAGAAAAATTCAAAAGGTGCTCGGTGACATCATTTGTCAAAAAGGAAAACAAATTTCTCCTTCAACAAGGTGTGGATGAGAGTTTGCTCCCATCAACGGGTGTGGCCGAGGGTTGCTCCCAAGTTAGCACGTGGAGAGCCTTCTGCAAGTTCAGGGTGCTTGGTTCCCACTTCAAGTTTTCGATATGGTTGTTTCCTGCAAAAAGAGCAAACTTGTTAGAAAAAAAGTCAGCCAAGACCAAGGCCTTAGCTCAGGATCAGGTCAAAGATCCTCTTGGCATATCATTATAGCTTTGATTTGTGTTCAATTTTTTCACTATAAAGTAAGTCTTTGGCCAGATGATCTTCTTTTATATTGTTCTTATGAATTCTTTGTGTGTAACTTCCTTTTATTTTGCGTTAAAAGTTCATTGCTTAAATTTTTACATTGATCTATTATTTCCTAGGGTTGTCAAGAAAATCTTAACATCTAGCAAACTCCGTAGAAAAGAATTTTTAGAATGAGAATATTCTTAAACCATATTTACAGAATTTTCAATAAATGTTAAGATATTTTTGCATTGATGACAACATTGATGGATCAAGTTTCATCTCTCACGAGTACAATAAAATCAATGAGTATGGCGTTGAAAAATAAAGTAACATTTTCATGCACATTTTGTGGAGAAGAACACAGTTTGAGCATTATCCATTAAATCCAAAGTCTGCCAATTATATGGATTACAATCAAAACAACAAAGATAAAATAATTTTGATAAAATTTTTCTCAGCAACGACATCAAAAATTTGTTATGCAAAAATAAACATAATGCAAGTGCATGTATCGCAAGTAAGTAATAGTGATAAGTGTTGAATTCCATAGAGATAAAATTATCAAACTTTATATCAAAGTAAAAAAAAATTAAGCTATGCTAAAAAATCAGGTAATATGAATTAAGTAAAAATTAAATCAATAAAAAAGACATTAATAATCAGATGAGAAAGTCAGACGATGAAAATATGACCTATATTTGATTTCTCTTTTCATATCAATATTATTGTTAATATAGTGAACATGCTGCAACAAACAAGTCAAATGACTTAGATTTTCTTTTTTTATCAAAAGCTCAATAGAGTTGCTTGCCTAATTCATATAATATTGTTTTCATATTTATGACAAACAAATATCATATAGAATTTAATTAAAGCACAATTCTAATTGAAATAAAACAGTGTGTAAATATTTAAAATTAACAACATAACATGTATGAAGTTATTATTCTCACAAAATTCAATATCATTCCTAATTCTTATTTACGATAAGTATAATAAGAATCTAATTATTTATTCATGTCTTTTGCATAGTAAATAAAATAATCATCCAAGCATATTGAATTTTCTAACTCGTTCAGGCAAAAAACTTCAACAAAAATAAATAAGATTCAGATAGTTAGGTACTCTCTCCTCTTAGCCAGTCAAAACATGACTCATGTAAGTAGAAGACATAATTATATTAATTATAAACATTATATATTCAAAATGAGAAAAAATATGATTAATCTCTTCTTTGACGCGATGTTGTGCGCGACGCCGCAACATTTGGGTCTGGTATAAGTTCTTCTAGGTTTTCACCCAAGTAGTTTTCTTGTTTCTTTTCTTCTAGTGTTCGGCTTCTCTATTTAGCCATCTTCGGACCTCTGTGTTTGACCTCTCCTTTTTAGAATAAATCTTCTCCTTTAAATAATAATTCTTGTTAAGATTTTTTTTCCAATATCTTGGTTGTTATCGAATTCTCTACTCTTATTTTCCGCAACTTATGTTTCTTCTCACCTCTAGAATATGCTTTTTTTTCAAATAAATCTACAAAAAAATATAATTGATCGCAAGATTTACCATAAAAAATTTATTTTTTATGTAAAAACACAATGCTATATAATATATTGTATTATTCAATGACCAAAACATGATTTTATTTATTCAATCAATGATTTCAAGCAATACACATATACCTATGTAATAACTTTTTTTCAAGAGTATTCAAGTTCTCTTTGAGAATTAGATTGTTTGACCTAACGTTTCTATCTAAACTCACCTCTTAGTTGTGAAATTTATATAAAGCATCCGGAGGACTTTATAACTTATGCAAATTGACCTCTTGGGCTTTTGAAGGTCATAACTTTCATTGTTGATGTTAAAATCATTATTATAATATATCCAATTAAACCTATCGCAGTTAGAATAACATTAATTTGATTTTGGTTGCCAATTTACCAATATTGACTCATTACAAGATGAGTCCTAACAAAAGTAAAATTTTTCAACAGAAAGTACAAGATCTACTACAAAAAAGGCATATTAGTGAGAGCATGAGCTCATACGATAGACCTGATTTATCGACGCCAAAGAAATATGGTAGTTGGAGGATGTGTAGGGATAACAGGGAAATTAATAAAATTACAATTGGATACAAGTTCCATATTCCCCAAATGGAAGACATACTAGATCGATTAAGTGAAGCCCAAATATTTAGTAAAATCGACATGAGTGGATATAATCAAATTCGAATTCGTCCAATTGATGAGTGGAAGACAACCTTCAGGACGAAATACGAAATGTGTAAGTGGTTAGTCATGTCATTCGAATTGTCAAACACGCTTAGTATGTTCATGCACATCATGAATAGGGTACTTAAGCCTTTTATTGGTATATCTTTTGTGGTGTATTTGGATGATATCCTGAAATGCAGTAAAACTAAGGAGAAATATTTGACACACTTGTGAGAGGTACTACGTGTACTGCAGGGCAACAAGTTGTATATCAATATGAAGAAATGTAGTTTTGTAGTCAAAAAATTGCTATTTTTGGAGTTTATTATTGATGTAGATGGTATTCAGGTGGATAAGGAAAAGATCAAAGCGATCAGAGAGTGGCCCACACCAAGATCAACAACTAAACTGAGGAGTTTTAACGGGTTGGCCAATTTTTGCAGGAGATTCATTAGGCATTTTAGTTTGGTTGCAGCACCTCTCGTAGAGTGTCTGAAGAAAAGGAAGTTTCAATGGACGAATGAAGCAGAGGCAAGCTTCACGTTGTTGAAACAGAAACTATGTTCTACACCGGTTTTAGCCTTACTTGATTTCGATAAATTATTTGAAGTTTATTGTGATGCAAACAGATAGGGATTGTGGTAGTTCTATCCCAAGAGAAACGACCAGTTGCGCTTTTCAATGAGAAGTTATTTCCAGCCAATGGAACTTGGAGTATGTATGGCAAGGAATTTTATTCGATTTTGCACACTCTAAGGACGTGAGAGCGCTATCTGGTCAAAAAGGAGTTTGTCATGTTTTCTGATTGCGACGCTTTGAAGCACCTGAAATATCATACCATAATTAGTGATTTAGTTTTTGCAGAAATTCCTGCTCAAGCTGCAACACAAAGCGAGTGTATAAAATAAGGTGGCAGATGCTTGAGCATAAGGGTAATGTTGATAGCGACTTTGGCCCACAAAATTGTATGGTTTAAATACCTGAAAGACTTGTACCAAACATATCGAGATTTTCTAGAGGTTTGGGGTAAGTGCAACGATTGACAACCCTACGAGGATTATCATGTCCATGATGGATTTCTTATTAAAGAAAACAAGCTTTGCCTTCCAAAATCATCCTTGGGAGAAAAGGTGATTCAAGATCTACGACGAAGGTGGTCTAGCTGATCACTCGAGCAAGGACAAAACTATGGCCGCTGTTAGTGAGTATTTTATTGACCTCACCCGCACAGGACGTGAGTAGGTTTGTGTAGAGGTGTTATGTTTGCCAGATCTCAAACAGCTAGTCACAGAATACCGATCTTTATATGCCACTACCAATTCCAGACAACATCGGGAAAAATCTATCCATGGATTTTATTCTTTGGCTATCAAAACAAAACATGGAGTCGACTGTGTATTTGTGGTAGTTGATAGATTTTTTGATGCAAATCGGCCTACACAAATAGATTTGTTACAAGATCAATATCAACAAGATTGGTGCAATCGACTAAATCCGATTACACCCCAAATCCAATAGCAATAAATATGGTTAATGTAATTTAAAAAGCCACAAAAATTGGAGGATTCAAACCTTATGGATGAAGAAAAAGTCCTTACAATTTCGTGAGAAAATAAAAAAAGACAAAAAAATTGTGCAAAAAAAATACGTAACCAGTACAAGAGGCAACTTTGATGCATCTTTGGATGATGTAATTTTTTCATGGAAGATTACAACGGCATTAGGTTGGTTTGTTACATTTTCTCTCTTATCTAAAATTTTAGATAAGATGAAAGAAGAACATGTTAAATTTTTCATCAAGCAACCACGAACTTGAACAACAATCGGAAGTACAACTTCGCTCAAATGATTAACCTGAAATTTTACCTTGAGAGCTCAAAAGTAAAAAAATTGAATACATTGTCTAACAACGATGTTTAAGTATCTCTGAAGCTGGTGAAGAATTTGGCATGAAATAAAAAGGTGAAGTCTGATCGTTCTTCAATTTTCAACTGTGGGTGAGCTCCTGGCTTTTTCTGAGTTTCTCTCTCTACATTAATGCAAAAGATTCATTACTTTTTTTAGTGACTTTTTATTGGTAATGGAGCCACAAATTCATAGCCAGGCAAAATTCATTTTGTGAATCAAAAAAGAAGATAAAAACGACAACTTTATCACTCGTTGGATCACCTGCACGTGTCTCTCGATGCCTTGGTTTTTGGAAGGTAACCTCTGACTAATAATGGAGGAAACTGACCCAAGAAAAGCCTTGACCATTTCGATGCACGTGCAGAAAAACCAGTAGGCAACGCTTTCTTTTTTCTCAGCGAAGTTTGTGTGTGATTTTTAGGGTGAGGAAAGGGATGGCCGGATTTGAGCAACAGGCGAAGGCGAGGACTAAGGAGCTAAAAAGCTTGTTCAAAAGGGGTGTGAAAATAGTCGGGGATTCTTGCAAGAAAGGGTGGCACAAAGTGAAGCATCTGAGACACAGAGTTTATTCGTTTTCTATCTGCTATGATTGATTTCAGTTTCGGCTGTTTGAAAATCCAAATTCTAGGTTTGATTCTTACGTAACAATCTCATTTTTTTTCGTCTGGATTTGATGTTGGTTTATCTCTCGAGTTATTTTCTTGGGTAAGAAGATGCGCTTGGCGGGCTGGCTCGCGAGGCTGGGCTTTCGACCCAATGAGCCATTGGCGACTCGTTTAGGAATTGCTGGCTCGGTCCCCAACGGACTCGCTAGCCCAGTTCCTGGACTCGCCTCGTCTCATGAGACAGGCCAGGCTCGGCTTGCTCCAGTAGCAAGTCGATGGGCGGCTGGAGTTGTAGCCTGTTAAACATCTCTAATTTGATAATTAGTTGATCAGATGATTATTTGATTAGATTATTATTATACATTGTTTACGTGGCAAAAAGAATGTGTTTTTTAGAATTATTTGGATGAGAAAATCAAGCCGAAACTGGCTGAAAATGGCTGAACACGAGCCAAAAACACCGAAAAGTCAACAAAAACTGAAAAAAACCAAGGCTGAACTGACCCAAAACTGAAAAATGGAGCCCCAATCAAAGTCCAAACTGAGCTCAAAATCAAAATTGAATCCAAATCGAACTAATAAAAACCAAAAACCGATCAAACCAAACCTCAGTTTTTGGTTCTTTTTTATTCAATTTTGGTTTTGTTGACCCAAAATTGAACTGACTTTGGTTTCAAACTAAACCGAACCAAATTCTATCCCAACAGTATCAATACCAAGAAACATTGAATGACATCCCTCCCTCCCAAAAGGTAACAGAATATCTCCCGGGGAACACTTGGTGCTTAGCTATGTGCATTGATGTCGTATTTGAACTGTGACTGTTTCTTGCTTACAACCCTACTATTTTAACAATCTCTTAATCCAAGGAGCCTCATTTATGGCATCTGTTAATGCCATCTATTCAACTTAAGTAGTGGACAAAACAACCACTTGTTCGAAAGACGATCTCCCACTCACAATCATTTTGAATACACTAAAGCATTTGTTGAGAATTAAAAACTAATTATAAAAACAAATAAATAAACGTGAAAAATTGTAGATAGAAAAAAAATCATGTGTAGAAATTTACGATATCAAAATCAAAATACCATTGAGTTTTGCTATTCGAACATTAATATGTAGAAAAACACAAAATTCTAATATTGATATACGTGTTCGACCCTGCCCAACTAAAACTTGATTTACAGATAACTCTAACAATTTTAACTTTGACACGAATTTCATATGAAAGATTCAATATAACATACACGGCCCAACCCAAAAGTGCCTATCAACCAACCCACCAAGTTCTAGAATAAGGTGGGATCCTGACGTTCCTCGAGTTGGTGTTTAAATGCAAGTACTAAAATCAACAAACTCAACAAAATACTACTTCTCAGATGAAGCAATTTTTCTAGTCCAAAAATACTCAAATTTTTAAAATATATAACTTTCGATTTATAAGTCCAAATGAGCTGAAGTTTTAAATGAGACTTATTAGGGCTGTGGAGGAAATACCCTCAAAATTTCAGGACACTAACTCACTGTGGTTAAAATGTTTTGGTCGAAATATTATCGGTCACTGGAGCTCGATTTACTACTCCGACCAAGAACAGAATATCAACTTTGAGAATGGGTAACTCTCTCGTCTGAAAACGAAACAATGTGGTTCTTGTGGTAGATGAAAACTGCAGATGTGGGGATAGTTGACACACTTTTGCTATGAATTCTACCTTTCAAGAAAGCAAAGAAAAGAGTGATAATTAGGGTTTCTAAGTATACTCACAAACTTGGAAACACTTATCACCAAAAATACTCGGATATGACTCACTGGTGGCAATGGAGTGTGAGACTCAAAGAGGCTCGCGTTTGGAAGACAATCTTCAAATTTTTATCAAAAACCAAAACTATGGCTGAAGGAGTGTTAAAGATGATTTAAACACATCATCTCTTCATCAAATTACAATTCGGATTTAGTAAACTAAAGGAAAAGAAAAAAACCTTAGAAGGTCCATTGTGTGCGCCTTTACTTTGGCCCAAACAAAGGCTGTGTGCTAGCTCATTCTTCATCCACGTTTTTGTTTCTTTATTTAATCTAAATCTACCCCACTTTCCTTTTAGAAGTGTTCAGCTATGCATAAAATAAAAACATAAAATAAACTAAACTTTGAAAGGAAATAAAATGGATGGTTCTCAGATTGGCCTTGGGCTCAAATTTCTTATGAGAAAAAGTCTCTCTGTAATTGATCTGGTTCACTAAGCAAAAGATGTCCAAATTCCTCGATCTAACTCATTCTGGAAACCTTGAAATGTCAGCTACATTTTTTTATGAAAAACACTTGTTGTAATAAAGTTGGCAAGGCTGTCGAAAATGCCGAATATCCCTCAGAGGTCAATTTAACAACAGTTTTGTTTGAATGTCCAACAATCTTTAGACATGTGCTTGATCTTCCATTTATGTCTCACTTTAAAAAATGTCGTAATGTAAGAGGAGGTTGAATTTAAAAATTTAATATCTTTAAAGCATAATCCTCCATAAAACCTATAAAACAAACACTTGAAAATATGTTAGAAATACTCTATCGAGTGTTTGAGTAGTGGCAGATCTGTGGCATATCATCCTCCCGAAATTAAAAATGATTTGACCTCAAATCAAAGGTCTTTCTTAATCCAACTTCAAGAGATACTTGCAACTTAATGCCGAAATGACGTGATATGGACCCTGCAAAATCGAGTTAGAAACAACTACAGACAAAAGCTAAACATAGGTGATCAGTGCTCTCGGTTTAACGGAAAACACCCCAAAAACAGAGTAATTCTTAAGCGGAAAGAACAGAGAAATAGTGTGAAAATGGATGGAGCTGTTTGGGTTATGGGTAAGAGGTCTAACCTGTTATCTTATCTCAGATCGTGCTGGCGGAATGAGTTGTGCACAAACAACCTTGGCTGGTCCGAAAGGTCACTTCTAGTACCTTCGAATGCTGACTCCTTCTTTAACACTCGAATTTTTCTGCTAAAAGTAAATTTCAGAATCGTAATCGTACGACAGAGTTTTGGTCGGAATTGTGAGCGGAGAATTTCTACTTTTAGTTATAAGATTATTTTGGGACTAATAGTTAAGGAGAAATTTTAAGATTTTAACTGAACATAGATCGAATAATAGATTTATTAAACGATTATAGGTTGAGGGCAGTTTAGTAATTAGGTATTATTATTATTATTAAAAAAAATCAAAACACATTTTCGGTGTTTTCTTCCCAGCCGTAAAATTTCTCCCCTCCCTGTGTGAAGCCCTCGACGATTTCTCTTTCCAGCCAACGATTCTTCTCCTTTCCTCCTTCGGTTCTTCAAATCTAAGGTAAGTTACTAATAGATGGTTAGTTCTCTAGTTGTTTGAAGTGGTAAAAGTAGAGTTAGAGCAATTATTGGACTTTATGGTAAAACCTAAGTTGGAGGAATGTGATTTCATAGTTATAGTCGATTTTTATTCGTATATTGCTGCTTAAACTGGAAGCATGGGTAGATTATAGGTTTGTATGGAGAAAATTGAGCATTTGGATAGCCGAATGCTAGAATTGTGAAACGATTTTTGCTCGGCCAAGCTGTAGGTGTTGAATTAGGAAATGGATGAGACCGTTAGGAATTAGAGATCCTGTAAAGCCTGTAGCACTTTGAATCGTCCAATTCAGACGAGTATTGGAGAAGTTATGAATTTCTGAAGTTGGTTGGAAATTGAGTTGAATTTTGGATTTAGTAGAGAGTTTTGATTTTGTACGAGTTATGACTTTCAATCTAGGAATTTATGAATTGAACGGGGTATAATTGATGAATATGTGACTTTATAGATATTCCCAGTTAGCGTACAACGTTACGAAATGCGACGAATTGCTAAGGACGCCAGATAAGTAATGTAGTAGGAGTTTTGCCTTCGGAACTATATCACAGTTCAGTAGGATACATTGCACGTTTACTTTATGTTATGTTTTCATGGTTATGCATCATTGTTTTAAATTAAGAGAACGAAACGAAAATGAATTTTCATGTTTTTACGAAGTGAAATAGTAGAATGTAATAAGACGAATGAAATGAGAAGATACGTAAGAAGATAAGAAAGGTGGGGTTAAGTGGTTTTGTCCCCAGAGGTGGACTGTGAGGTGTATCACTATTCCTCCGCTTTACGTTGTGGCCTTGTCTCCAGAATCGGACCACGAGGTGTGTCACTTTACTAGATTGAGGTTGGCCTTGTCCCCAGAGGTGGACCGCGAGCTGTGTCACCTTGATCTAGCACGTAAAGAAGAACCCAATAGTAAGAAGATAAAGAAGATGTAAGAAAAAGACGAAAACAAAAGTAGAGACGAAACTATAGAAACTGCATATGTTAGCATGTATTTGTTTTCAGTGTTTAAGTTTTATGCATTACTTACTTAGCATTAGGCTAATATTTGAGTTCTGTGATGTAGGTGACGACGACATAGTTGATGAGTACTCAGAGCATGTCTAGGACTAGAAGGCGGTTTGAGGAGTGTGCACGTGTACGATCTGGTCGGCTGTTAGGGCGTTTTGACTATGGTAGACATAGGTATGGGTTTTGGGAGTGTAATTGAAATGATTTTTGTGGTTTTGGGTCGATTGAATATATACACGGGTTTCAAACTTTAGTAGTTGTTTTCTTTACTTAAATTATGATTTTGAGTTGATGGAAAAGTGTGCGTTAGATTATTATTAGCGTTCAGTCAAAATCCAATTGATTTTGTAAAGTTTTTAAGGTTTTTTTAAACAGAGTTCTGGGGAGTAAGTGTCGACCGATAGGCTTAGTGGTCGACCATACCCTGCAAGTGTCGATCACGAGGGTCGACCTGCTCCGGCAGAGCCGAAGTAAGTGTCGACCCATGATTGTAGGTATCGACGGGTAGTGTAAAAATGGCAGCAGTGTCGACCATGAGGGTTGACCTGCGCGGACATAGAGGATCAAGGTGTCGACCTGTGAAAGCAGGTGTCGACCACTCTTTAAGATAAGCTTAGAATGTCGACCGGTGTTCTCAGTGTCGACTGACGAAAAGACCCGAGAGAAATGTAGTGTCGACTGGCGTTTGCCAGCGTCGAACGATGAAAAATCCGAGACAACCCAAGTGTCGACCGATGTTAACAGGTGTCAATCGGTTTCTCTGTTTTATGTTTTATAAAATGATATTTTAGTTAAATTGATTTTAATCGCGTTTTTCACTGCGACGCTGTTCAAAATATTTTCAAAAATATTATTTTTAAGTCGAGAAACAAAAGTTTTAAATTTTATTCAAATTTTTCGAGAGTAGTGAGTGAGTAGTAGAAGTGTGCGAAGTGGAAATTGTGTAGGGTTTTTGGGGCGTTACACCTTCAATAAGAAATCACGCCAGCTTAGGGCCAGATTTACTGCCTTCCTGCCATGGATTCCAACCTCAAAAGGAAGGAGAGGAGAGATGTCGATGAAAGTCGACAAGCAACTACAAGCTTAAAGACAATGGGAAACCTTCAGATGTTATGCACCGAAGACGAAGACTGAGAGGAAACTCACAAAACCTTTCAATTTTAAAATATAAACTTCACCAAATTTTCATTCATCAAAAGTTGCATTACAGTGCTCTAAATTGAGCTTAAATAGAATCATAATCAATCGGGTTTGGCTTTAGAAAGGAAAGAAAGAAAATTACAAAAATAGCTGTTGGAAGAAAATATAGTCGTTGGAACGTATAGTGTCGTTGCCACACGTGCGCACGTAATGGTGATGCGCGCTGCTCCTCGCACCCACCTACGCGTTCCTGATGCGCAGTTAAGTGCCTCGTGCGCGCCCAGGTGTGCGTGCATTGTCTTCTCAGCATGCGCTTGATGATGTTCTCCTATGCGCGCTGATCTTCAGCTGTTTCTTAGCCGGCTCCTCCCTCGCCCGTGCCCATTAACGATCAGACTCTCGCTCACGCGCGCATGCTCTTGCCTTGCTCCTTTTGCTCATGCGCGCTGCTGGTCATGTCTTCCTTGTGTTCGCCCGTCACGAACACTGCTCGGTTGTGCTTTCCTATCTCGCGCTATTGCGCAACTCTCGTGCACATGCTGTTGCGTGCCTAATTCCTTGGTCATGATCATCTGTGTGTGCTTGTTGCTCCTTGGCTTGATTCCCTTTTGTGTGCACCTTGACTTTGACCTTACCACCTTTCTCGTGCTCCCATCCTGATCAAGAAGCATTCCTAAACATAACTAATTGTGCACGTAACATAAGCAATACTAAGGCTACATGTTTGCCAGCAATCATAACGAAGGCTAGTGTTTGCCCAATGTTAAAAGTCATGCATAAAAATAAGTAAATCGCTCAGTTACAAGATTTGCTAATGGGAAGAAAAATTCTCTCTTCAATGCTGCTCATCCAAGCTATAAGAAGGTTTTACCAACAAAACTCACAAACTAGTTAGATGCAAGATTGGTTAAGATAGGTAGCTTTGTTTGCGATCGAGTCACTGGCCTTTGAGGCATATCACGAAACTCCAAAGAGGTTTCTCTTCAAGATGCTCAACTCCACTTGGAGAAAGTACTCTCACTACATAGAATATAATCTAAAAGATGTCACTATATTCATTCTCCCTAATACATTTTTCTTTGCCTCCTTTATCCCATGGATGGTCACTCTACAATTCAAGAATAACAACTCAAATAGTTTTGTGCAATTTCTTTGCCCGAACACAAGTTATACATTCTTTTATTTGAATCTCCCCAACTAATAAATCTCACGTGCATCCATTTTACAAACAAAGCTTCTCCATGTTGAATAAATTGTAATGAATAAAAATTTCTCAATTCTCAACTTTGAATCTATAATGTTTGTGCCAATAAGCATTGTCTAAAATAGTCAAATTCCAGACCAAAGCAAACCAATCAACAATTAGCTCAAAAGGAAAATTATTCCTTCCAAATTGGGTGTCACCAATCAAATCCATTGCATACGACCATTACTTAATTTTCTCCATCTTAGTTTTATCCACAATCATAACATGTCAATGATAAATAAACTTTTAACGCAAGTCCATGGCTATCAACTTGATTCACAAAGTAATTGATTACCAATGGAAATAATGAGTAACTAATCATGATAAGATAAAGTTATAATCCATTTAACTACCAAAAGTACCTAAGCGTGGTATTTCAAAAGCTCTCCAAAAATTTCATCACTTGACTTTAATCCATTTAAAAGTAAAACAATTTCATTGAAAACACTTTAAGGGTGCCATAGTTTCATAGTATAAAATGGATCCACGTAATTACCCTTGCTCAAATAAATCATGCTAAAGTATACTTTTCCCATGCAAGTAGTAAAAGACCAAGTAGGAGGAAAAAATATTACCAATTGTTTTTAACTCAAGTTGTCTCGAAAATTTTCAAACTTGAGTAATGTGACGCCATGTTGGTTGTTGAGTAGGATGTCGTCACAGAAATCCAAACACCATTTAATAATGTCATCCTTGAAGGGTAGTGAAAAGTGAGTAAAACCATAAGGTTGGAATGATGCTTGGTTGCAAGCCTTCATTAGTGGATTTGGCGTTTCTTTTCCTTCAAATTTTTTTTGTTGGCTTGGAAAATTTATGTGGGGGATCCTCTTGATCATAATTCACTTTCTCATAATCAATCATTTACAAAAATTTCTTCCTTTGAACACACAACCACTTGGTCATGCAAAGTGGCAAATCCATTATTAACCACCAACATTTGTTCATCCTCAGGATTCATGGAATTTTCCTCTTGAGAAAAAGCTACTTGGCCATCTATGGAAGAGGTTTTCTCCACAAAATGAGGGCATTCATCTAACTTATTCAAACCACAACAGAAATCAAAATCACAATTTGGTGGTGGAGGTTCTATAAAACCTTCTGTCAATAACTCATAATAATTGTCTTTTCCTTTCTTCGTGGTTTCTTCATATTGAGCCATTTGCTCTGGTTTGAACGGAGCAATCTTAATTATTTTTCCCCTGAACTTCTACACGTAGAAGTTTGAAAATCTATCATGAGTAACTCTCCTATCGAACTGTCACGGTCTACCCAATAATAAGTGGCTGACACTCATTGAAACTACGTCATAAAGGACCTTGCCCTTGTAACAACCAATGAAAAATTCGATGTTAATTTGCTTTGACACTTTGACGTCATCTCGATCATTTAATCACCTATGTTTGTAAGGGCTAGGATGAGTAGCGCTTTCCAACCCTAGTTTGTCAACGGGTTCATGAGAGGCTAAGTTGATGCAACTTCCTCCATCTATGATTAGTGAACACACATTTTCCTAGATAAAGTAATAACTCTGAAAAATATTTTCCCGTTGACAATTCTCCTAATTTGTTTCCGATATAAGAACTCTTCGGAACACCATTATAAATAAAAAAATAACACTAAAACTTATCACGAATCCAAAGAATATAGCAAGGCTCTGATACCAAATGATGTGCCTCGAGTTGGTGTTCAAATGGAAGCAGTAAAATCAACAAACTCAACAAAATATTACTTCTCGGATGAAGTAGTTTTTCTGGTATGAAAATATGCCAACTTGTAAAATATATATCTTTTAATCTATAGGTCCAAATGAGTTAAAATTTGAGACTTATTGGGGATGTGGATAAAATACCTCAAAATGCTAGGGCTTAACTTGTTGTGATTAAAAGGTTATGGCTAAAATACTGTCGGTCGCCGGAACTCGATTTACTGCTTCAATCGAGAACAAAATACCAACTTCGAAAATGCGTAACTATCTCGTTTAAAAACAAAACAATGCGATTCTTGTGATAGATGAAAGATGTGGATATAGGGATAGTTGTGTGAAAAAAATGAGAGTATAAATCAATGAGATGAAAGAGATATGCTGAAAACGGCACTTGCTGGTCTAGAAGGAAGATAAGTGTGCTTCTTTTGATTTTATGCTCCTCTTTATGAAGAACAATTCAACGTGCAAAATGGATGAGAGTTTACACTCTTTTACTGTGAATTCTTTCTTCAAGAAAGACAAAGAAAAGAGTTATAATAAGGGTTTCCAAGTATACTCACAAACTTGGAAATAATTATCACTAAAAACGTTCGGATATGACTCACCGGCAGCAATGGAGTTTGGGACTCAAAGAGGCTCGAGTTTGGAAGACAATCTCCAAATTGTTATAAAAAACTAAAACTAGGGGTGAATGAGTGTTAAGGATGGTTAAAATATCACATCCCTTCAACAAATTATAATTAGTATTTAGTAAACTAAAGGAAAAGGTAAGGCCCAAACAAAGGTCATGTGCTAGCTTGTTCTTCTTTCACGTTTTTGTGTCTTTATTTAATCTAAATCCAGCTCACTTTCCCTCCTAGAAGAATTCAGCTATGCATAAAATAAATTAAAGTTTGAAAGGAAATAAAAGGGTGGTTCTCATATGAGCCTTAGTCTCAGATTTCTTGTGAAAAAAGCCTATTTGTAATTGGTTCGGTTGACTAAAAAAATGATGTCCAAAATTCTCGATCCAACTTATTTTGGAAACCTTTAGATGTTAGCTATATTTTTTTTTTATGAAGAACACTTAATTGTAATAAAGTTAGCAAAGCTATCGAAAATGTCAAATACCCCTCGGAGGTCAGTTTAACAGTAGTTTTTTTGGAAGGTTCAATAATTCTTATACATGTGTTTTCCATTTATGTTTCACCTTAAAGAATGTCGCAATGGAAGAGGATGTTAGATTGAAGAATTTAATATCCTTAAAGCATGATCCTAAATGGAAACCTACAAAACAAACACTTGAAAATATGTTATAAATACTCCATCAAGTGTATGAGGAGTGGCAGATCAGATCCAAAGATGTAGTAGCCGATGAATCACTGATCAAAAAGCAAATTTTGGAGAGATTTTTCATCGATCTAGTGGCCGGTGAAACAGTGATCAAAGAGCGCCCAGCCGCCAGGTTGAATGATTTTGGTGGGATCCAAAGATGTAGTGGCTAGTGAACTGCTTTTTCTTCATCCACGAAGATGCGAAGCCAAAACAATGAACTCTGACAAAACTCCTCTTTCAAAAGGCTCTTGTCGGGCAACTCAATAACCTTGAACACAGTCAACGCATAACTCACTGAACTAGTTTCACCATATCTTCGCGGACTTTTAACTTTCTACTTAGTTCTTCCTTTTGCGATACCACTTTAACGTGAAAGTGAAATTGGTGACTAAATATCTTTAATAGGTTGACTCACCGACTCTGGTGTACACTCAATTCCTAATTTGAACTTCACGTGAGAATTAGATTTCTTATGAGTCTTCTCAAACAATCTCTTAGAATGTGAATCCACTAATATAGCAGGCTTACTATATGTCATTGTTGCAGGCTTTCTGTGTCCCCTTTAACATCACGAGAGCATTCTTACTAGTCTTCACAACTCTACTCACGACAATGTACTTGTACCCTTTCGCATCCAGAATTAACAAGATCATTCTTCAACTCAGGAACTTGTCAGCACATTACCTAGTGTCATTACAACCCCATCAAACATCATGATTCCGATGGTATCAATACCAGCTACCTTGCAAGGTGTATTACTGTCCATTAACACAACAACTTCTGAAACAATCCCATATGTAGAAAACTAATTATGATTGTCACTCATATGAAACGAACAAGTTGTATTTAGAATTCAATCCTTATTTGACTTTGAGTTTTCCTCTAGTACAACTGCTCTATCCTTATAATCCTTTTTTTTTTAGAATAACAATTTCACTAAACGTCATCGGTTGTCTTTCCTTCTCAGCAGCTCTCTTAACATTCTAAATTCTCGACACTCAGATTTAATGTGCCTTCTTCTGACAGAAGTAACATGTTTTATCCTGATTTCTTAACTTTGATTTATCTTTCAAATCCTGATCATTATCATTGTCTTTGTTGTTTAACTCTCTTTCCTGCCCCAAACAACGAATCATTCTCCTCGAGACTAGAATCTAAGAACAATTTGTTTCATTTTCTCATTTGATAACAATATATCATAAACCTCTTTAAAAAATAATCTTTCTTCACTGTATAAGATCGTATCTCTAAAAACTCCAAAGAGCAATATAGAATTAAGCTCAAATCTTCCTCATCATACTTGCATCTCATAGTCTTCAAATCCGAAACTAATTCATTAAATGTGATAAAGTGTTCTTCAATTGAACTACCTTCAATCAACTGTTGAAAATATAAACGCTGCGACAATTTTCTCCTTCAGGACGTCCTCCAAAATCTGATTTGACAAATATAGACGTATCAAAAATAAGGGTTCTTTGATCCTTTAAAATTTTCTCCTATTCACTCCAAGACAAAGGCATTTTATCGAACCTTAACATACTTTCGAAATCTATCTCTGCGATCACATCTCATATATTCACCTACCATAATGAAAATCTCATTTTTTGATTCAATAACGGGATATCAAATTTGAATGAACTCATTGCTCAAAATAATGAGTTCCACAGGAAATATCCTTTCCAAAAATTTGAAGCCCAACAAAAATCATATCCCACAGTTAGCTCCCAAAAAACATAATAATCTCGCCAAACAATTAGACCAGCAAGATCACAAAAATTTTCATAAAAATTCTAATTAGTAAAATTTGAATCATTATCCCAAAAATTCTAACTGAAATAAATTCTTCCACCCAAAACATACCACGAAATTGCTTCTACTTTAAGTGAAAAATTCAAACGAGAATAAATCTCAAGCAACCAATACTGACTCAACGATCATTGGCAATGACAAATAGGGGCAACACACAGAGGCATGAAGGAGATGTTCGTCGTCAGGCATGCAGGTCTGGTTTCTTTCTCTAAGTGACTCAGTGTGGTGGTGGGTTCTCTGAAACGCCACGCAAAACCACCGTTTTGAATGGAGGCTACATGACTGATGGGGCAGCTCGTTGGTGCATGCCGATGGTGAGTCAGCTCGTTTTGAATGGAAGTTTTGACGCGAAGGCTTCTGTCTTTATCCCTCAACAAATCAACGACAATAGAGGTAGAGTGAATTTTTCTTCTTCAACAGTGGGTTTCCTTCTTCGTGAAGGAAGACCACGAAGGAGGACAGCGAAGACGAAAGGCGAAAAAGAAAATTCTTCCTTTTTGTTTTAATTTCCTTTTTCCCACAAATTGTAAAATTCACAAAAATTACACATCGATATAATTGTTCGATCCAAGTACAAAACTCTTAACCTTGTTCTGAATTCTCGAAACCAAAACTCTAACACTAGTCGTTGATAATCAAATGCTAATAATAAACATAAATAAACACAAAAAAACAAAGACACGAGATTTGCGTAGAAAACCCTAAACGGGAGAAAATTACAGATATAGGAAAAATTCACTACATATTAATCAAAGTATAATTGAGTTCTGCGATTCAAGCATTAATGTATAGAAAAACATAAAATTCTAATATTGATATACAAACTCGACCCAACCAACTAGAATTTAGATCGCACCAAATTTTAACAATATATAATCAAAAATTTCCTAGAATCTAGACATGATTTATAATCTTATTCCACAAAACTCACTAAGAGTTAGGGGTTTCAGCCCCTTTATAGAACTCTAAACCAATATTTAAAGAGCCAATGTACTTTAATATCAATCTTACGACGTCCTAGTGACTCTTATGAATCGATTTTGTACTGAAGAATTGAGTATTTTCAATCATGAATTTGTTGAGTTTGAAAGTTTCTAATTTCATTTCAAATTGTTTTTTTTTATGCCTGTTCGTATAAACTAGTTTGATCAATAGATTGGAGTGTAAGATCATGTTGACTATGGCAAAATGATATATTTTATAAAGAACCAACACTCTTGTGCACATCAAATAGAGGCTGCCACGACATCACTCTGAGAGCAGGTGCTCTCCCATTAAAAAATAGTAGCTCAGCACTGCTGTGCTCCTCTAGGTGATACTATGATCATGTAAGATTTTTGAAACCCTAAAGAAGCACTACACAGCTGCTTCAGACTACCATATCCTTCCCATCGAAGAACACAATGCATGTGCGCTTATAAACTAGAGCTACAGCGTCAGCAGGGGAAAATTAGGTTAAGCAAGTCAATTTAATAACAATCTATTAATATGGGACACACAAAAACATGAGACATGGACTGGAGACTCGAGAATTCGACTTAAAAAAGTAGATTTCTACGTCAAATCACTGAGGATGGAGAGTATGACAACTTGCGATGGAATATCGAGATGGATGGCTTACCTAGTTTTATCTATTTTTCCCTAGTTTTTAATTTTTGATGTAGTTTATATGATTATCGATCATATTAGCAAAATTTCTGTTCTAGAATTACAGTTTGAACTAGGCGTGAAACTTCATTAGATTTTGATCTTTTCCAATTTATTAATTTATATTGAGTTTGTTTATTCTGTTTAAGATTTATTGTTAATGTAATCAATTAATTATTAACAAGACAATATGATACATAAAGTGGAAACCTTGAGCTTATGTAAGATAGGAATATACGTACATAAGCTGTGGAATTCATTTGCTAACTTGACCTTAATGAATTGTTGTTGTTTTTATTTACATACAAAATAAAAAGATTAAACTCCACTAGAATTTGTTGCTGACTATTCGAAGAGGCTTTTAGACAATTAATATTTCTTGGTTAACTAAATTGTACGAATTAATTTATTAGAAAACTTATCTTGCATGATAACATTACCCAACAATTTTACTACTTCTCATTTGACAAGTGTCTTAAATCAACTCGTCATGTAACTAATCTCTTTGTTCGTGATAGTTGCCACGCAAATGATGCACATGTTGTTCTCCGGTAATTTGCATGCTCATAGAGTGTTTCTTACTTGCATTGCACATATTTTCTATTTGTTAAATATTTTTAGGCTCTTCACAGATGATATGCAGAGGTCGATTTGACGAACCATATTGATGTCGTCAAAGGAATTTTCTTTGGTAGAAATGCTGAAAAAATATTTTCTTCAAATGGACGCTTTGGTTGCCATGATGTGTGAGGTAGTAGTTTTTGTGATTCTCCATTTTTTTTCAATGCACTTTAATTATTCTAAACCTTATTCATCACATTTATTTGTTGCACACTTAATATATTCTTATTTTTTGAAATTTAGGAAAATCCCGCAAAGATAATTGAATCTTTTGATATACAAAAGACTCATGTTCGCTGCTTCAATCTAAAAGTTGATAGAAAAGACTTTCAACACTGCAAAAGTTTGAGATTGTTAGTATTCGTTGTTGCTGATGAAGTTAACACCCTATCTCAATTCCCTCGTTTTCGTTACTGACCATAAAATCAAGAGTTGAAGTTCTACTCATGTTACATTAGATGAAAAGAGACTACTCGACTCTGAGGAACAATTGTTATATCTCATACAATTCTAGAGTTCTTGGTCTTAGGGTCTTCCAAAATATTACAAAATTTGTTAAAATCCTTTTTTCTGTTGTTTAGAAAATATTCCTTGGTTTGCTTTCATATTTGTCCTTCCCACGCTAACTATTTATAACAAAAACTTAGAAATGCTATCAATGACCTAGTTATCGATTATCCTCTCGTTGTATTGCATCAATGAGTTTCCACTTCTAGACATGGTAACGTCTTTGTGGTTTTAAGGATTGACTTATCTAACTAGTTTTGTATTCTCAGTAAATGAGTTTTCTAACTAAAATTAACTTGTGGTATGATTGACGTTATCATCCTGAATCATGTGTCTCACAAAATAAACCAATAGATAATTATATGACATATAATGGAAAACCAATCGTCTATTGTTATATTGATGTCACATGTTTGCTATTGTGATAAGAGCATCCATATTTTGTCAGAATCAAACATTGATGAAAATTCTCAATTATCATCTACATTTGACATCTTTGGCATTCTACTCGGGTCAAATCATCTTCCGAGTATTGCACTATATCTTTTCTACAGGTTAAAGAAACCATTGTATGAGACTCCTTCCTTTTGTTGCTACATCTATGAAAGTGCAATTAGCTACCAACGTTGCGATAGAAGTCTTCTATCATTTATTCACATGGTGCGATGAATTTGTTCATTTTCAGATATGTGTACATACTTACAACAATACTTTTGCATTCACTTCTTTTGATATCAAAGAAGATACAAAATTATCTCATCAAAATAAAAGAATATATACATTCTGTGTTCAAGATCAAATTTATCATTTTATTAATGTAATAGTTCCCGATAATAAAAGTCCATTTTTACTTGCAATTATACTTTAATGATACAAACATATAGCCGCAATATCATATCTAATTAACAAAGAGAAGTCTCTTTGCTTATTATTTCTAAATTAATGCACATTATAGAAAGAAATCTTCTTGCAATCTTTTTTTGTACTTTGGGCAATAGAGAAAATTTGTCACTGTGTATAATTTCCATAAGTCGAATGTGAATTTTGATCAACAAACTTACTATGTGTTGGGAATAATAACGACGAAATCTGGTAAGAACGATAACAACAATAGCACCGCAAGCGGTACGAAAAACGATAGCAGATGCGATTCGAAAAATACCAGGAATATTTTCTCACGCTGTAAGATTATAACGGCCAAGAAGTAAGAGAAATAATAGCAAAAAATGAACACCGAGAATTTTACGTGGAAACCCAAATCGAAAAAAATCACGGGGACCGAGTCCAGAAAGATCTCACTATGAAAAATAGGATTTAGAATATTTTTCTAAATATCGAATAATCTATAAAATATTCACTAAGAGAAATCACCACTCTTAGAATTCTCAATGTGCACAAAAGCACAACACCTATTTTTCTCTCACTTTTTCTTTTCTCTCTTTCCAAAATAATCTTCACTATTTCTCTTCCTCTTCTCAGAAGTGATTTTTTTGTTCTCTTTTAGATAAAAAATTTCACTTCTCTTCGGATGATTTTCCTTTCATCAGGAACTCTCTATTTATAGAGAAAGTTCTTCATAAGAGGACAAAACATCACACATCACACATAAGAAAGTTTCAATTTTTCTTCTGCATTTCATTTATGACGTGCAAAAGTAAAATTTAAATTTTCTTTTTTATTAAATGATATGTCTTTCATCATTAAGGAGGGACCCCACAAACTTCTCCTCCCAACTTATAATGAGATATCTCCAATCCTTCTGAGCCTATACAGAATTCGTGCTTATTTTTTTGCAAGATCTTTGCCATCATGTCAGAGCCATTATTGTCCGTGTGGATCTTCTCAAGATACATTTGCTCGTTGTCCAACACATCTCGTATCCAATGATACTTGATATCTATGTGCTTGGACTTCGAATGAAAGCTCGGATTCTTGTTTAAATAAATAGCGTTTTGACTGTCGCAATACAAGATATACTTATCTTGTTTATGACCCAATTCTGTCAGAAATTTTTGCATCCACAAAATTTCTTTACAGGCTTCTGTAACTGCCATAAACTCAGTTTCTATTGTAGACAATGTCACTGATTTTTGCTGCTTAGATTGCCATGAAACGGCTCCCCCTCCAAATGTAACCAAATATTCTGATGTTGATCTTCTAAAGTCAATGTCTCCAACCATGTCTACATCAGTATAGCCTACTAACGAAGGCTTTTCACTTACAAAACACAAACTGAATTAAGAAGTGCCTTTAAGATACCTAACAATCCACTCCACTGCATTCCAATGCTCTATGTCCAGATTTGTTAGAAACTGGCTGACTACTCCAATAGAATGTGAAATATCAGGTCTCATATAAATCATGGCATACATCAAGCTGCCAACTGCTGAGGCATATGGAATTCTCTGCATCTACTTTTCCTTCTTCAGTGGAAAGACTTTGTTCAGAAGTAAGTTTGAAATGTTTAGCAAGTGGAGTACTGACCGGCTTCACCTTATCCATATTGAATCGGCTGAGAACTTTCTTGATATATTTCTCTTGCGATAGCCATAGCTTTCTGCTCTTTCTATCGCGAGTGATACTCATCCCAAGTATCTGTTTTGCCGGTCCTAAATCTTTCATAGCAAAAGACCTGTTAAGCTCATTCTTTAACTTAATAATCTTTTCTATGTCTGCGTCCACAATCAACATGTCATCGATGTAAAGTAAGAAGATTATGAATGTACCGTCCGTGAACTTTTTCACGAACACACAATGGTTTGAGAAAGTTTTCTTGTATCCGTGATTTACCATAAAAGAGTCGAACTTCCTATACCATTGTCGTAGAGCTTGCTTTAATTCATACAGACTCTTCTTCAATCTACACATCAGGTGTTCCTTTCCCTCTACAACGAACCCGTCTGGTTGTTCTATGTAGATTTCCTTTTTTAATTCACCATGCAAGAAGGTTGTCTTCACATCGAGTTGCTCGATCTCCAAATTGAGACTTAAGGCTAATCCAAATACTACTCGTATGGATGACATTTTCACGACAGGTGAAAAAATTTCCTCGAAATCAATCCCCTTCTTCTGATTAAAGCCTTTCACAACCAGCCGTGTCTTATACTTTGGTTGTGAATTTTCTTCTTTAAATCTATATACCTATTTGTTCTTGAGTGCCTTTCGCCCCTTTGAAAGCCGAACCAACTCATAAGTATGGTTTTCATGCAATAATGTCATCTCATCTATCGCATCTAACCAGTTCTTCTTTTGTCGATGCTCCATGGCTTCCTCATAGTAGTCAAGTTCATCGTCATCAGTGATCATCACATATTCGTTCACAGAGTATGTTCTCGATGGTTGACGATCTCTTGTTGACCTCCTTGGTTCTGCAACTGATTCAGGAGAAACCTGTACTTCTCTTTGGTCAACATCATCAGCTGCTTGATCAGTAGATTCTCTAATATCTCACCCGTCAAAAGTTGATTTCTCCAAACCAACTCTTACTGGATGTTCATCAGTGACATCTTTCTTCTTGTCTTCAATGGTTTGATTTTTAAAAAAGACAACATCTCGGCTTCTAATAATCTTCTTATCCACTGGATCCCAAAGCCTATATCCGAATGCATCACTTCCGTATTCGACGAATGTGCATTCTTTAGCTTTGCTGTCTAGCTTGGACCTCTCATCTTTGGAAATATGAACGAATGCGCTGGATCCAAGCACTTTTAGATGCTTATAAGAGACGTCTTTTTCTGTCCACAGTCTATTTGGCACTTCTCCAATCAAAGATGTTGATAGAGACAAGTTGATGATATTTACTGCAGTATTTATTGCTTCTTCCCAGAATGTTTTGGCGAGTTTTGAATGTAATAGCATGCTCCTTATCTTCTCCACAATCGTTCTGTTCATTTTTTCTGCAATGCCATTTTGTTGCGGAGTCTTCGGAATAGATCTTTTATGTCTGATCTCGTGCATCTTGCAATATTCATTTAATGATCTCATATATTCGCCACCATTATCTATGCTAATGCATTTTAATTTTCTTTCCAGTTTCTCCCTCTATTGAAACATGAAACTGTTTGAAAACGTTGAACACTTCATCTTTGGTATTGAGTGCATAAGCCCAAACTTTCCTTGAGTGATCATCAATGAATGTCTTCATATATTGGGCACCACCTAACGTTTTCGTTGACATGGGACCACAGACATCTGAATAAACAATTTCTAACACGTCAGGCTTCTTTGATGCAGAATTCTTCTGAAAGGAAACTCTGTGTTGTTTTTCAGCCAAACAGTAAATACAACTTGACAAAGATTCATGTCTGAGATTTGACAGACATTTTTTCTTGCCAAGCAACTGAAGTCCTTTCTCGCTCATGTAAGATAAAAAATACTCAACTTTTGAAGTAACATGGTAAGATGCTCCAGAATCACACACCCAGCATGATTCATTCATCGTGAGGTTTACAGCATCTTCACATACAATCACATCTTCACCCTCAGAGACAGTCGTCGTCGTACTCTTCATTTCTCCTTTAGCACATTCTGTACCTTGTTCTTTCTTTAGCTTCCAGCAATCCTTTTTCATGTGGCTCATCTTGTCATAATGATAGCACTTAAGGCCCTTTTTACTTTTCTATTTGGATCTTTCTAACGTGCTAGCTCCAGAGGCCCCCACGTTCCATTGATCTCCCTCTCGTTACTGATAAAGCCTCCATATAGAACTACTTCTTGTTTTTCTGCCTACTTTCTTGGTCAAGAATGGCGACTGCAATATCATTGAACATCAATATTGTTTTTGCAATACTATTGAGTAAATTTACGATGAGGTGATCGTATGAATCTGGCAAGCTTTGAAGTAAAAGTTCAGCTCTTTCATTTTCGTCGATTTTTGTGCTCCATTGCTGTTAGTTGAGAAAACAATGTATTGAGAGTATTGACGTGGTCTGTCACTGTTGTAGATTTTGACATCCAAAGGGTATATAATATTTTTTCAAAAAAATTTTATTATACCACAACTTCTTCTCGTACAATTTTTTCAGAGCATCTCATATTTGTTTTATCGTTGTCATTTCTGAGATATTTGACAAAATTCTATCTGCTAGAGTAAAATGCAAAATAGTCATTGCATCCTCATTAGCTTTGTTCCATTTCTCGTCTTCAACGTTCGTAAGCTTGTCTCCGATGGCCATAGTACAATCATCTCTCTGCAATAGCACCTTCATTTTTAATTTTCACAGAGCGAAATTATTTCCGTTGAATTTTTTTATTTCAATCTTTCCCGCCAAAATAACTTCTAAAAATTTTTCTAATGTAGAAAATCAATTAAAACCGCAACCATAGAGCATACTAGATTTAAAGAGATTACTCGTGCTATGATACCACTTGTTTGGAAAAATAACCAAGAAATCCGGCGAAAACGATGACAACAATACCACCGCAAGCGGTACGAGAAACGATAGTAGATGCGATCCAAAAAATACCGAAAATATTTTCTCACGCTGTAAGATTATAACGGTAAAAAAGTAATAGAAATAATAGCAAAAAATGAACACCGAGAATTTTACGTGGAAACCCAAATCAGGAAAAAACCACAAGGACCGAGTCCAGAAAGATCTCACTATGAAAAATAAGATTTACAATATTTTTCTAGATATAGAATAATCTATAAAATATTCACTAAGAGAAATCACCACTCTTAAAACTCTCAATGTGCACAAAAACACCACACCTATTTTTCTCTCAATCTTTCTTTTCTTTCCTTTCAAAATAATTCTCACTATTTCTCTTTTTATTCTCAGAAGTGATTTTCTTGTTTTCTCTTGGATAGAAGATTTTACTTCTCTTTAGATGATTTTACTTTCATAAGAACTTTCTATTTATAGAGAAAGTTCTTCACAAGAGGACAAAACATCACACATTACGCAAAAAAAAAATTTTAATTTTTCTTATGCAATTCATTTATGACGTGCAGAAATAAAATTAAAATTTTTTTTTCATTAAATGATGTAGATCCCTCATCATTAAGGTGAGATCCCACACTATGCTTCTCGTGCATCTCAAGGCGTTGTTGTATAGTTTGGTGACAGTTCCTCACTAAGGGTATAGTTTGGTGATAGTTCCTCACTAAGTACTTTCACCGGAGAAATTGTTGTACATGCACAATCAAATTTTGTGCACAAAGTTTACCAGTATTATGAATGTTACGATTCCTTACAATATCCTTTATTGTTTCCTCATGATGGGACAGGATGATATTGAAGAATTCCAAGAATAGACAATTTATTTTTTCCAAAAGAATACCTTCAATTTTCTCTCGAAATTCTACATTTCTCGCTACTCGAAGAGTTATTAACTACTGAAAATAATGATATGTCTTTATTTTCTAGCAATTTTTCAATTATCCAATTTAAATTTTCTTTTGACAAATCTTTGTTTCATTTAGTTTTTCAAGGAGGGAAAAAGCAAGAAGCCGTCTCGTGTTGCTAATACTATATAAGACTCTTGTGATTTGCTTTAATAGTTATCGCATATGTAAGACTAGATTTATATTAAATTTTGATGTGATGAGCTTTATCTAAATAAATATTTGTAGTAACATGATTTAACTACTCTACCTCAACTAATACAATATACTCTAAAAGTTGTGTGACACGTTTAATAGAGCAAGAAAGAGGTAACTTCCTGCAAGGGTCATAATTTATTTAATAAAAAACTTATAATTGTATTTTACAATGTTTAGCTTTAAAAAAGTTGTAGAGTCAACTTGTTAACAGTGTTCTCTCTCGTCCAATTTCAATGGAAAGGACGCCCTTATCCTACAAATGAGTAGTCATATGTATTTATTTACCCTGGGTTTCTATGTGCTCTTCATATGTTTCTAATCTTTCTTTTGTCTAATCTTTTCCTATCTTCCCTTGGCTATGGTAATTTTCCAGTTAGCTTCTTTCTGTCCACGATTGTTTAATATTTGTTTTTTGGACATTTCTTTTTTTTTTTTTTTTTCCTTAAATTTGGCATGATTATTTGTTCATAATTTTCATTATTTTCGTACACCACTAAAAGGGGATATCTTGTTAAATCTTATTTTGCTTATCAAGATTTATGTTCTTGAATAGTTAAATCATTTCATATAATCCATCACTCTGATGTCTTTCTTGGTTCTAAGGGGATAGATAGATGCTATTTTAGATTTTTTTTATTAGGAATGTAATTAGTTCGGTTTGATTTTTGACAAAATTAAAACCCAACCGAGTCGGTTTGATTTTGGGTAAAGAAAACAGAAACCAAACCGAGGAGAACGGAAAACCGATGTTTGGTTTATGGTTCTCCTTGGTTGGTTTCGTATAGGTTTTTGGTCTCCAATTTCGGTTTGGGGTTGGTTTTTCAAAATCTGATTTCCATTTGGGCTCAGTCTCAAATCATCGAAATTATACACAAACAATGATAAAAAAAAAAACACAAAAGTTTCTCATATTTTCTCCCATGAATCAATTCCAAACCATACTTAACAAAGAAAAACATAATAAATCCAGAAGATTCTTATAAATCCCTACGAAGACACCCAAAAAAAAAAAAACAACATAACTTATGAATTTGTTAGAACTAAGAATCAGATATACACAAAATAAAGTTAGAAACAACAATCTCCACGAGGCAGTGCTACAAATCTACAAAAATTGCAGCTGACTAGAAGAAGATACTAATTAAAACCTAGACACAACAATCATATGGCCTAAATCATGTAGATGTGAATAAAAATCAGCAACAAAATAAGCAATTACTCGACCTTTTCGAAGCGACTCAGCAAACACAAAGTAATCAAGAAATTTCGAGGAAGTTTTAGCAGTCAATAATCTGGAATTCGGGTGGTGAGTCTCGGTGGAAACTATCCAAAAATGAAATGTAGCAATATAGCAAAAATAAAAGCCATTTAGAGAGGAAAATCACCATCGTTCTTCATAATCTAAACTCGTAGATACGCCCTTTATGCATAAAGGAAAGCTTGGACTCTTATTATCCTTTTTGTGCGAGATGGCTGAAGCAGCTCAGAGAAATCGAAACTCGATAAGTCAAGCGAAGTATAAGAGTTTTGTGTGCGTGGAACTTTGTAGATTGCAGAGCTCTGTGCGAGCGCTCGAAGGGAGACATTAACCATGCAACGGTGGCACAGAGAAGAGACAGTGATCGTCGGAGGGTAAAAGCGGAGCTCTCTATCATCGGGGGCCGTTCTCAGAGACCGGAGACCAGCCAGTGGTTCTTTGGTATATTTTTCGTACTTTTAATGTAACTTATTTACAAAATTATTTTAAAGTTTATGTGTTAAACACCTCAATTTTGGGGGTTAATTTGGAATAGGATAAATATCAAGTATGGAGATATTTTTAATAGATACATGTTTCAAAGTTTCATCCGCTGTCAACCGGCACTTCACTCTTTAAGTTCTGTTAAAATAAACACGTGTCATGAACCGCTTTTCCCTCTGTACCTCTTCTTTCCCACGAGATTTGAAGAACATCGACAGTAGGAAAGCACCTCCAGTTCTTATCATCGGCATGGCGGATTGCTGTCAAAGCCGAATTCGAAGTTCCGTCAATTCCCCAACCTATCATATTCAAGTGCTAGTGGTTCATTTGAGGGGAGATGCTGGAAGAAGATGATTCACCGGTAAAGTTGACGTTATCACCCGAGGGCTTCTGTTAGTGGTGCGGAGACCGGAGAATACTGAAAGAAATTTCAGCTTACCTCTTATGGCGACGAGATTTCCGATAATTTTTCATTTAATTTAGCCGCAAGGGGTTGCAGATTAGATTCTATCTATGTAAACGAGTTCCTTATCGAAGTAATTTGAAAGGATTTTTCTGTTTTTTTTTTCGGCCAATTTGGTTTTGATGTGAAGCGCGAGGTTGAAGATTGTGGAAACGTTGAGAGGGGTGAAACCAGTGGAGGTGGTTAATTTGGACATTGAAGAAGAGAAGGGAGTTTTTAATGAGGCTCCTCGTTAAATTAACATATTTGAAAAGCAACGATTTCGAAAGGCTTTAGGTTTTTGGGCGATTTCGATGCATTGGTCTGTTGCTGTTCCTATGAAGGTAAAGTTATCAAGTTCCGTTGAGACTCTGGTTTGATTCCTCGGTGATTTTCTTGTTGTTCTTCAGTGGCTGTTCCATGTCCCATTTTCTCAATGAATTTGTTCCAACTATCAAAAAAATGTGGCGTTTTGATTCAAGTCTTTGTCGGTTTTGCGGAGGAGATCAAAAACCAGCTCTTCTTCCCTCTCTCTACACAACCTTTTTTTTAATCCTCTTCTGGTTTATACCTCGTGGGAGAGAAGAGAGCTACAGAGGGTGACACCTGTTTGGAAAATTTGTCAATGAAACTAAAAGTTCAAAATATCCATCAACCTTCGTACTTCAGAGTCTATTTTGATATTTACTCATTTGAATATTACCCTTGTGGAAATACAAAAATGAAGCACTTGACTATCTTCTAAATGCAAGGATGCTTAATCAATTTAAATACCTCATTTGTTTCGGAGCAGGAGACAATGCACAATCATTTGCTAATTGTTCACTTGCTGATTTGGCATTATGAAATTTAAGTCTGACTGATAACAAAAAAAGTATGGAGATTAGTTGGATGTATATCCAATTTCAAGGAAAGTTGATCACTCTAAATTGTTGATATTAGGCAAGTCATAGTCAAAGATTCAGTTTATGAGTTAATTTTGGATACAATTTTAGGCAAGTTTTAATTAAAAAAGCAACGTTTCAAAGATTTAAAAAAAAAAGGTTTTTTGGACTGATTCCAAGAGAAAATATATGATGAAAACAATACCAATAAACTTCATTTTTAAATTAACAAATTTGAAAAGCAACGATTTACGAGTCTTTTTCTTGGCATTATACCTAATTTGCAATCAAAACCAAGTACATCAAGAATGAATGACAATGAGTTTTATACAGACCATTTCAACTGACCTGAAATTGAAGATTTTTTAAAATTGTTTGTGTAGTCTTGGAGCTCTAACTATCAGAAACTTTGTTGATAATAACAGAGGCGTAGTTAGCCATTGGTGGATCTGGAGATTGTCTAAGTCGTCCGATTACTGAAAACAACTCTGATGAACGTAAGAATTAACGACATTGCGGGTGTGCACACATCTTTGCTAATGAAAATAAAGCAATCTTTAGTGGTGACTCATTCACATCTTTTTTAGTAGGGGTTAGGCAATCGCCGAATAGTCCGCAACTAACTTTATTAAGGCCTGAAATGTAAGATGTCACAAACTTTATTACAAGGGACTGTATAATTGCATTAAAAACAAGGGGTAATAAATCAAAATAGAGGAAAAACAAGAGTTTTCTTCAAATTTAAACAGCCAAAAGAATGGTTAGTTCTAAACTGAATCGCTCTTGTCAAAATGGTATTCTGAAGTATAAGCTCATTCACCCTGTTTAGAAAGCAATCGTATTTAGCAATCAAGAATCAAATCATGATTTTTTTTTTTTTTTTTTTTCTAACCATAAAACCCAAAAAGCAACTACCCAATTTCCCCACGAGTTTTTCTTTTTTTATTTTTGTCTAAGATGATAATATAACTTAAGGAAGTTCAGCAACCTATGAAAAAGTTCAGCAATCGTATGTACAATAATAAAGAGCTCCAAAATCATGTTATAAACACACCACAGTGGTGTGTGAGTTTGACGATATGGCTCATTTACTAATTGCTATTTTTTCGGCTTCCATAATACATAAAAGAAAGGGTAATTTAGTTGGAAGATATGCCACTAAGTTGTTCGCGTACCTGCATTGCTCCCTTAGCCAGAATATCTTCACAGTGTACATTGGAGTTTCGGATAAGATTACTCAGTGCACCTGCAGCATTGGCTTTAGTCTTGTCTTCCTCATTCGAAAGCAATAAATTCGCTAGCTGAGGTATAGATCTCCTTAGCTCCTCGTATAAGGTACCGTTGTGATATGCAGCATTCCCAATCTACAAGTAAAATGTAATATTGATTTTATCAGATGGCAAAAAAAAAGGTATATTAATGAAAAAAGGCACCATAGGAAAAAAAAAAATATAATGCTGAATTCTGGGCTTTTATATATCCATTTATTTCCTGCACACTGCGTTAGCATATGCGATATGGACTTTCATAGTAAAAAAAGAACATAACTGGCTGCGTGATATTGATTTCTTGAAAAAATAATCATAATTTCCTTGTCGGTTTCCTGCATTTTAAAAGCATTAGCAACAGAATTATATTTGATTAAGACTTCCAAGAATGATCAATTCCCCAACACAAGATGGGTCCAAACTGTCTGCCTAAAGTAATGAATGAAAATATAAAAACGCTGTTACAACATTTATGACAACCTGAAAGAATTATTACTTACAGCAAAGCATGCAAATTTTCTGGTACGCTTGTCTGAGTCCGAGCATCTATCAATCAGGCATGTGATTATTTGATGTCTGGCCTAGAATTTTACACAAACACTAAAAGACAAACATAGCAGAAGAAAGGGCATAAGCAAGAAAATTAATGATCAACCAATACAACTGAACAAAGCATCATAGCTTTAGCAGCAAGTTTAATTGTAAAGCACAGATGAAAACAAGTTATACTACTTACCAGGGAATCGTAAAAGTAAGAACTATGTCGGCACATGTTTCCAACAACACTGCAAGCTTTGGCACGTAAATTAGGATCTTCATGAGTAAGAAATTCTTTCAAGAATTCCAAAATTGATGCCCCATTGATATGCTCGTAAAAACCCTGATGATAATAAAAACCAACTTAACAAAACTTTCTCTTCTCAACAAATATTTCATGAAAGCAATGAAGAGAAAAATGAATTAACTGAATTGAGGGCGGCTAACAAAGAAAACAAAAGTAATAATGGATAGAACTGCATGGAACTGCACCACCAATCCTTTTTTTTCTCGTTTTTTTTTTTTTCAAAAAGAAAAGCTGCCTTAAATTTGTGTAGCAGCTCCCCATCCTGCTAGAGAATAGACTCGCTACAAAAATCAACTGATCTTCTAGAGTTCAGTGGAGCATTAAGATCAGTGTAATGACAGGGAAAAGATGTCCAAAACTAATTTGTCATTTTTTTGTAATTTCTGGTTCCCTCTATGTCAGGCTATGATGTGCAATAGAAAAGATATTGAAATCAACCATTTGTATTAACATTCAAAATACATTTGATGATGGAAAAACTTACCTTATCCATGCGAGCAAGGTCTGAAACAATCATCAAAAAGTCCAGAATAATCTGTCTTGGACAAGAAGAATCCAGCAGCTTTTGCACCTGATTTGCATCTAATAAGCCCTTGCCAACAAGATGAACTGCCAATGGTCGATAGCCTACCATTTTAGCAAGAAATGCAACAGGCCTTCCCAAATCTCTTAACTCCAAATGCTACAAACACTGAATGATAATGCCTGGCATTCCCACCTGCAAATCTCAAAAGGAATGGAGTAAAAAACGTACCATTATTAGCACCTCAGTTCGAAAATGATATTTCCAGCACTCCTTGTTTTTATAGTATGACTCATTGTATGATCTTGCACTAATTTAAACATCATATTTGACAAATAAAAAAAATAAAAGTAGATAAGTTACAGTTGTTTTTTAACAAAATGATATTATTATGACTGACTTTAATTCTTGTTACAAAATAGAAAGAACTCATGCAAAGTGAATCTGCAATTTTATTTCTATTATAGGGTCAAGTTGACAAAAGCTTTAATATGTTCTTTCAAATGTTATCTGTTAGGTTTACCTTCTGAAATGGCAATTAGGCTAGTCTCTTGTAATCATAGATCTTAAATCATATTAATGAAAATGTCATCATATGAACAGTTTACTAAACTTTCATGACAAAATAAAATAATAAAAATTTCAACACAGGGATCAAAAACTTTTGATATATATGTTTTAATTTTAAACTTCATCTACAACGAAAGTAGTTAACATTTAATCAGTAAAAATTTTTCAAAGTTTGAACTTCATGAATTATATCTCATTTTGTTTTGTCTCGTCTTCACGTATAGTTATATTTTGCGAGAATAAAAAATGCATGACTACAGAAACACATCTTACTTTATCTGATCTTATATGGTACAAACGATCTCACCTCCAAAAGTATTTTGATATACTTCCCCAAGTCTTCCTCTATTGCTTTTGCCATGTCTCTGTCTTCCATGTATGCTCTTACACCAAGTGAACTCATATTAAGAAGGAACCCACTATTTACAGGATGCAGTGGCATATGGAAAACCTTGAGCACTCTGTACAGCAATAAAAGGGAATGCAACAAGATCAATCACAACATTTATTAGATCTCTAACTCCATTCGATTCTCCGCCAGGTCCGCACCAACTCTTTACAAGTTTGAGATGCACATAAGAAATCATATCACATATGAGCTTGATGTTTTCATTCTTGACTAATATCTGACAAAAAGTAAGAGCTCCGCCGGAAAGGCAGTGACATATTGATGAAGTTGTCCAGACTACCCCAACAGGAGATAGACCAACTTGATTTTTGGCCATACCTCTTTTAATGGCCTTTGAGGAGCTACAATCTAGCATTCCAATAAGAAGCAGCGGAATACCACTGGAGCATAATTGTTGAACGGCTAACGGTCCACCCCACCTCAGTCTAGCCTCTAACAAGCCAACACATCCATCCTGCAAGCCATGCCAATACGAGAGACTATCATTGGAGTTGTTGGTAACCATTTCATTTTCACTAGCTGATAAATTTTTTAGGTAATCACAAAGTGTTGATGTTCTGGGGATCAAAGGTAATGCAATTTCAGAAACAGAAGACTCGACAGAAGTTCCAGTTTCAAGGGATAAAATGGATGCAAGAGCTAGCATTGCAGATGCACTATGAGGTTGAAATGAAGTTGTTACTCGATCGCCAGAGGAAAAATAGTGGCCAAGGAGTGAAAGTCGTGAAAGCTGCCTCTTAGGAGAGGTTGTCAGCATAAACAAAGAAGATTTTCTTCCAGCGGACTTTAAACATTGTGCAATTGTGGCAAGGATTAGGCACGAATGCAAAACAAGGGCTGAAGAATTTTTTAATTTGCACTTAAAATTGGACTGGTTGCCAGTTTGTGGATCTTCAGCCCCGGTTGAAGTGCACAAGGATAATACAGAAAAAATCTCTGCTACAATAGTGCCATCTCTGCTGCCACTTACGACGGTAGTTACAGGGAGGGAACTGGGTAGGCCACATAAAACAGCTGAAAATGTTGCATCATGGAGACAGTATCTCAATAGAATCTGCAAGATCAGTTCAAACAATTTTATCTTTGTTCTTTAGTTAGGTATTCACATAGCTGTAGCACAAATCACAAAGAACAAGACCTTTTACTTTAAATCAGATCCCCTTAAGCTGAAATAGTATGATGGAAAAAAAAATTCAGAAAGTAAGGAAGCAGAGACCTGAATGCAGCGGTCATTGCAGATTCAACTCTCTGATGAATGCTATAATAAAAAGCAACTTGAACTGCCTTTGATTTGAGAAAGGCTCGAGTCACAACATCAACAAGTTTTGCTGATTTTGAGCCAAACAATGATTTCCTTTCCTGGTCCCTAACGTCAAGTCTTTGCAAGGAATTATTTCTCAATGTATTTAGGGGAAATAAACAGTTATATTCTCTCATAAAAAGAATTTCATGTGCATCTATCAATGACCAAAGAGCTTTGCACGCTTCACAAGCAGCACGTAAGAAACTTGAAGAACCAGAAACTAGGCTTGAGCCTGAAATTGCTAGGCTGACGCATAAATGGTCCACCATACCAGATGTCTTCTCATGATCCAAAATTTTTTTCATTGTTTCATTAAGACCACAAACTGTCTCTGGAGTTGAGCTTGAAGCCACTTTAAGATACTGAGCCACTCTTGACAACACGACAGTAACACAAGAACTGGCTTCATACAGTATCCTTCCAGATGTATCTTCATTTTGACCCACAACCTGCCAATTCAACAATGTGAAAGCATTGGATAGCCGCTCATTTGTTAGTTAAATGCCCCAAGAAAATATTAATTTCATTGACCTGAAAAAAAACTTCCCCCAATGCAATCCAGTGCCTAAAGTATGAGCTAGCAATCCCACCTCCATAATTGTCCAGCAATGTCCTTATTATAGAGAAACTCTGCCAGTGTGGGAAATTACAATTGCATTAACCACAAAGAAATATCACGAGGAGAACAACATACAGGAAAGGTTAAGAGGAAAAATAATCCCATGCTGAACAAGGAAATTCTTTTAAATGCCTATAGTCCTTGCTAAGTTTATCACAAGAATTAAACAAAAATTACATAACCAAGCTACCAGTAAAAGATAGCAACATTCATGTGGTTAATTTAATTTCAAAGTTCATTGTTTCCAAGTGAATAAAAAAATTAATTAGTAACTTGCATTGAATTTAAAGATTGTAAAAAAAATTCAAAAATCAATGTGCTCAGGATAAATTAGATCTATGCATTCTAATGTAACTTGCAGGTTCACTGGTTTAGAGAAGTAGATTATCAAGGCTTAATAACTACCAATGTAGACATGAAATACAGCACCAGCATACCTTTATTATTATCACAAACTTCAGAGGATTTCATGGTAATAGTAATGGCATTGAATACAAGAAGTTCACAGATAATTTCATCAGCCAGTCCACTAGAGTGGATGGTGCTAGCTGCAACTAAGTTTGAAAGAATTGGTAGTGATTGGCTTGATATAAGAATAGATTGATCTCTGCACAAGTTTAATAAATGTAAGTAAATAGCAAATCAAAATTGTACATCGATCTTTATAAAAATATAGACTTCATCCATGCTATGAAAACTTTGTTATCACAGCAACAAGTTAAATATGCTAATGAAAAATATAAAGTATAAATAAGCTCACTCTCTAGTTTCTCTTTCATAAAATGTCTATTTTTCTCTACATATTTTATGTGATTGTGTTTGTGCAATATTGATAACAAATTTGCTGTTACAATAGAATTTCAAAAGGAAGAGTCAAGTTAACTCAAAAATCATCAAGAATGCTCTTGAATTATAGTAGTTCACAAATTCCTTGATCATAACTCAAAACTCTGCGTCTAAACTTGATTTAGAAACATGATCTTGTTTTGTACTCTTTCAGTCACTAAATTGCCACCAAGAAGGGTGCAACATCAAGCTGTAGATAGTCTATCAACTATATATAGTCTGCATAATCTGAGTCTAATTAGTTTCCACGGATAATACCCAGTTCCTTTAAAATAAAAATCTTCTACTTGACAATCTTTTCAAATATTACAATATTCTATTAATAGCCGGGAGATGCTTTTCTTAAGCACTATGCATAGACTGACTCACTATGCTAAATGCATATTCAATGTCTCATCTAGTATGAGCTAAATAGATAAGCTTTTCAACTAATTTTTAGTACCTTTATTTCTCAACATCTTTCTCATCTAACTCTTTGTAACATCTATCTTAATAAAATAATACAACATTGTCCACTTAAAACATAAAAAAGGGTTTTGTATTTGAGTTTTATCGCAAAAATATGTCGTACTAATTGGAGTTGAAGCTATCTATGAACCATTGTTCTCTACTTTTCCCAACAATGTGAGATTACTTAACTATATTGCCTTGAACATCATGTTGTCATAAGAGTGTATGTCGTAAACTCTAGTATTATTTGTAACATCTCAAGCTATTCCAAATAAAACAAAATTCTCTGCTTTGGGTGTAAGTGCGTATGATTTTGTTTTTGGATTGTATCCCATTAGGTCACGGTTGGAAAAAGAAGGCTTTTGATCGCATTATAAACAAGTGCAATTGCCCATCCTTTTCAACTAATATTTGAAGCATGAAGGGCATTCTGAGGTTGAATCATGTGGATTCACAAGCACCTATACATTGATTTGTTAAAAACAACTACTTCGTCCACCAAGCCTATTAGTATTGCTACATTCATTTGCCAACATCAAGAAAAATCGCTTTTTGTACTATTTAGGAATAAAATCGTACTCATGAATCATTGTTCTTTAACCTAAGTGATATAATTACGCAATGCCACATGCTCTTATACCTCCTGGCCTGAAAAAAGTGTACATCACACTCATTATCACTTAACTTATGTTTGGATCAAACATAGACATCGGTGGATGATGAAAAACAAACATCTTGTCATGAACAATGTTCGTTGATAGAGAGTGGAAGCTTTTTAGGATGCAGTGGAAAAGGGAAAACGTGTTTATTAGTTTCAGGTAGACAGGAGAAAGGAGGAAGAAGTTGGCAGGAGAACATGGAGACAAGATTCTCTACGCTTGCTTCTAATATCTTTCTCAACGCTTCCTTTATTCAACTACATATGTAATACTTTCTTGACGTGCAGAGCAATGAATGAATGAAAATTTTCTTCCTCTTCTTTAAAGTGTTTTTGATGAGAACATCTTTTGATATTTTAGTATCATTATATAGTTTATGTTTTATTTGTTTTGGTGTGCATTAAACTTAAACTTTTCACCTTTTAGATTTACCTTTTGATATTTTGACCATTTCATCTTCAATATTATAACTTGTAATAATAGATTAAGAAGAATATATAATTGAATGAAAACAATGTCTATTTTTCTAACCTCTCTTGTCTCTCAATAACTCTTCTTTTTTCTTCTTCTATAGTTTTTTTTTTTTTTTTTCAATTTCCACGGCCTACATCAAATTTGGTATCAAATCAAGTTATACTGTTTTCTCACACAATTAACTCTCGGCCTAGCACTTTTCTATTTATTTTCCCTGCCTTATCATTTATCTGCCAATACTCTCTCTGCCCCCATTGCGTAAAATGTATGTTTTGAATTCCATTTAATTACTAAGCACCTTGGCAGACCCTAACCGTCCTTCCCACTCTTCAACATACTTCGAACAAACCCAAGTCTCACCTCTCTAATTGCCTCCTCCATAAACTTCTTCACCGTTGACTTCTACCCTCCACGCTCTTCTTCTGGTTTTGCGACTCCAGTTCTGGTTCCTCTCTTTTTCGATTTCTACCAGACACATGATGTGCCATGGAGGCTGTTGGCTCAAGCACAAATCGAGGTTCGTTCAGTAAAATCCGTAAAAAATCTACTCAAGGTAAATTTTGTATACATTTTTGTGAATTTTAATTATAAATTTAAACGGGGTGCGGCGTACAAATTTTTAGCTACGCGTAACACGTCTTTGTAATTTAAAGAACTTAACAAAATTTATCGCTAGTAATCGCGTAATTTAAATAAATTAATTTATCGGTAAATAACATTAAAATTTAACGAAAGAATTACTCAGAAAAAAAAATAATAATAAAAAAATTGAAATTATAAATAAAATTAATATTAATAAAATAATAATTTTAATATAAAAATTAATTAATTAATTAATTAAATTACATTAAATAATTCATTTAAACAATAAGTGTTATTTTTAGATATCCTATTGTTTGCATTTGGCAGAGAAAAGAACAGAGAGGGAAAGCGAAGGGAAGAAAATTATCGTCGGCCAAACGACGTTCGTTCGGAGCAATTCTAGTGTCAAACTCTTCGTCTCGAAGAGTAGATCAACATTTGTGAAAAACATTTTCAAAAGTAAGCTCTCATTCACTCTAACTCGGAGTTTGAAGGTTCGAGTTTTTAGATTTTTGAAAAACCCGAGATTGAGGTTGTTTATTTGTGTTTTCGGCAGGATTCGACCGGATCTAAGGTGAGAAAGGCGTTGGAAACAAGATTTGGCGAAAACAAGGTCGGAAATCGCGATTTTCGCTACCCCAAGCGATCGGCCGTCGGCGGCCGAGTGGACTCGACCGATAGCGAGTTAACTCGGCTGTGGGCTGAGTCAACTCGATCTCTAAGCCGAGTCGACTCAGGCCCTGGGCCGAGTGGACTCAAGCCCAAGGTCGAGTTGGGCCAGGTCGGGCCCGACCTGGACCCAGTTGGATTCTGTCGGGTCCCACCCGAGCCCAATGAGGGCCTGCCAGGTCCGACCTGACCCCAATTGGGTCGGGTCAATTCAGGCCCAAGGTCGAGCAGGGTCTGGGCTGGGTCAAGACCCAACTCCTTTCTGGTTGAGTCCGACGCGGACCCAACTGACTCGGGTTCAATCTGAACTTAATTGGTTTGGTCCGACCCGACTCAGGTCCGACCCAGATCCTATTAGTTTGGGTCTGGCCCGACCCGAACCGGGTCTGAGCCGACCCGAGGTCAAAGTCAACTTTGTTCCTTGACTTTGACAGTTGACTTTGACCAAAGTCAACGTTCACCAAAAGTCAACCCGAACCTTTTCAGCCCGATTTTGCCCTGGTTTGCACATTTATATCGTTTCAGACCCCGATTGAGCGGTAACGAGTCTCGTTGACTTTCCGTCTGAAAAGTCAACTTGAGCCGTTTGAGCTCGTTTTTGCCTTGGCTTCCCTATTAGACCTTAACGGGGTTCCTCCTTTGTGTTGACTTCCAGATTTGGAGGATTTTGCCAAGTTTAAGGCGATTCCCGAGAAGCCACCGGCTACCGAGATTAAAATGACTCACCACAGGGGTATAGGTTATTATACTTATTACGTTATACCTAGTCTCGCATGCACGTATATTATTTTTGGTGGTATACCACCAGTATTGACGTCGGCATTTTTACGAGCATCTGCATTTTACATTGTATAGGCATATACACGTTTTGCTGGATTTATACTGCCTAATTTAGTTTGGATGACATGTTTTACTCGCCCTTGCCGACGGGCTCGATTTGAGATTTATCGTGAGATTTGTTATATTGCCATGCATATATGTTTATTCATGCATTGGTTTTCTCACGCACGCCATTGTTTTCTGTTGTGCATTGGAGTTTGATTTTGGAGATAATCGTCTGACACTCTCAGCTGGGCTCATACGCTGAGAGTATCAGGAGATTTTGCCCAGATGCACCCGTGTTTGATGGTTGTCGTGGTACTCCCCACACTTGTTTGGATATACCCCAGGGGTTGACGGGTCGTGTACCCTCCTGGATGATTGATTATTGTGTAGTACTCCCCGCGAATGGAGTGATGGACTTTGAGCTTTGCTAGTCCTGTTACCCGACCTGACTAGTGTCTATTCGTTGCTACCCCGATTTATAACTCCATTGTGCGGTCTCGTGGGCCCAGGGTTCAGTGGTTGTGTCCCTTCTGGTGTGCTCCTGTGCATGTATCCGCGATGGCCCAGGGTTGGGTGGTTGTGTCCCTCCTGGTTGATTGACCTTTTCTCTTCTCTCTATGAGGCTCTGCCGGTGTTATCGCAACGTTTCTTTGTGGTATGGCTCGGGGGATCCTTGAGCGACCTCCATTTTTACTATTCACTCTGTTTTATATGATTGTATTGATGATGCGGGCCTATTTTACTATACCTACAGTATTTTTGAAACTAGCCTCATCAATCGATTTGAAAATGAGAAGAGAATTTGATAACATTGAAACTGGTTTTGAATTTTAAAAACACGTGCATTGATTTTAATCGGGCATGCATAGTAAGATAAGTGGTAGGTATAACATTTCATATTGAATTTGTCATTCACCCTAACGACTCCCCCTCTACAGTAAAGAAAAGAAGAGCAGGAACCGAAGTTGATCGGCTCCCGATATTGTGGATTTTTCTAGATATCGTATATTGTTATTTGTTTCATGTAAGGATTTCTTTTGGCACTATACTGAGCATTAGTATGTATTTTTTTTAATTTCTATATTCCTACTATTGCTTGTATTCTCATACTTGTTATTTCGAGGAGTTCTTGGATCGCTCATAAGAATATTTCGCAACTAGCCTTAGATTAGACGGTGGACCTCTCTGAAGTTGATCGTTTAACCTGGCGTTTCTGTTAGGCCCCTTTCTGAGTTGTAACACGTTCACCGACCAATATTTTAACTAATAAGTTTATTAATTTTGCAGGTGAAGACTTTATTGTTAGTTTGGAATGAGAATCTTTCGGGAACAACCCACGTGAAGAGGGAATTTATCTTTCTGAAAACAACACTATGTTGGATCTGGATGATCGAGAGAGGCGCGCACAAGAAGAAGTATGGCCGAGCCGTGGATCACTGGTGGTTGCTCACAGGACGAATCATGGCCGAGCATCGGATGGGCACGCGTTGCAGCAAGGATGGGCGCATAGCAGCGCACCAAGCAAAAGCAAGGCACGTACGAAGGTAGTGTCTCATTCATCTCCATCTCTTCTTCTATCTGCTTTTAAATTATCCTACCAAAGACAAGCATAAATAGTGAATTCAAGGGCAACAAATCTAACTTTCACTAATTCAAAATAATTATGGCATTCAAATATTTTCTCCACCCTTGATCCTGATCAAGGTATTTTTTTCTTGAACTATTACCTCTAAAAGTTGGAACTTCTGTTTTAAGCCTCTCATTTTATCATGGATTCGAATACCTCTCCCCAAAGCTCATCAAGTGCATCTTTATTAAGGTCACTCCATTGGTCATCTTCAACAAACTCAGTTGTTCTTCTCCCACCTCTACGACCACCTCGACCTCTAGGTCTAGCAAAAGAGGTGTTGAATTATCTCGGTGGAGCATATTCTGAATTTGCTGAGTCATCGTATCTCCAGAATTCTATAAAGTATTAACTTGACTTTGGGTAACATACCCGTTATAGACTGGTGATGACTCTCTTAATAAGCCCACAAGATTAGGGTTAAAAGCAACGCCACTCTTTGTAGTCATCTTGGTTAGAAAGGAAGAAAGATTTGAAATAGTTTCTGATATCAAATGATGTGCAATCAAATCAAAATGTTGCAATTTTTCCACAGCAAACTATTGAGCAATTTCGACTTCAATAAAAATAGATCAAAGGATTAAATCTTTGCACGATTTTTTGACAACACCAACATTTATATGGGTAGAAGAAATCCTCAAAATTTCGGAACCAAATCTGTCTGGATGAAGGAGATATGATCCATACAACACTTTCTTATTAAACTAATTATTTTACCAAAGGAGTCATTAAGGAACTCTCAGTTTGATACATGTGAACACGTGACTAACGTGTAGTACTTGAACAACTAGAAATGAAGTAGTCAAAGTTTAGAACAACAGAAATATACCTGCAAGAAATTTGTGAGACTTCTGACCATTTTTTTATAGGCAGCAAATCCTGAGCCAATGCTTCATTATCCTTGCCAATTATTTCTGCACCTTTAATGGTACGTGAGTTGTTTTCCAACTTGTCAAGTACATGGCAACCTAAACAGAAGAAATACAAAGTACATAATAAATAATTACCAACCTCCAACATTAAAATATATTACACATGCACGCATGAAATATCCATAAATCTAAAACTACATTTTATTATTGGTATAAAGTGAGTACATGAACTAAGCTTTGGAAACTATCTTCAAATAGTGCAGGTAAATGCGTGTGAATATGTATCACCACTTCTCTCATTTAAAGAAAAGTTTTATATGTAAAGTTGATCAAGAAAAAGCTTACGGATAGACATAACTTATTGAATATTTAAAATTTTGAAGTTTGAACGATCTCATCCATTTCTCAATCCAACATTTACAACTTGGCCGAATGTGGTCGAACGAACCCGTTCCGTAACCTGAATTTTTCGGTTATACAACGCCCACTCTTTATCATAAAACTTATAATCTAAACTTACTTCTAGCTTAAACACCAATACACGAATGAAAATCAACTATAATCTCAAAATTCGTATCTCCCTCCTAGAGTTTTACCAAAACTATCCTATACTCTCTCTAACTTCACTTTTACCGCTCGAAACAACTAAAAAACTAACTATCTACTAAAAACTAACCAAAATTTACCGAAAATCTGAAAATTGATGGAGAATCAAAGAGGATCGGCTGAGTGTCGTTGCTGGAAGGGAGAAATTTACGAGAGAAGAGAAGGCTGTCACCCCTGTGGAAGGGAAGGAGACCTGCCGGGGGAGTGGGTTTCCTTGATCCTTCCCTTGGCCACTAGTCTGTTACACTGTTATTCAATCCGTTTCCAGTCAAAATCTTACAAATTTCTCTTAGCCACTAGCTTCAAAATAATTGTCACGACCCGGAAGAGGTCCTAACAGAAACGCCAGATTAAACGATCAACCTAAGAGAGGTCCACCGTCTAACCTAAGGATAGTTGCGGAAGATTTTAAGAGCAATCCCAGAACTCCTCGAAATAACAAAAATGAGATTAAGAGCAATAGTAGAAATACCATAATTAAAATAATACATGCTAATGATCAGTACAATATCAAATAAAATTCTTACATGAAATAAATATCAGGATAAAATCTCTAGAGAAGTCCACAAACTCGGGAGCCGATCAACCTCGGTTCCTGCTCTTCTTTCCTCTACATGTAGAGGGGGAGTCGTTGGGGTGAGTGACAAACTCAGTATGAGATGTTATACCTACCACATATCTCATTATGCATGCCCGGTTAAAATCAATGCACGTGTTTTAATATTATCAAATTATATTCTGATTTTCAAAACGATTGATAGGACTAGTTTCGAAAATACTGTAGGTATAGTAAAATAGGCCCTCATCAATCATACAATCGCATAAAACCAAGTGAACAGTGAAAAGGGAGGTCGCTCAAGGATCCTCCGAGCCATACCACAAAGAAAGGCCGCGATAACACCGGCATGGCCTCATAGGGGGAAGAGAAAAGGTCAACCAACCAGGAGGGACGAAACCACTCAGCCCTGGGCCATCCCGGATACACACACAGAAGCGCACCAGGAGGGACACAACCACTTAACCCTGGGCCCCAAACGGGACCGCACAATGGACTTATAAACCGGGGGTAGCAACGAACAGACACTGCCCAGGTCGGGTAACGGGGCTAGCAAAGCTCAGAGCCCATCACTCCTTCAACGGGGAGTACCGGACAATAATCAATCATCCAGGAGGGACACAACCACTCAGCCCTGGGCTATATCCAAACAAGTGTGGGGAGTACCACGGCAACCCTCAAACACGGGTGCGTCTGGGCAAAATCCCCTGATACTCTCAGCATATGGGCCCGGCTGAGAGTGCCAGACGATCATCTCCAGAACCAAACTCCAATGCACATAAAAAAAAACAATGAGTACGTGAGAAACAAATGCATGAATAAAACACATATGCATCGCAATATAACAATCTCACGATAAATCTCAAATCGAGCCCGTCGGCAAAAGCGATTAAAACAAGGCATCCAAACTCAAATAAGCAATATAGATCCAATAAAACATGAACATGCCTCAACAATGTAAAATGAACATGCTCGTAAAATGCTGACGTCAATACTGATGGTATCCCACCAAAAATAATATACGTGCATGTCAGGCTAGGTATAACGTAATAAGTATAAGAACCCATACTCTTGTGCCGAGTCCTTTTAGTCTCGACAGCCGGTGGCTCCTCGGGAATCGCCCTAAACTCAGCAAAATCTTCCAAATCTGTAATATTAACACAAAGGAGGAATCCCTTCAAAGTCTAATAGGTTCATAAACGATATAAATGGGAAGCCGGGACAAAAACAAACCCAAACGGCTCAAGTCGACTTTTCAGACGAAAGTCAACGGGACCCGTTACGGCCCAATCGGGGTCCGAAACGATATAAACGTGCGAACCAGTCCAAAAACAGGCTTAAAAAGGTCTAGGTTGACTTTTTGTAAAACTCAACACGGTTGACTTTCTGGTCAAAGTCACAGTCAACGTTGACTTTGACTTCAATTCGGGTCGGGTCAGACCTGGGTCGGTTGGACCCGGTTCGGGTCGCCTCAAACCGACTCAGTTCGGGTCGGGCCAGACCCGAACTGACTGGGTCTGGATCGAGTCGGACCGAACCCATTTCGTTCGGGTCGGACTCAAACCAGGGTCGGGCTCAACCAAAAATGAGTTGGGTCCCAACCCAGCCCAGGCCCAGCTTGATCTCGGCCCAATCGACTGAACCCAACCGGAATCGGGGCGGGCCTGGCAAGTCCCCCTTGGACTCGGGTCGGACCCAGGAGAACCCAATTGGGATCCGGGTCGGACCCGGCCTGGCCCAACTCGGCTTTGAGCTTAAATCAACTCGATCCAGGGCCTGAGTCAACTCGGTCTCTGGGCCGAGTTGACTCAGCCCAGAGACCGAGTTAACTCGTTGTCGGCCGAGTCAACTCGACCACCGACGGCCGAAGGCTCGGGGTCGCGAAAATCGCAATTTTTGACCCCGTCTTTCGCCAAACCTCGTTTCCAATGCATTTCTCACCTTCGATCCGGTCAAATCTTGCCGAAAACACAAACAACCAACCTAAATCTCAGATTTTTCAAAAAAACCCGAAAACGCGAACATTCAAACTCCGATCTAGAGCGAACGAGAGCTTACCTTCGAATTTGCCCTTCACTAACGTTGCTCTACTTTTTAAGACGAAGAGTTTGACACCAAAATCGCTCTGAACGGACATTGTTTGGCCGGCGTCGCCGTTTCTCTCTCCCTCTCTGCTGTTCTCCCTCTCTCTCTCTCTTTCCTGCCGCCGAGTTAAAGGAAAACAATATGTTTTCTGAAAAGAAAACCTATTGTTTTAAATAAATAGATTTTATTTTTAATTTATTTCTTTTTGAATTTTTTATTTTAAATTTTATATTAAATTTATTTATTTTATTTATATTAATTTTACTCAAACGAATTTCGATTTTTTCGTTTCTTGAACATTGTTCCGAATAATTCTCTCATTAAAGTTTAACGTCCTTTACCCGAGAATTAATTTATTTATATTTATTGATCACCAACAACAAATTTTTAATTAATTCCTTAAGTTACAAAAACATGTTACGCGTGGCAAAAAATTTATATGCTGCACTTTTATTCTTTAAAAAAAAATTACATATAAAATTCGCGAAAAATTTACACGAAATTTACCCTGAGAAAAACTTTGACGGATTTTACATCTTTTCCACCTTTTTATGAATTTCGTCCTCGAAATTCGCCTCGACTACTCATCATAGAAAATATAGGGGTATCTTTCCGCCATCTCTGACTCCAGCTCCCAAGTACCTTCTCTCTCTGTGTGGTTCTTCTATAATACCAGAACATAAGGAACCTCCCGACGACGGAGCAGCCGAAGCTCACGTCTCAAAATCTGCTCTGGCTCCTCATCGTATGTCGTGTCAGCCTGGATGGGCACCTCACCCCACGAAATATTGTGAGATTGATCTGAAATGTACTTTCTCAGTTGGGATATATGAAAAACAGGATGTACATGTCCCAATTGAGGCGGCAACCCCAGCCTGTAGGCTACCACTCAAATCCTCTCAACGATCGGAAACGGACCGATATATCTCGGGGCTAGCTTGCCCTCCACCCCAAATCTGCTGACACCACGGGTAGGATGAACCTTCACAAAAACAAAGTCACCAGCCTCAAACTCCACTTCACGTCTCTTCAGGTCAGCATAGCTCCTCTGACGGCTCTGCACAACCCTTAATCGTTCACGAATCTGGTGGATCTTCTCGGTGGTCTCTCAAACAATATCCGGCCCAAGACTAAGTCGTTCCTCCTTCTCCGCCCAACACAAAGGAGAACGACATGGTCGGCCATACAATGCCTCAAAATGAGAGACTCCGATGCTGGTCTGGAAGCTGTTATTATACACGAATTCTACCAGCGGCAAGTGTTTAACCCAGCTGTTACCAAAATCCAAGATACAACACCTCAACATGTCCTCTAATATCTGGATGGTCCTCTCAGATTGCCCATATGTTTGGGGATGATGTGCTGTGCTGAACTGTGTCTTCGTACCAAGCTCTTTTTGTAATCCCCTCCACAACTCCGAGGTAAAACGAGAATCACGATCAGAAATTATGCTCAAAGGTACCCCGTGAAGACGAACAATGTGCTGCACATACAATCGGCTGAGCTTGGCAACTGAAAAGGTCATTCGAACAGGAATAAAGTGAGCTGCCTTTGTCAACCGATCCACAATAACTCAGATAGCATCCAGACGCTGAGGAGCCATCGGAAGATGGGTAACGAAATCCATAGTCACCTCCTCCCATTTCCACTCGGGAATAGGTAATGGCTGGAGTAAACCTGCCGGTCGCTGGTGTTCGGCCTTTACCTGTTGGCAAGTCATGCATCGGGCAACTTATTCGGCCACTTCCCTCTTCATGCCCACCCACCAATATTGACGCTTCAGATCCTGATACATCTTTGTACTGCCTGGATGAATGGCAAATCAGGATCTGTGAGCTTCATCTAAGATAGCCTGTCTCAAGTTGGCGATGTTGGGAACTGCCACTTTGCCATAGTAGAACAAGTGCCCATCGGCGTTTACTGCCCAACCCTCCAGTTGTTCCCCATTATGTATCCTTTCCACCCTTTCCATGAGCTCCTCATCCTGATACTGTAGTTGCTTCACCCTTGTAAGCATCGAAGGGGTAGCCACTACATGATAAGCACAAGCCATGCTTCCAGTTTCGTGATAGGTCAAATCAAAATCTCCAATCGCGGCATGCCTCTTCCACTCGTCAAGAATCAAACAGGAGATAGAAGCATGAGGATACCGGCTCAATGCATCAGCAACTGCATTAGCCTTGTCGGGATGATACTCCAGGCTGAAATCATAATCCTGCAAATACTCCATCCACCTGCGCTGTCTCAAATTAAGCTCCTTCTGAGTGAAGATATACCTTAAACTCTTGTGCTCGGAGAAAACCTGGAAACTGACTCCATATAAATAACTCCTCCATATCTTTAAAGGAAAGACAATGGAGGCGAGCTCTAAATCATGGGTGGGGTAATTCCGTTCGTGGGGCCTCAACTGTCGGGAAGCATAAGCCACAACCTTGCCATGCTGCATTAAAACACACCCTAAACCAACTCCAGATGCGTCAGTATAGACGGCATATGGCAAACTACCGTCAGGAACTGTCAGAATCGGAGCACTAGTCAACCTTCGCTTTAATTCATCGAATGCTCGCTGACAGTTGTCATCCCAAACAAATCTCACTTCCTTGCGAGTGAGTCTAGAAAGCGGCGCTGCAACGGAAGAAAAATTTTCTACATGCGCCGATAATATCCTGCCAAACCAAGAAAGCTACGAACTTCTGAAACATTCTTGGGTGGTTGCCAATCCACTATAGCTTCAACCTTAGCAGGGTCCACAGCAATACCCTCTCGTGAAACTACATGTCCCAAGAACTTAACCTCAGTCTGCCAAAAATCACACTTGCTACGCTTGGCATATAACTGATGTTCCCTTAAGGTTTGCAAGACAACACGGAGGTGCTCATGATGTTCCCGACGAGACTTCGAATAAATCAGGACATCATCAATAAAAACAACCACAAAACGATCCAAATATGGCATGAAGATCCTGTTCATGAGATCCATAAATACCGCTGGAGCGTTAGTCAACGCAAACGGTAAGACCAAGAACTCGAAATGCCCATATCTGGTTCGGAAAGCGGTCTTGGGAATATCTTCCTCCCGAATCTTCACCTGATGATATCCTGTCCTCAAATCAATGTTCGAGAAATACCGCGAACCTCCAAGCTGATCGAAGAGGTCATCAATACGGGGTAAAGGATATCTATTCTTCACAGTAACCCGATTTAGCTTCCGGTAATCAACACACAACCTCAACGATCCATCTGTCTTCCTGGCGAATAAGACAGGAGAGCCCCAAGGCGACATACTCTCCCGTATAAAACCCTTGGTCAACAAGTCATCCAGCTGCTTTCATAATTCAATTAATTCAGCCGGCGCCATCCTGTACGGGGAAATAGAGACTGGAGTAGCTCCTGGAACGAGATCGATACGAAACTCAATCTCCCGATCCGGAGGTAGACCCGGTAACTCCTCAGGAAAGACATCATCAAATTCCCGAACAACTGAAATGTTTCTCTCCTGCACCGCGGTCTCAACATCAAGATCCATAGACCATAATCCTCCAAACTGCTCCAGTCCGCTCCTGCCTCCAAGGCATACTCGAAAAATAGAGTTAACAATCCCCGCACTGGGACCCCGATGATAAACCACAACTTTACCAGCCTTGGAGGTAATAATAACCCGCCTCAGATAGCAATCAATAACAGCCCTATACTTAGTAAGCCAGTCACAACCAAGAATGACGTCGAACTGACTCATGGGCAGGATGATCAAATCAGCAGAAAATTTGCAATCATCAATAACCACACAGACTGCTCTGCATATATAGGAAACTCCACTTCTGTCACCCAGTGGAGTATTTAAGAATAAAGGAGCCTCTAACTCCTCAATCGATAATCCCAGCAATTCAGCAAATAAAGCAGAAATAAAAGAATGTGACGCCCCGGTGTCAAATAATACCCGACCAAAAGTATGAAAGATAAGTAAAGTACCGTCGACAACTGCAGGCTGATCAGTCGTAGGATAGTACTCTGTCCGGTCCACTGCATAAGACTGACCGGCCACTCCCTTACCCTTGTAATCCCAGCCACGACCACCGCCCCTAGAGGTAGATCCTTGGTGCTCCCGGAATCCTTCTGCTCTTGGTCGCTGAGGCGGAGGTGGACTCATAGGCAAATGTTGCCCACTTGGTCGGTAGGGCGTATCCCTGGAAGGGATATCCACTGAATGACGATGGGGAATCTGAAACTGAGTCTGCTGGGTAGGAGGTCGGAACTGTCCCCGATCACGGACTGGCGGGGAAACTGACTCTGTAGCTGGGGGAATAAACAATAGTACCCGCGACTGCTGCCCCCGAGGCTGATTCAGCGGACAGTCTCTTCAGAGATGACCCGACTGGCCACAGGTATGACAGGCGTAGGGAGAATCTCTGGAGCCCCCAGATGAACCACCACTAGAATCAGAAGAGCGGCTCGCATTAAAACCCTGCTCCGCTCCTTGCCGTTGGCTCTTCTTGGTCATCTTTCTCCCTGAAGACCGGCTGTCTGACCCGTGGTGAGAAGTACTGTCACCCGACGTATACAACCTCTCTATCCTCAGTGCAGCTTCATATGCACGGAGCAAACTGTCATAGAGGTTCACAGTCACGGTACGCTTGATGTTAAAATTCAGGCCCTGCACAAACTTAAGAATCTGGGCCTCCACACTGACCCCACCAGAATAAGGCAACAGGAGAATAAACATGTTATAATGCTCTGTCACCGTCATAGTCCCCTGAACCAGATCATAATAGGCTCTCGTCATCATTCCTCGATACTCCCTGCTGATGAACTGCCTGCGAAAAAGTGAAGTAAACTCAAGTCATCCCATAGTACTAACATCGTACTGGCTGCGAATGGCGGTCCACCAACGCCTAGTTGCCTCCCTCAGAAAATAAGCAGCTATCGTCACCCGAGACTCTACTGGGGTCTGTAAGGTCTCGAAGTTAAGCTCTATCACTTCGAGCCAGTTCTCTGCCTCTGCTGTATCAGTACCACCCACAAAAATCAGTGGGTTAAGCTGATTAAACTCTCTGAAATAAATTCCATCAGAGGTCATCTGAGTAGGGGCTGGATCCGGAGTAGCAACCGGAACTGCAGGTGTAGCCTGAGGTGGAGCCTGAGCCCTACTCACCAAGTTCCGCAAGGCATCTAGAATAGAAGATATAGTGCTAGGGTCCTGATCAGGATTCTGAGGAACTCTTCTCCGTGGCGGCATTTTATCACTTCTGAAAAAAAAAAAAAGATTGCACCGCATTAGCATGCTCAATACACAGTTAACCAGTATATTCTACTAACAGCTCATACTTGCTCTCAATATTCGTCATTAAGAGGATTGTGGAACCTTGTGCTCTGATACCAATAAATTTCTGTCACGACCCGGAAGAGGCCCTAACAGAAACGCCAGATTAAACGATCAACCTCAGAGAGGTCCACCGTCTAACCTAAGGCTAGTTGCGGAAGATTTTAACAGCAATCCCAGAACTCCTCGAAATAACAAAAATGAGATTAAGAGCAATAGTAGAAATACCAGAATTAAAATAATACATGCTAATGATCAGTACAATATCAAATAAAATTCTTACATGAAATAAATATCAGGATAAAATCTCTAGAGAAGTCCACAAACTCGGGAGCTGATCAACCTCGGTTCCTGCTCTTCTTTCCTCTACCTGTAGAGGGGGAGTCATTGGGGTGAGTGACAAACTCAGTATGAGATGTTATACCTACCACATATCTCATTATGCATGCCCGGTTAAAATCAATGCACGTGTTTTAATATTATCAAATTATCTTCTCATTTTCAAAACGATTGATAGGGCTAGTTTCGAAAATACTGTAGGTATAGTAAAATAGGCCCTCATCAATTATACAATCGCATAAAACCAAGTGACCAGTGAAAAGGGATGTCGCTCAAGGATCCTCCGAGCCATACCACAAAGAAAGGCCGCGATAACACCGGCATGGCCTCATAGGGGGAAGAGAAAAGGTCAACCAACCAGGAGGGACGAAACCACTCAGCCTTGGGCCATCGCGGATATACGCACAGGACCGCACCAGGAGGGACACAACCACTCAACCCTGGGCCCCAACGGGACCGCACAATGGACTTATAAACCGGGGGTAGCAACGAACAGACACTGCCCAGGTCGGGTAACGGGGCTAGCAAAGCTCAGAGCCCATCACTCCTTCAGCGGGGAGTACCGCACAATAATCAATCATCCAGGAGGGACACAACCACTCAGCCCTGGGCTATATCCAAACAAGTGAGGGGAGTACCACGGCAACCCTCAAACACGGGTGCGTCTGGGCAAAATCCCCTGATACTCTCAGCATATGGGCCCGGCTGAGAGTGTCATACGATCATCTCCAGAACCAAACTCCAATGCACATAAAAAAAAAACAATGAGTACGTGAGAAACCAATGCATGAATAAAACACATATGTATCGCAATATAACAATCTCACGATAAATCTCAAATTGAGCCCGTCGGCAAAAGCGAGTAAAACAAGGCATCCAAACTCAAATAAGCAGTATAGATCAAACAAAACAAGAACATGCCTCAACAATGTAAAATGAACATGCTCGTAAAATGCCGACGTCAATACTGATGGTATCCCACCAAAAATAATATACGTGCATGTCAGGCTAGGTATAACATAATAAGTATAAAAACTCATACCCCTATGGCGAGTCCTTTTAGTCTCGGCAGCCGGTGGCTCCTCGGGAATCACCTCAAACTCAGCAAAGTCCTCCAAATCTGGAAAATTAACATAAAGGAGGAATGCCGTCAAAGTTTAATAGGTTCATAAACGATATAAATGGGAAGCCGAGACAAAAACAACCCAAACGGCTCAAGTCGACTTTTCAGATGAAAGTCAACGGGACCCGTTACGGCCCAATCGGGGTCCGAAACGATATAAACGTGCGAACCAGTGTGAAAACATGCTTAAAAAGGTTCGGGTTGACTTTTTGTAAAAGTCAACACCGTTGACTTTTTGTAAAGTCAACGGTCAGACTTCAATCCGGGTCGGGTCAGACCCGGGTCGGTCGGACCGGGTCGGTCGGACCGGTTCGGGTCGCCTCAAACAGACTCAGTTCGAGTCGGGCCAGACCCGAACTGACTGGGTCTGGATCGCGTCGGACCGAACCCATTTCGTTCGGGTCGGACTCGAACCAGGGTCGGGCTCAACCAAAAATGAGTTGGGTCCCAACCCAGCCCAGGCCCAGCTTGATCTCGGCCCAATCGACTGAACCCAACCGGAATCGGGTCGGGCTTGGCAAGTCCTCCTTGGGCTCGGGTCGGACCCAGGAGAACCCAATTGGGATCCGGGTCGGACCCGGCCTGGCCCAACTCGGCTTTGGGCTTAAATCAACTCGGTCCGGGCCCTGAGTCAACTCGGCCCAGAGACCGAGTTGACTCAGCCCAGAGACCGAGTTAACTCGCTGTTGGCCGAGTCAACTCGACCACCGACGGTCGAAGGCTCGGGGTCTCGAAAATCGCGATTTTCGACCCCGTCTTTCGACAAACCTCGTTTCCAATGCATTTCTCACCTTCGATCTGGTCGAATCCTGCCGAAAATACAAACAACCAACCTAAATCTCAGATTTTTCAAAAAAACTCGAAAATGCGAACATTCAAACTCTGATCTAGAGGGAACGAGAGCTTACCTTCGAATTTGCCCTTCACTAACGTTGCTCTACTCTTCAGGACGAAGAGTTTGACACCAAAATCGCTCTGAACGGACGTTGTTTGGTCGGCGTCGCCGTTTCTCTCTCCCTCTCTGCCGTTCTCTCTCTCTCTCTCTTTCCTGTCTCTGAGTTAAAGGAAAACAATAAGTTTTCTGAAAAGAAAACCTATTGTTTTAAATAAATAGATTTTATTTTTAATTTATTTCTTTTTAAATTTTTTATTTTAAATTTTATATTAAATTTATTTATTTTATTTATATTAATTTTATCTAAAGGAATTTCGATTTTTCTGTTTCTTGAACATTCTTTTGAATAATTCTCTCGTTAAAGTTTAACGTCCTTTACCCGAGAATTAATTTACTTATATTTATCGATCACTAACAACAAATTTTTAATTAATTCCTTAAGTTACAAAAACGTGATACGTGTGGCCAAAACTTTATACGCTGCACTTTTATTCTTTTAAAAAAAATTACATATAAAATTCGCGAAAAATTTACACGAAATTTACCCTGAGAAAAACTTTGACGGATTTTACAATAATCTTTCACCTAACCACATAAATTTTTCACTCTTAATTCCGACTAGAAATCTACCGTTTACCGCTCTGAAAATTCAAAAATTGTTTAACGAAAATTCTAGGCCTTACATTCCACCCTCCTTAAAAAAACTTTTGTTCTCAAAATTTGCGTAACGGTTAATACTTGACATTAACGCCACAAAATTCGTTGTCTCATATCCAGCCTCTCTTCGAACAGTGTCTAGTCTACCTTAAGTTCTTAATTCTGTAACGTCCTTGTGTTTAACTTCTGTAACGCCCCGAAAACCTACTTGCCTCTGGTTCGTTCACTGCTTTGATACCATCTCTGTAATATCCCGGAAACCCACAGCGGTTCCCAGTACGCTATTCACACTGTTACACCTAACCTCCGATAAAATTCGTTTTAAAAATCTGAAACTTTGTTTTTTCGACTTAAACAATATCTTTGAAAACGTCGCAGTGGAAGACTTTTATTGAAAATTAAATTAAATAAAACTCGAGTTTTCTGAAACATAAAAATCATTTTCGGTCGACCTCTTGGCACTGGTCGACACTTCATTTGTCTCGGCCGGCACATGTCGACCCTTGCGGTCGACCCCCTTCTACTCACTTCTCGGACCAGTCGACACTTTATTTTAGCGGTCGACACCTTAATCCTTTCTGTCCTCGTAGGTCGTCCCTCGCGATCGACACCTCTACCATTTTTACACTAAGCAGTCGACACTACATTCCACTTTGTCCGAGTAGGTCGACCCAAGCGGTCGACACCTACGGGGTTTGGTCGACCCCTTTACATACAGGTTGACATCTCGTACTCGTTTGTACACTGAGCGGTTGACACTTTCAAACACAAGTCGATCCTTCCTTCACAGATTTCATAAAAATCTTTAAACTTCTCAAAAAACCACCAAATTTTGACTCAACGCTAAAAATAACAAAACAATCAATTTCCAATCAACTCCAAATCGCTATATACATCAAAACTATTACCAAACATTTGAAATACATTTACTATTCAAAACAACTCAAGATGACTCCGACTCGACCCCTAAACCTGTACCTATGAACACCATGTCAAATGCCCTAACAACCGGCTGGATCGTCCACGTGCGTCCTCCTCCAACTGCCTTTTATTCCTGGGCTCACTCTGAGTACTCACCAGCTATTGCTTCGTCACCTACATCACAGAACTCATCTATTAACATAATGCTACGTAAGTAATGCATAAAAATATATTATTGCAAACAAACACATCCTAACATATGCAGTTTCTACAGTTTCGTCTCTACTTTTGTTTTCGTCTCTTTCTTACATCTTCTTTATCTTCTTACTACTGAGTTCTTCTTTACGTGCTAGATCAAGGTGACACACTTCGCGGTCTACCTCTCAAGACAAGACCACCATGTAAAGCTGGGGAAAAGTGATACACCTCGAGGTCCACCTCTGGGGACAAGACCACTCAACCCCACCTCTATTATATTCTTATATATCTTCTCATTTCATTCATCTCATCTTATCTTAACGTTTCATTTCGTAAAAATATGGAAATTTATTTTCGTTTCGTTTTCGTACTTCAAAATAATGATGCATAACGTAAAAGCATAACATAACGTAAATGTACATGCAACCTACTGAATTGTGATGTAGGCCTGAAGGCAAAACACCTACTACATTACTTACCTAGCCTCCTTAGTAACTCGTATTTCGTAGACTGCTCGCTAACCTGGAGAACCTATAAAACCACACATTCATCAATTCTACTTTCCTTCCAATTCATATAACCCTAAAGGAAAATCAAAGCTTTAACACCTAATCTATCTAAGTCCGAATTCCACAAAATTTTTGACCAAATTTGGAAACGCATAACTTATCCGATAATCGTCCGATTTGGACGATTCAAAGTGCTACGGATACCTTAGAATATCTAGTTCCTAACGGTTTATTCCAATTCCTAATCCAACACCTACAGCTTGGTCGAATATAGCCGGATGGAAATCGTTCCGTAACCCGAGTTATTCGGTTATCCAACGCTCAATACTTTCCATAAAACCTATAATCTACTCTTTCTTCCAACTTAAACACCAATACACGACTAATACTCGACTAAATCCTAAAATTTCATACCTTCCACCTAGGGTTTTACTAAGACTAGCAAATACTCTCTCTAACCTTAGTTTTATTGCTCAAAATGACTAATTATCTACTCAAAACTAACTAAAACTTATCGTAAATGTGAAGGTTGACAGAGAATCGGAGAGGAACCGTCGGCTGGAAGGGAGAATCGTTGAAGAGGAGCTCGCTGGGGAATGAAAAGCGAGGGGGGGGGGGGGGGGGGGGAGGGCTGTTTGTGTTTGCTTTTTATAATAATAATCCTAATTACTAAATCGTCTTCAAACTTTAACCGTTTAATCAAACTGTTATTTAATTCGTTTGCGGTTGAAATCTTATAATCTTCTCTTTTCCAATAGCGTAAAAATAATCTTCTACCTAACCAGTTAAATTTTTCTTACTTAATTCCGACTAGAATTCCGCCGTTTACCGTTCCAAAAATTTGAAAATTATTTAACGAAAATTTTGGCCGTTACAACTTCAGTTTTCAACCAGTGATCATCTTACATATCTTCAAGTTTGTTCCATTCGATTACTTCCTAGTTTCTATTTATATTTTAAAACTTTAGTAGTTCATCAACTAAGATCTTAATCTCCTAGTCCTCCCATCAATAACTTCTAAAACCATGTATCCAATTCTAGTCCCAATTCTTCTATTCTAACTCTATATCTAAGTTCTTTTGGCTAGAATTGACTATAATTCTAAAATCTCTATCCCGATCATCCTTAAAGGCTTCGTACTCAAACCGTTCTAAGCTATTCATTCTAACCTTGAATCGTTTCTAAATATTCTCCTCGCTTCCTTGCAATGATTCGTCCAACAATCTTATTGTTTGCAAACTTGTTGTAGACTATGCTACACTGTTGCAACAAAAATCTCCGAATTCTTAAGTCCTCAAGTCTAACCCAATAGTTATTCTATTCAATTAACTATAGCCCCAACTTCTGAAATCACCTAACTGAATTTCTTCTCTATATCCCATCAATGAAATTCATCCAAATTCTAAATTTCCAAACTCATACTTAACACCGTTGATAAAATACTACTCTAAATCTTCTCGAGTAACATTTGTTTCGACTAAGTATCTTAGTTAAAAAAATTACTAAGTCCTTGATTTCCTTTAGGCAAACTGAAATCTTTGTTAGTAATTGACCATCTCATTGACGTAACTCTTCGTAATTTCTCTCAATTAGAGCCTCAAACAATTATCATTTAATCCGTACATCTTCAACCAAGAGTATTAAAAATTATTCACTTGAACTTACAGCTCATTCCTAGATTTCTCAATCACTTTTCAACTAGTTTAAATCATCCAATATAGTCATATAATCTTTACTCTCCCAACATACACAGTAGAATGCAGAATCTTAGATCCAGTCTATTAATTTCCTTGTGATTAGCTACGCTCCTCCACTTACGATCATTCTATGTCATATCTAGATATCTCAATTATGTCTTTGTGTTTTAAATAACGTTCATACTCCTTAATCAATTAACACTGAACACTTAGAATGGCACCTATTTTCTAGTGTAATAGTCAAAGTCGGTTACCAAGTATAACCCCATACATAATTTCTTAAATTTTTCATTGATCCTTTAAAGCCTCGAACTATTATCTCATATAGTTTATTACGTCTTCGAGTCATACGGAACCTAATGATCGTGGTCTTCAAACTTCTAAATAAAATCATACGTCCTACTCTAGTATACTCTATTTCCTCAACTTCTCATTGATCGACTTTATCCACACTTATGGCTCTTCGGTTTAACTCAAACTTCTAACTACCCAACCGATACTCTACATAACATTTCTAACAGCATACGTCCTGTGGGCAATTGTTATCAGGTACATGAATTGGTTTATACGTATTAAAATGGGTTATGCATCCATAATGACTAAGGTAGATAACTCGTACCTGAAAACAAGCAGCCCGTCTCATTAATCCTCACACTTGTGTCTCTTTTTACTGATAACAGCCTTAGTGGTCTCAATATTTTGCTAATAAAAATTTGGTTTCATATTCTTCTTTGGCTGTCTAGTCATTCCGTTAATCATTCAAATAAGAGCTTCACATCGAGGTTTCTCGATGCCCAAATATCTTTGACATTCCCGTAACTCCTTATTCAATGTCAATTACTTCATTTCGTCAGACCATGCTTGTCTATAAATTAAATCTTGAAGTCTAATTCCATACTTAATTTTGTCAACTTAACTTTAATGGCGTAAGTTCTCAAAATGTAATAAATTAAGTCTCTCAATTACTATTCATCCTTGTTGTTTCACAATAAGGGTTATTCTATTTGCCACCTTAAATATAAGCCATGTGCTTACGTCTCACAACTTTAGTTGAATCAACTATAACCCTATAATTTAACTTTCACGTTCTTAAGTCAAAATAAGTCTTCTCACTATTCTAACTTGTTCCATTTCCTACAGTTGTTACACTGGTTATAGGCTCGATATAACTCGAACGTAAGGTCCTTAATGCTTCATCAGTTGTCTATACCCCTCGAGATACACCGGTTTCCACATGAAGACTAATCTCCACTTCATTTTAATTAATGATTGATCTAAACAATCCTATGTCGAGCCTCTTCAATATTGTCTTTAGTATAAGGTAATCAACTTTGAGCAAGTTCACCAACTAGAATACAACTCTAATCATTTCTGACTTATATCTCATAAATTATATCCTCAATAGTAAAATAAAATTTTAATGTTCGCATTTGCTCATGGTTGTTTTGGGGTATACTTCCCAATATATGAACTCTTTATTTCATTACTTTAAAAGGAAGTCGTGAAGTAGACTCTTAAATTATGTTCACGAAAATAATCTTAGGTTTTAACTTTGACTTTAAATTTCTACCTTAAGTTTTCCCCCATCAACTTTTATTATTTTCCCCATCAAATTCTATTATCGTAATTACTATTTTGGTTCACAACAGGCTTACCTTCCAATAATCTATAACCTGAGATTCGGTCAAAATGTTCACTCAGTAATGAATATTCTATCCTAGATATCGTAGCTAGAACTATGCACTCTAGTCCTTCAACTTATATCCTATAGAATTTAAACTCTTAATAATTGACGAATCTAACCATCCTTCTTTTTATGGGAACTCACGTGCTAGGCCCTTAAACCTATGGTGATAGTCATCTTTAACGTCAACCTGGCACATAATGCTATTTCCAATTTCCTTCTCACTTCGATCAACTGGGGTACTTGAACCAGAATTCCCATGATTCTCTCTCCTCATAAACCTCTCTCTACTTTGGCCATTAATCGGGCTGGGGCCTGAATTTTCCATGTCCTTCTCTGTTCATAGTATTCCTAACTGTCGGGACTGTATGTTCACTAACTCCGTTAGCTGTCTAATTGTCATCGAATCATCCTCATTTCTTGAATCAGTTATCTCTCTCAGTATCCTCAAACGTCTTGGTCGTCTAAACATTTTGACTAATTTTCCTGGACAAATGTTAATCACTTTTATAAGCATCTAATAACTAACACTAAACTTAAATACTTACATTGTCGAATCACGTCGTGTGGCGATTGATGCTGTTAGGTAATCAATTGAATGGTTTGACCAATGACTCTGATACCAATTCTGTAGCGACCAAAAAATTCACCGGTTTTCGGTTCGCTCTGCTCTGATACCATACTTTGTGACGCCTCGAAAACCTACTTGTTTTTGGTTCGCTCTGATAGCAATTTTGTAGCGACCCCAAGATGTCCCTGGACCCGGGCCGCTAACCGTACACTTACAAGTAAAATCAAATAAAAATTTAGCAAAAGAATTAAAACTTTGGTTTCTCGACTTAAACAATACTTTTGGAAAGTTTAAAATCAGCGCAGCAGAATACTCAATCAAAAATCAGTTTAAAACATTATAAAAAAGAGGACTGGTCGACCCCTGTCGACACCGGTCGACACTTGACCTACACTGCACCCAAGGGTCGACACCTATATGCACAGGTCGACACCTCGAATGCCTCTGTTTTCATCAGTCGACCCTTGCAGTCGACCCCTCCGTGCACCTTTCACTAACCGGTCGACACTTGTGAACACATGTCGACACTCAAATCTTCTCTGCCTGCCCCGGTCGTACCTTGCAGCCGACACCTCTACCATTTTTACACTATCGATCAACACCTACAGACGCAAGTCGACACTTTAATCTTCTCTGTCCGCCCCGGTCGTACCTTGCAGTCGACACCCCTACCATTTTTACACTACTGGTCAACACCTACAGATGTAGGTCGACACTTAGTTCAGCTCTGCCTTCGCATGTCGACCCTCGCAGTCGACATTCATCTAGTTTGCTCGACACCTCCACTACACAGGTCGACACTTGCTAAGCTTGGTCGACCGCTAAGCTTATAGGTTGACACTTCCTTTACAGAAATTTCATTAAAACCTCAAATCTTACAAATACAAACCGAGTTTCCGACTCAACGCTAAAAATAGCAAAAATGTGCACTTTTCAATCAACTCAAAATCATTATATTCATTAAAACGAATACTAAAATTTTGAAATCCATTTACATTTCAAAACGATTCAAAACAACTCTGACTAACCTCAAAATCCGTACCTACGCTAACCATGGTCAAAACGCCTTAACAACCAGCCGAACCATCCACGAGCACACTCCTCTAACTGCCTCTTATTCCTAGGCACGCTCTGAGTACTCACCAGCTATCACTTCGTCACCTACATCACAGAACTCACCTATTAGCCTATTGCTAAGTAAGTAATACTTAAAAATATAAACGCTGAAAACAAAACATATCATAACATATGCAGTTTCTATAGTTTCGTCTCTACATTCGTTTCCTCCTCTTTCTTACACATTTATTATCTTAGTACTGAGTTCTTCTTTACGTGCTAGATCAAGGTGCCACACCTCGCGGTCCACCTTATGGGACAAGATTAACCTTAATCTAGTAAAGTGACATACATTGTGGTCCAACCCATGGAACAAGGCCACCACATAAAGCGGAGGAAGAAGTTATACACCTTGCAGTCCACCTCATGGGACAAGACCATTTAACCCCACCTTCATTATCTTCTTACGTATCTTTTCATTTCATTTATCACGTCGCATCCTACTGTTTCATTTCGTAAAAACATGGAAATTCATTTTTGTTTCGTTCTCATACTTTAGAACCATGATACATAATCAATTAAAACATAACATAAAATAAATGTGCATGCAATCTACCGAACTCTGATGTAGGCCTGAAGGCAAAAACACTTATGTACACTACTTATCTAGCATCCTTAGCAACTTGTTCGTAATTTGTACGCTAAAGCAGGAAACTGGAGAACCTATAAAATCAAACATTCATTATTCTACTTTCCTTCCATCTCGTAAAACTCTAAAGAGAAACAACAATTTAACAACTAATCTAACTAAACCCAAATTCCGACTCTATTTCCGATCAATTTTTGGAAATTCATAACTATCTCAATTCTTATTCGATTTTGACGATTCAAAATGCTACGGATTCCTTAGGACATTTAGTTCCTAATGGTCTTATCCATTTCTCAATCCAATATCTATAACTTGGCCGAATCTAGCCGAACAGAACTCGTTCCATAACCTGAGTTTTTTAATCATATAACACTCAATCTTTGCCATAAAATTTATAATCTAAACTTACTTCCAACTTAAACACCAATACATGGATAAAAATCTTCTATAATATCAAAATTCGTATCTCCCTCCTAGGGTTTTACTAAAACTATCCAATACTCTATCTAATTTCACTTTTACCGTTTGAAACAGCTAAAGAACTAACTATCTACTAAAAACTAACCAAAATTTACCGAAAATCTGAAGATTGATGGAGAATCGGTGAGGATCGACTGAGTGTCGTCGCTGGAAAGGAGAAATCGCAGAGAGGATGGGAGCGTTTCATGTGGGGGAAAATAAAGGAGAACTGCCGGGGGGGGGGGGGCCCTTTTTTTTTTTATAATAATAATAATTATTATAATAATTACCTTTTCACCCTCAACCTTTAAACTTTTAGTTAGATTGTTATTCGGTCCGTATCCGATCGGTATCCTACAAATTTCTCTTGTCTATTAGTCTCAAAATAATCTTTCACCTAATTTCTTAAATTTTTCGCTCTTAATTCCGACTAGAACTCTGCCGTTTACCGCTCTGAAAATTAAAAAATTGTTTAACGGAAATTCTGGGCGTTACATGTCTAACTATTGATATATGGACATCGATACAAAACATAAACTATATGGTGGTGGCTGCTTATTTTATTGATTCTTCTTTGATTTTGCAGAAGAAGATTATTAATTTTTGTGTCATTGCTGATCATAAAGAAGAGACAATTACTTCAACCATGGAAAAATGATTGTCGGACTAAGAAATAGATAGAGTTTTGACTACAACAACTGACAACGTTTCTTATAATGAGGCTGTTTTGACTTTTTTGGTCAAGAATATAAAAAAAATGGAAGCCTTTAATGATGGATGGACAATTTATGCATGTTAGATGCTTTGCTCATTTTGTAAATTTGATTGTTACAAATAAGTTGAAAGACTATAACGATTCTATTGCGAAGATTCTAAAGGCAGTAAAGTATGTCAGATCTTCTCTTACAAGAATGCAAAAGTTCAAGGCATGCATTGACAGTACTAGACTTACATGCAACAATAACGTATGTCTTAATGTTCCCACCGGATAGAACTCAACATATTTGATGCTACAAATTGCAGCTAAATTTGAAAAAGTGTTTGTTAAATTGGGTGAGTGTGACATTAACTCCATTGCCGAATTTATCCAAGATTGCAATTTAACACCCTCTTCTAGTGAAGAAGATTGGCATGTCGTTCGCAAATTTATAACGCTATTAAAGGTATTTTATGAAGTCACATTGAAAGTGTAACGTCCCGAAAATCTTCCATGATTTCTGGTTCGCTACCAACTACTACTTGTTACCGTCCCTCATATCCTCTACTAAATATTTTATAAAAATTAGAAAACTTTATTTTTCGACTCAAAAATGACTTTTTTTTTACTCAAAACGACTTCCAAAAGAACATGCATAAATGCCGCAGCAAAAACTCGTTTAAAATCGGTTTAAAGAAACTTCGCTTTTTAAAAACATAAAAATAAAAAGACCAGTCGACACCTGCATGAGCCGATCGACACTTAAGTTGTCTCAGGTTTCTATTGGTCAACACTGACAAACACCGGTTGACACTACATATCTCTCGGGTCCTTTTATCGGTCGACACTTGGGACACCGGTCGACACTTCTACACCCATTTTAAAGAGGGGTCGACACCCACTGTCGCAGGTCGACACCTTGATCCTCTCTGTCTGCGCAGGTCGACCCTCGCGGTCGACACCACTGCCCATTTTACACGGACTGGCCAACACTTGTAACCAGGGGTCGACACCTACCTCGTCTCTGCCCTGCACAGGTCGAGCCTCGCGATCGGACCGGTCGACACCTATGGACTACGGTCGACACTTTGCACCCAGAAACTTTAACAAAATTCAACAAAACAACACGAATTTTGACTAAACGTTTAAAAACCATAAATCCACTTCTCGACTCAATTTACAAACCTGTTACGCACGCTAAAATACTCAACCCAAATTCAAATCTCTCTTTTACATCAAAATGACTAAGTACGACTCAAAATACCTCACTATCCGTACTTACACCCGCCATGGTGAAAATGCCTCAATAGCTGGCCTAGTCGTCTCACGAGCGTTCTCCTCCAACTGCCTCCTAGTCTTAGGCATGCTCAGGATACTCACTAGCTGTTGCGTCATCACCGACATCACAGAACTCAACTATTAGCCTAATGCTAAGTAAGTAATGCATATAAACTTAAACACTGAAAAACATTCACATCTTAACATATGCAGTTTCTATAGTTTCGTCTGTACTTTCGTTTTCGTCTATTTCTTACATCTTCTTTATCTTCTTACTACTAGGTTCTTCTTTACGTGCTAGATCGAGATGACACATGTAATAACCCAGAAATTTTGGATATTTTTGTTATTATTATTTTAATTTCCGAAATTTTAATTTAATCTCGGCCAGAGTTTTAGAAATGTTTCAACAGGAAAATTTAAATTTCAAGACTCGGAGCCTACTGTTGCAATGTTTTCGGAATTTAAAGTCGGGAGGTCGGGAAATTAACGAAATTACGGACGATTGAAACACGTGAGAGCATTTTGGTAATTTGTAATTAAATTAAAATTAAAAAAATAAAAAAACAAGGTGGAATGGCTTCGGGTGGAAGCCATTCCACCCTGTCCTGTACGCGGCCAAGAGAGCGAAACCGAGAGGGAGACGCGGGAGAGGGGAGGAAATCCTTGAGCTCCGATTCTTTGGCCGACGCGAGTGAGCGTGGGGGAGACCGCCGGTGACTGAGTGTTCGGCTGTGCATTGCTCTCCCTTCGACCGAGCGCATAGCAACGCCGCAGTAAGCCTTTCCCCTCTTGCTGCCCGTCTCGTTATTTTTGGTTTGGCTGAACACTCATTGATGGAATTGGCCGCAAGGTTGTAGTGTACCACGAGGGAGATGACGCGAGTCTAAGGAAACCGGAGGTGAACCCTGTCGATTTTCTATTTCTCGGCCTCCTTGAATTTGCGGTGAGCTTGGCCGAGAGATATGAACAAAATAGGGCTAGTTGTGTGTAGAAGTTCTTCAATTGAAGTTTGAAATCAAACATCAACCATTGTTCGTGCAGGGGCAGTTCCGTTTTTAGCCATTTTGGCCTTACTTCGGTTGATCGTTTCCAATTCTGTTTTTGTGGGATAAAATAGGTTATTAAAGAGACGTATGGCCACTGAAATCGTTCAATTTTGATATCCGACGCAAAAGTTATGCGCGTCGGAAGTTTATGCCGGATTTTGGTCCAAGTCAAATTAGCGAGCGTTTTTCGTGGAAATTCGACGTGTGAGAGTACCATAGCCATTTTTTGATGCATATAACTAGTTGCGAGTGAGTTTTGGTTGAAGAAAAGTGAAAATGTGAAATTTGATAAAAGTGGCAGATTCTGTTTTTAGCGTTCTTCACCTATCTGCGGCTTATCGTTTTAAAATTCATCTTAGTATGTTAAACTGGGTTCCTAAGGGGACGTTTAGCCACTTGAATTGTTCGATTCCGTTGACGGACGCAAAAGTTATGTGCATCCGAACTTTAAGCTGGTTTTCGGCCGGACCAAACCGATGACCCGTTTCAGTTGAAATTTCATGAGTGGAGTTAACGAAGGTTATTTTTAGCTATTTGGTGAATTTCGAGATAAATACTGATGAGAGATTTGGTTGTGTTTTAGGTTGAGGCTTTCTTTTGGCGAAGCTGTGCGGCAAGCGAGCTTAGGACGCCAGCTAAGTAGTGCATGCATGTGTTTTGCCCAAGTGGGCCTACACTGTAGAACTTTAGGGTTTATGTGATTGATTGTGGTGTGCGTGCGTATTGTTTGTCATGCATCATATTTTAAAAACGTGAACGAAAATGGTTTTGAGCATGTTTTGAGTATGTGGTGAGACGTGTGGCGGTGGTACTGCAGATCCCGCTAGTGTGCGGGCCGGTGCTTCACCAGTCGCGGATTCCACTAGAGTGGTGGGCCGGCTGGACCGTCATGCGGCGTGAATGTGTTGACGGTGAGGATATGGGCAGTGGTACCGCGGATCTTACTAGTGTGTGGGCCGGTGCAACACCAGTCGCGGATCCTACTCGAGGGGTGGGCCGGCTGGGCTGTCTTGAAACGTGTGTGTGTGGCAACTGTGGCCCCGTGCTGGGGAGGCTGGGACGGGGGCGACGTGTTAGGGTGTAGAGTGGCGCGAGGTACACCCTTACCCTGATATGGTTGCCGTGTGGTGATGCGTGTGTGTAGCTTGTGAGCCTCATTGCTGGGGAGTCCGGGACGGTGGCGACGTGCCAGGGTGTAGGGCGGCGTGAGGTTCCTCCTTACCCTGGTGCGGCTGCACCACGCGTTATAGATGTGACAACATGAGTGTGAGTGTAGAGACTGCATGTGATAGGATTGCATTGTCGGCTTTTACTTTCATATCGCATTACTTAGTGAACGTTAGGCATATGTCGTGTGTTCTGTCGAGTCGGTGCTGACGATACTGCTGGTGAGCCTTGAGAGCCTAGTTCAGAGGTGTAGGATGGTTAGCGGCGTGCGACTGCGGCACCGGATGGCGGATTTTTGTTAGGGCGACCCAACCCGTGGAGATGGTAGGTTGTGGCCTAGTTGGTTTGGGGATTTTTCTTTCTTTTGTGGTGATTATGTACAGTCGATGAGATGAGTTGTATATGCGTCAGTGTATAGGTGTATATGGAGTGCGTGTGATTTTGGCGACGTATGTATATATTTTACATGTAAGAGTATAGTATTGCTCTATATTGTGAACTTTCTTCAGTTGTATTTGATGGATTTTCGTTGTCTTCATACTCTGATTTGGTTATGGTGTTTTCTCTGGATGATGGATAGATAGATACTGTTAGTTTTGGTGAATTGTGTGCAGGGTTTTTAATTTTTGGGATAGCCAGTTTTTAGGCGTTACTCTGCCGAAATTTCGGGAGAGGGGTTGGGAGTCGAGAGGATATGAAATAGGTTGAGGTGTGTACAGTGAATGCTAGAGAAATGTAGATGAGCGTGGAAGTGCGGCGTGATCGCAGGTGCGCGGGGCACGCGGCCCTGCGGGTACTCACGGGTCGTGCGACGCCGGGTGAGTGCGTGCGCGCGGACGTACTGTACAGCGGCAGGGTGCGTGGGGCACGCGGCGCTGTGAGCGTGCGCGAGACACAGTGACGTTGAGTTGGCACGTGCGGCACCGCGAGGGTGCACGCGGGGTGTCGAAGTGGGGACGTGAGTGCGCGGTACCGGGATGTGTAGTTCGAGGAGTGCGTTGGATTCTTCTCTAGGATTTCAAGTCTTACCGTTTTATCTTGAATTGTTTTAAATGGTTTTCTTTTCCCGCTACGTAGTTTTTATGTTGAGGACTTCGTGTACCCTCTTCGGGACGCGAGTTGTTTTCGAATCTAGTCAAAAAATTTTCATACTCACAAATGTTCTTTTGAAAATGATTTGAAAACGAAAGGGGTACTAAATGAGTTATGTCAAGTGTTAGTGTGTGTAGTGTGTAGATGTACTGTAGCGCACCGGGAACGTGGGGTTTCACGGGGTGTTACAACACACCTCACGGTTCACCTCACTGGACAAGGTCAAACTCGATCTAGTAAAGTGACACACCTCGCGGTCCACCTCACTTGACAAGGTCACCACGTAAAACAGAGGAAGAGTGATACACCTCGCGGTCCAGCTCACCTTTATTATCTTCTTACATATCTTCTCATTTCATTCATCTCATCTCATCCTACTGTTTTACTTCGTAAAAACATGGAAATTCATTTTCGTTTCGTCTCGTGATTTAAAACCATGATGCACAATCAACAAAGCATAACATAAAATAAATGTGCATTGCATCCTACAATATTGTGATGTAGGCCCGAGGGCAAAACTCATACTACATTACTTACCTGGCGTCCTTAGCACTCGTAATCTAAAATCTCGCACGCTAACTGGAGAACATATAAAATCGTACATCCATTAGCTCTACATTCCATTAACTCCGTAAAACTTTAAGGGAATCTACCACTCAATCCTCACTCAGTCCAAACTCAAGTTCTAACTGACCCTTCGAAAATTCATAACTCCGCCTCGTCCAATTTGGACGATTCGAAATGCTACGAGCTTCTCGTGACATCTAGTTTCTAATAGTCTCATTCATTTCCTAATGCCACACATACAGCTTGGCCGAACGGAACCCATTCCGTAACCCAGATTATTCGGTTATCTACCCTTCAATCTTTTCTATAAAACCACGTAATCTACTGATATTTTTAGCTTAAACACCAACATACTGGTCCAAATCAACTCCATACTCAATTTCTCTCCTAGATTTTCACCGAATCCCCCGATACCATAGCTAACTCCGTTTTTGTCGTTAAAACAACCAACACACTAACTATATACTGAGAACTAGCTAAAACATACCGTAATATGAGGATATGGAGAAGAAATCGGACGAACATGCTGGAAGAGGGCGCCGATCGTCGCGCAGGGGAAGAAGGAGAAGAAGAAGAGGAAGAACAGATTTTTTTTTTTGGGGGGGTGGAATCCGTTACTCCCTCTGTTTTATTTTATTTTTATTATTATTTTTAATAAATTATTTAATATAATTATTTCTAATTACCATTTCGCCCTCAACCATAACTCTTTCGATAAATCTACTATACGGTTAGTGCTCAGATAAAATCTTAAAATTTCTCCTTCACCATTATTCCTGAAATAATCCTTTACCTATCGTTACAAATTTTCTGGCCTCGATTCCGACTCAAATCTCGTCGTTGATCAATACGAAATTCTGAAAAATCGAATTAACTGAAATTTTTTTCTTTTTTTCTTTCGGGTGTTACTGAAAGTCTCCTTAACAATGCCCATTACAGTTAATATATTCTTCACAGAATTTTGCAAACTTCATCTTGTAATCAAGAAATATGTTTTAAGTGACAACACATTACTGAGATCCACAACTTTGAATATGCAAACAAAATTTGGAAAGTACTAGGGAGATTACACTAAAGGGAATCACTTTATGTACGTGGTTGATCTATAATTCAAACTAAGTTTGTAAAACACTATCTCTTGAAGTTGCATTCACCGGAATTGACCAATGAGAAACTAATGGCTTTGGATTATACAATTAGACTATTGTGTGGTGAATATAAAGTACATTTACCAAGAAATGATGACGTCGAAGAAGATTATAAGACTATAGTTCAATATTTTACGGTACAATCTACATTTAAGGCTTAAGTGAAAAGTGAAAATGATTTTGGGCGTACTAATTAAATAGACAATTATTTCTCTACAAAACTTGAAAACATTTCCAACGACAAAGAATTATTGCATTGGTGGAGAATGCACACTTACGAATATGCAACTTTGAGTCGAATAATGAGAGATGCTGAAGTCATTCATATTTCAACAGTTGCCTCAAAGTCAGCTTTCAGTTGTGGAGGTCGAGTTTTGGATTCCTTTTGAAGTTTGTTAGCTCCCAAGATGGTAGAAAGAATCATTTGTCTTCGAAATTGAATTTGTGATGCAGATAGGTGCACCAATATTTACAAATCATTACAAGAAGTTACCGAATTCGTAACAAGTATAACATTTTCTACTGTTTCATAATCATTTCTTTTCATGCATTATTTAGTTGTTCTAATTTTTTCGTGTTTATTTTTTGCTTAGATTTGATTGATATGATGTAGAAATCAAATGAAGGTTAGTATTTCCAGCGAACCAACACTATTTTTAACAGAAGTGAAGGTGGTTACCAATTATGTTTACTTTTCATTTTAATAGTTCACATAACTAAATTATTTTATTTGCCAGTACATGATAGACATCAAAGCCACTATTAACAAGATGGCAAAATCATGTTCACGGAGGAAATGCACTTTATATTTAGTGGATATTTGGATTATTTTTTCTTTCTTTTATGTTTCATAGATTTGTATTGTAGTAGACTAACTTATTAAATTTCTTTTCTTTTTTTTTTTCTTATTATTCTAAGTACTTATATTGGATATCTGGATTTTTTTTTCCCTTGACAGATTTGTAAAGTAACATGTTGATTGTTGACTTATTATGTTTCTTTCCCTTTTTAATTATTTATTTGGATATCTTGATTGTTTTATCTTTTTTATGTCTATATTAATATTATAACAATTTAGTATGTTGATTGAACAGATTTTTCAGCTTGAAAACTAGTAAATACCTAAAACTGAGCTCAAACCAAGCTTATTAACCGAACAGAATATCTTTTTGGTTTCAGTTCAATTTTCATACTTGATTGGTTTGGGTTCGGTTTCGATTTTACAAAAATCGAACCCGTCGGGTCAGAACGATTTAGGCTAAAAATTGACCCAACCAAAACATTTCCACCACTATGTTGGATAATGGTGATGTGGAAAGCGCAAATTCAAGTGACAATAAGATGCCACCACTAGAGGATTGTAGTGATATGGATGGAGAAACTGGTGAAATGTGAGTTATTAGTCACGATGCGAGCATTAAATATACAACTTAAGGAGGATGGCAACAAAGACATTACGTGAACACATATTTCATACTATATGTGATGTGCCACGGGATGCCATCATCCGATCACAAATCAAGTATTTAGCCAAACTTCAATTTAACATGTGTTTCTAATCTTGTAGATTATATTTATGGAGACTAAGTGAAGCCAAGGTCCTACCTTCAAGGCATGGAGATTCCATCCAACCGCGCTAACAAGAGAGAATCACTCAGTCACTTCACATTCAAAGGAGGACATGAGCCCTGACCACGTTGAGCTAGGCTCAAGATTCGTGGTTCCTTCTATAGACAAGTAAGGATAAAGTTTAACACATTCACACATGAAGGAAACAAACCATTCACCTCCACATCCTCGGGCGCCAAGTTGAAAAAAGGATTTGTCTCCCTTAAGACAAATTATGTAATCTTAATTTAACTTTAATTTCTTGCTAAACACTTTACTTATTTTCTAAGTTGCATGCATGGAGTAAAAGACTCTTAGAGGGTAGGGAGATTGCTGAATACTTTGAGGGAAAGTAGGATACAAGGTATTGGTAAATTGGACCATTTGATCATGGGAGTGAGAATAGCCAATGTACACTTGTACTCAGCCATTCTTGTTCTTCCATGTGGCCGAATAGATGGCACTTTTAGGACCTTCCTTGCGTGGCTAAATGCCTTAAAAGAAGATGGCCAAAGATGGAGGAAGATGGCTGAAGATGAAGGGTATAATGGGCACTAAATTTGTGAGAGAGAGAAAGGCCAAGGTACATGTGAACTTAGCCACTCTCAGCCAACCATGTGGCCGAATGGATGACCACCTAGGTCATTCAATTCACCCTTAAGCTGAACCAAGAGCCCTAGCACATAAAGAAAGACACATGGAGGAAAAATAAGCTAAATTTTCAAATGGATAAGGTACATGACACATGGGAGAAAGCCATTGCACATTGGCCATGTGATGGCCGATGAGGTGGCCGAATAAGGCTCTTCTTCTAGAGTCTTCTTCAGTAATTTATTTGCCAACCCCTAGCTGCAAATTAAGGGTAGTATTTAAGCATCTTATTCAGGTTGTAAAAGGAGCTTTGGTTGAATAGAAAATCGTGGATTTTATCTCTCAAAACCAGAAAAGTCTTCGGCCTTCTGTCGTGTGTGACTCTGTGAGTAATATCCGGGTGGAGTAGCCTCCATTGTCTCCAAGTGCTTTGGTTGCATGTTGACTCTCATAGACACATTTCCTATTCTTCTTTTTGAGGTTTGAATCATAGTAGGGAGGTGGTAAACTTGGGCTTAAGCTGGAGCATTCCTTCATGAAGGAATCTTCATCTAAAGGTCCTATTCAGTTTTTTTAAAACATTAAAAGGAATTTTCGGTGCACCCCTGTAAGCAGCGGTCGACACTTCATTTGCCTCTGTTTTCATCGGTCAACCCTAGCGGTCGACACCTCTCTGCTCATCACGTTAACCGGTCGACACTCTAATCTTCTCTGCCCGCACCGGTCATGGTCGACACTTCTACGCTCATCACAAAGAGCGGTAGAGACCTGTCTTCATAGGTTGACACCTTCATCCTCTTTGTTTCTATCGGTTGAACCTTGCGGCCGACACTCCTACCATCTTTACACTAACCGGTCGACACTTTTACACACAGGTCGACACCTGATATGGCTCTGTCTCCGTAGGTCGACCCTTGCGATCGACACTTGACAAGTTTGGTCGACCACTAAGCCTATCGGTTGACACTTCCTTCCGAGAAATTCGACTAGAAACCTTAAACTTTTCCAAAAACAATCGGACTTCCGACTCAACGCTAAAAATAACTCAACCTGCACTTTTCCATCAACTCAAAACATAAAAAAACAACTACTAAAGTTTGAAATCCGTCTATACACCCAAATGACTCAAAATAACTCGAACTAATCCAAAAATTCTTACATACACCCACCATGGTCAAAATGCCCTAACAGCCGGCCAGATCATCTATGAGCGCACTCCTTAAACTGCCTCTTAGTCCTAGGCACACTCTGAGTACTCATCAGTTATCGTCTCGTTACCTACATCACAGAACTCATCTATTAGTATAATGCTAAGTAAGTAATGTGCATAAAACATAAATATTGAAACAACCATATCCTAACACATGCAATTTCTACAGTTTCGTCTCTACTTTCGTTTTTATTTTTTTCTTACACCTTCTTTATCTTCTTACTACTGAGTTCTTCTTTACGTGCTATATCAAGGTGACACACCTCGCGGTCCACCTCATAGGACAAGGCCAACCTTAATCTAGTAAAGTGACATACCTTGCGATCCACCTCTCGAGACAAGGCCACCACGTAAAGCGGGAGAAAAAGTGATACACTGCGCGGTCCACCTCACGGGACAAGACCACTCAACGCCACCTTCATTATCTTCTTACGTATCTTCTCATTTCGTTCATGACGTCACATTCTACTGTTTCATTTCGTAAAAGCATGGAAATTCATTTTCGTTTCGTTCTCGTACTTTAAAACCATGATGCATAATCACTAAAGCATGCGATAAAATAAACGTGCATGCAACCTACCGAATTGTGATGTAGACCAGAAGACAAAAGCACCTACGTAAAATACTTACCTGGCATCCTCAACAATTCGTATCTCGAAATTCGTAGTTCGCTCGCTAAACCTGGGAACCTTTAAAACCACACATCATCAATTCTACTTTCCTTTCAACTCGTAAAACTCTAAAGGAAATAACAATTTAACATCTAATCTATGTAAACCTAAATTCCAACTCAATTTCTGACAAACTTTCGAAAATTCATAACTTATCCAATACTCGTCCGATTTGGACAATTAGAAATGATACGGATTCCATAGAACGTCTAATTTCTAATGGTATAATCCAATTCCTAATCCAACACCTACAGCTTGGCCGAATGTGGCCGAACAGAAATCGTTCCGTAATCCCAGTATTCGGTTATTCAAATGCTCAATTTTCTCCATAAAAACATAAAACCTAATCTTACCTCGAGCTTAAACACCAATAAACGGATAAAACTGGACTCAATCATTGAAATCTCATTCCTCCCACTTAGGGTTTATCAAACTACCCAATAACTCCCTTTAACCTTACTTTTAATGCTCAAAACAACTAGAGTACTAATTATCTATTAAAAACTAACTTAAACTTACCAAAAATTTGAAGATTGACGGATAATCGGAGAGGAACCCTCAGCTAGAAGGAGAATCGCCAAAGAGGGAGAGGTTTTTCCTTCGTGCGGGAGGGAAGGGAATAACAGGGGAGGGAGAGGGTGTTTTGCCCTTTCTCTTCTTTTGTTTTTTTTTTTCTTTTAATATTAATAATAATAATAATAATTCTAATTATCATAACACCCTCAACTTTTAATCGTTTAATTAAATGGCTATTCGGTCAGAATTTTACAATTTTCTCTTTCCCATTAGTCTCAAAATAATCTTTTACCTAATCGGCTAAATTTTTCGCCCTTAATTCCGAGTAGAATTCTGCCGTTTATCGTTACGTAAACATGAAAATTATTTAACAGGAAATTCTGGGCATTACACGAACACTATCAACCGTGATCTTTCACTTATAGCTCATTGTACACTTTACCTTGCCTTGATTTTTCCATCTTGGTGAATGTTTTTGATATCTAAAAAATATGAATATCCACAACAATGAGTCATTGACTCAGCAAATAAATCTAGCGAGTAGAGTAACTAACCCGGACCCTATCTACACTATCCAGACCTATAAACCAACCTCCACATAATCATGATTATTTTGAAATCATCTTAAATCAATTATATTTTGATTTGAAATCTATGTCATTTATATAAAAATGCATATGCGTTTGTAATTGGAACCATATAAAAATTAACTAACCAATTAATGCTTTAAAAATCCATGCCAATTCCAAATCCGTAAAAAAAAGAAAACCCATCAACCACCCTTTTAAAACCATTCATTCTCAACAATTAAATAATCCGATGCAATTAAAAATAATATTGCAGGATTTAAAATCATTTTCTTTTCTCAAAGTAACCAATGTCATTATTAACATTCAATTTGAAATGTAAAAATACAATCCACTCTAATCAACATATATGACCATCACACACCTACACGTTTCCAAGCTTTCACCATAAGGGCTGTAGGACCCCACACATTGCTTTCTCAAGAGATTTAGGGACTTTCAACCTAATGAAGACATACAGTTAATCTCTCAATCATTTTCATAATCATATTTATCGCACACGAAGAGCAAGTCCATCCTAATGAATTCTTATGTTACCATGACATTTTTATTCTCTTCTTCCTAAATGGATGCTTTAAAACAGTTATTAAGTAATGTCATGCATGTTAAAAACAGGCAACGCACCCATGAGATTGATATTTGAAATCAATGCATTCAATTCAATGCAATAGATTTGTAAACTAATTATGCTTAATTCAGCATAAATTATCGTTTTCAAAATTCTTCCTTTTAGCATTTCAATAAAATTGAAATAAACTATTTTCCACGCTTCATTATTCATTTTACATAAAAATGATATCCAATTCTCATTTCAACATTCAAATCAAATCTATCCTATCCAGATCCAAGATATAAATGAAATCTATCTCCACCTATCAAGACAATATAATCTAATCCAACTATTATAATCGGTAGAGATATTTACCGTATGTCGATTCCACCACTTTTTTCACAAAGTTTCACCGAATCTTTTGATTTCTACACCAAAATGTTCCTCTCAACAAGTTGCACACTTTATCTTAAAGGACGGATCGATGAATCTCTATATTTTCTTCCTCTTTCTCTTATTCTCCCACGATTTTTTTCCTCCCTTTCTCTCGTTTCTTTTCTCTTCTCTCTCTCTCCAAACAAACTCTTCAACCTTCAACTTTTCCACAAAATCCACGGAGAATATGCCACTTAATCCCTCATCAATAGTGTTCAATGGTTAATTTACCATTAAACTAATTTTTATCCAACAAAAATACCATTTTACTCTTGAGTTTATGGAAAATTACCATAAAAGCAAACTTAATTAACCACTAACCCCAATTAATTTTAATCTAATTTCAATTAGATTAACCTTAATTAATTTTTTCGTAAATAAATCAAAAATTTATTCAGAAATTAGATTTTTTTTTCAGTGTTTTAAATTTTAAAGGGGCGATCGACCGGCTAGAGACACCAATTGATCATCAACCCCATTGCTCGGTTATTCTTCCAAATTCAGAAGGGGCAATCGATCGACTATATTCTGTCCAATCGATCGGCACCCAAATTGTATGAAATTTTCTTTTCAGCCTTTAGCAGCCAATCGATCACACCTCAATAGGCGATCGATCGGCTCCCTCTCGGGTCCGCGATCGCTTAATCAACCAAAAATGGCGATCGATCCATCGCCTACCCTGGGCGATCGATCGGTCATGCCTACCATTTTTCTCTTTTTCCAAAAATGTCAAATTTTACCTTTTTAATTTATCATTTTTTCAACATAATTTGTTCAAAATCTTAATTTACATCTTTTTTATACATCTATAATTACAAATTTTATTCTAAAACTTTCAAACCATTACAAATTCCGTACATAACATAGATGTCTTCACCACACCACGCTCCCCTACAGGACTCAAATTTGCAGAGTAACCGAATGTGACACTCACAATAATCACTATTTTAATTCACACAATCATCGTAGTCAAATTTTATCAAAAAAATTGGTGAACTCTTATTCAAAACTTGAAAATTGAATATTCTTAAAGAATATAATTGACTATTTTTTCATGTCCTCCTTATACCTAATTTACATTATGCTGAGTTTTAAATTTAGTTGAACGATGCCCGGTACCTTGTTGGCGAACTTGTGTTAGAGGTCGGATAGTCGGCTTGTGTAACGAATCCTTTCATCCCAATAAGATATTGTCCGCTTGAGGTCGCCCATACAGTCCTCATAGATTTATTTTGACGAAAACTTTCTAGTCGGTCACCCAACATGGTACTACTCTTACCGGAGCATTATTAACTTCAGAGTTTTTATGGGATCCGATGTCAATTGTGCTCTAAAACGCGTCTTACTATCTTGGGAGGATTTCCTTATATATGTTTCATTTCCATATACCCCCCAAGCGATGTGAGATTGTGACGACCCCTTTTTTACGATATGGGATTTGGCTATACTCGAGTTCGGGATTTGCCTATACTCGGTTTAGGTTCCGAGGTTTGCCCCGCAGTCGTACTCATACGTACACATTTAGATTATCACAATCGCCCCCTCTCAAGGGCCCAACATGCTCGTTGGCCACATTTCTTGTTGGATATAGGGTGTAATACCATTTATAATGACTCTTTTCCCAGTAAGATATTGTCTGCTCTGGAGATTAGATATAACATAATATCCTCCCATCACGGATTTGTTTGGCGAGCACTTCACAGTCAGTCAACTAACATGGTACTGCTTTCGCCGGAGCACTGTTAACTTCGGAGTTCTTATGAGCTCCGTTGTCAATTGTGCTCCAAAACGCTTCTTACTAACTTGAGAGGGTTTCCTTACATATGTTTCATTTCCATATACCTCCCCAAGAGATATGAGATTGTGACGACACCTTTTTTACGACCTAGGATTTGCCTATACTCGATTTTGAGATTTGTCTACACTCAGCTTAGGTCCCGAGGTTTGCCTTGCAACCCGAGATTTACCCCACAGTTGTGCTTATAGATATACATTTAGGTTATCACAATCAACCCCTCTCTCTCCTAGGGGCTCAACGTCCTCGTTGGCCACATTTTCTATTGGGTATAGGCTCTTATACCATTTGCAACAAACTCTTTCAACCAAGTAAGATATTGTCGCTTTGGGTTGCCTTTATTTTGGCAAGGACTTCCCAGTCAGTCACTCAACATGGTATTGCTCTCGCCGGAGCACTCTTAATTTCAAAGTTCTTCTGGAATCCGATGCTAATTGTGCTCCAAAACGCGTCTTACTATCTTGGAAGGATTTCCTTACATATGTTTTATTTCCATATATCTCCCAAATCGTTGTGAGATTGTGACGACTCCTTTTTACGACCCGAGATTTGCCTATACTCGAGTCCGTGATTTGCCTATACTAGGCTTAGGTCCCGAGGTTTGCACCGCAGTTGTGCTTGTACGTATACATTTGGGTCATCATAATCACATCCCCTTAGGGGCCCAATGTCCTTGTTGGCCACATTTTCGGTTGGGTACAAGCTCTGATACCATTTATAATGACTCATTTTCTTAGAGGGTCATCCCTCGATCACAAATAAGGGCCTAAACATTATCAAACCTATTAACTAATAAGCTTTATTCTTTTGCATGTATTGATGACTTTGAAGGACTCTTTAACGACTTGGAGTGGGAGCTGAGCACAATGGACATGGATCAACCATTGTACATGCTAACTTGGGAGCCAAAGATGGAAGCTATTAAAGAGGAAATTTGTCTTTCTTAGAAATTACTTTTGTAACTAGAAAATTTACTTTACTTATTTTGGCAAACACTTAATCATTTTGTATTTTGTTGACAAACATTGACCTTATTTTAATTTTAATTAATGCATGCATGATTAGACATTAGATGATGACTTGAAGTTAGTTTAACATAAAATTGCATGGAATACATACAAAGAGTGCTTGGCCATGAAGAAACTCGCCAAGGTGAGGCGCCAAATGAGTAGGGATCATTACCCCTTTTGGCCGATCACTTGGCTGCCAAAGAAGATGCTATGTTGGAGTTTCCTTTCTTGAACAAAGTCTTGGATCGATGACCTAACAACCCTTAGCCATTGGATCAAATGGTACAACTCAATCTCGGCCATGAAAGTGAAGATGAAGAACCATCCTTGCCACATGTTCGGTCGAGCTACCAATGGATCTTTGAAGGCTTCAATTCAAACCAAACCTTCAGCCATCCTTAGGTCTATAAATACATGGTTATTGGTGCTTGTAATGGTTGTTGAATAAATGAGAATAGCGTTGTTTTTGCTGAAGCAAAACCGTGAAGGTTGAAGCCAAAGTAAGCCTCAGTGGTACACCACTCAAGTGGAGTTGCTTCTCCTTGCTCTCAAGCTCATGATTGCTTGTTGAGTGGACCATTTTTCATCATTCTCTCCTCTCTTTCAAGGGTTGGAAACAAGTAGAAGATGACCAAACGTTTTGCCTTAGGTTGCCATTCTTTCCTTGGAAAGAAGTGCATGTCGAGAGCAATAATCTTTGTTCATTGGACAACCTTCGATTTCCCTTGCATAACTTCACTTCTACTTATTATTGTTACTTGATATTTTAAGGTGTTGCTCCTCACTCATAATATGAAATACCTTTAAAATTTCGTTTGATTTGGAACACATTTGCATTTTCAACTTTCTGCCTTATTTTGAGGTATCATTGACTTAGCCGAGCACCTTCTGCTAACCGGTTTCTTTTGTGGGTAGAATACATTCATTTACAGGGCATGATCGTGTCACACGTTCTTCATTGAAACTCATAACAGGGGTCGTTGGGTCGTTTTGAGAGCCTCGATCCACTGTTCCTGAGCGTGCACCAATGCACATAAAGTAACGAAGAACTGTTCTGAGAGATTGGAGAATTGACAGAAGTTGTATTGATACTATGCGTATTTTGAATGGTGAATTTTTTAACAAATATTTTTTAAAGTCAATTTTATTAATTAACTCTTAGTTCAAGGGTAATCTAATAAAGTGGGCCGATTAGATCTTTGGTACTTGATTGGTGTATTTCAATCATTTCATCCTATACAAAAGATAATTGATCTTCTAGTCTAGATGATTTCACAACAACAATATTTGATTATATTACTGAACATCCTCTGGCATATAGCGTGGAACTTACCGCACCTGATTCTGAGTTCTTAGTTTCGACATAGCGCAAGTAAAAGAGCTTCAACTGGATGAGCGGGAAACCAATAATAAATCAGAGCTCTCTCTCTCTCTCTCTCTCTCTCCTCTGCACAAAGATTTCCTCCTCGCAGATCGCAGCACTATCTTCAATCTGCAACTCTTCCCTAAGCGGGTGAAGCTTTTCTGTTTTCGCTCACATTTGCAGTGGCGGCTATCTCCTCCGTAATCCATTATATTTTTTCCTTTCAGTCTTCTTTTCTTTCTGACTCATGTTACTCCACTTTCTACCATTTTTACGAAATTTCTCTCGTGCTTGTTAATTTATATTTATATTTTCAGATTTTCCGTCTGGTTTGTCTTACTTATTTGGGTGAAACCTTATTTTCTACGAGAAGCTTCTACATCTTGCAATTGATAGGCTTCAGCTCATGTCATCCAATTGATGTAGAAATAAGTTTGTAAATTTACAAGAAATTCTCTGATTTTGTTTTCTTGTAGTGTAGCTGTTAAATGATCTCGGGATGCTTTTTCCTATCTTATAGCAGCATTTGCTTATTTGTGACATATTGTGGTGACAAGTTTGTAAGTTGTTGAATATGGGAGTTGAAAACTACCACGTAATTGAGCTTTTCGGCGAAGGTTCTTTCAGAAAAGTATATAAAGGGAGACGAAAGTACACTGGCCAGGTACTTTTTAATCAAGAAATATATAAGTATGAAGATGTGTAAATTGCACTAGAGATTGCACTAGAGGGAGGGTAAGGAATTCTACCAATGAAAAAATAAGAATGTTCTAATTTAAGATCTTGCCATGTTTTTTCAATAGGTAAAAGAAAAGATAATCTTCAACGTGCATAATAGTTCCTGGCCATTTTGCAATAAGAATTCTAGTTTTGTTCCATAGCGTTACTATTTAGAAATTTTGCATAAAAAAGTCTAGCCATACGTAGAGATGAATGGGCATAAGAGCCTCGCAGTTTGAGCATCTTAATTTTTAAAATGTATAATTCAATAATGTTGATTGAACTTCAGGACGTGATTTTTTTAACTGTTTAATTTTTTTTTCTGGTATAGACTGTAGCAATGAAATTTATTATGAAGCACGGCAAAGTGACAAAGATATTCAGAATTTAAGACAGGAAATTGAGGTAAAATATTTATTCGCCTCTAAAACAGTCTGTGGTGATATAAGAATGTATTTTGTTTATGCCATTCAAGTTGGATGTTGATTAGTCAATTGTCAATACTTGATAGAGATTCTTAAATCATGTTTAAAAGCAAAGTTTTGAATGGTAATCAATTGCATGTTATATGTGCGTTTAACACTTTTTCTTCACTTTTTTGCTGCCTTTTGAATGTTTGTGTTGAATTTCTTTTTAGATAATTTCATTGACAATCTAATAAGAGACAAATATTACGTTGTTGCAACAGCATTTCCAAACCAATCTGAGCCTCTAGAGAGTTAAACTTCATCAATTACTTGATAAATAATGTGCTAACTCATGTTCTCTATATTTTTTTGCCTCTGATATTTGATAATATCCATTTTCCATGAATTGCTTGCTCTAAATTACCTTCAAGTTTAAGTTCAACATGTAGGGAGTAGAATTATGAAGGAGATGGAGGATTTAGGCTTTAAATCCCCAGGCATGAGGGAAAAGAATTCTTGCAAACTCACCGCAAACTTGTAAAAATGAACCGGCTGCCTGAGTAACCATAGTTTGCCCAAACATGGAAATGGATAAATTTCATCCCCTCTCAGACATGTTAACTGAAGTTTCCTGGTTTTAATTTTTCTGTATACAATTTTGGTTAAATTTTATAACCATGTTTTGTTGTTCAAAATGCATCCTTCAAATGAAATTTTGTTAACCCTAATCAATCGTACAGTCACACTGCATTTTTCCTCACTTCCAATATACCTTAGCCTTTAATTTTTACATAATTCTATAAATCATCCTGTTCTAGAGATAGCATTTATTTTTAATACAGGTATGTACTTCCAAGGTTTACTCCATGGCTCTATTAATATGGTTTTATCTCCTTTAATGTTGCAGATACTCTGAAAGCTAAAACATGAGAATATCATAGAAATGCTTGACTCGTTTGAAAGCCCTCAAGAGTTTTGTGTTGTAACAGAATTTGCTCAAGTAATACTATTCTTCCATACTGTGCACATATATTGGCACCAAATATTTTTTATCTCCCCTTCTAGTTTCTTTGCGAGATGTTAGTATTTGTAATAATAGGAGACAAGTTTTCTTAATGAGCAGGGTGAACTATTTGAGATTCTTGAAGATGATAAATGTCTACCTGAAGAACAAGTTCAAGCTATTGCAAAGCAGTTGGTACTCCAGTTTTTTTACTACTCATTTGTAACAGTCGTTAAAGTGTTTTATTGGCCTTTTGGCTGGTTCAATTTAGTTGGTTGTTAAAAGTTTTCTTCTGCAACTTACACCCCCTTCAAAAATTCTAGGTGAGAGCATTGCATTACTTGCATTCCAACCGAATCATTAATCGTGACATGAAGCCACAAAACATCCTCATTGGAGCTGGATCTGTTATAAAGGTAAAGTCTTAGTTCAAAATTATCTTTTTCGACCCAGGTTCACAATTCACTAACATTCTTGATTGATTTTTTATGTGCTTGCAATTTTCTCTTCTTGTTATCATTGACGGTCATGCATTATATATTAGGTGGCATAAACAGTTATGTTAATTCACTGTGTGGCAAATTTTATGATAATGTATTTATTACAATATCCAGACGCATATTCTGTTTTGCATGCTCAAGAAAGTCTTTAGCTGCCATACCTGACTTCACTCTGTTTTGAAATGGATTTCAATGTTTTGGACTCTATACTGACTGTTTGAATTCTTTTCCCTTCAAGTTTTGTTTGCAGCGATTAGATTCGTGCTGCTTTTGTTCTTAGGGCATTGACCAAGTACAGTCCCACTATTTCAGAAGAGAACACCGAAATGAAAATAGATTGACAATACCGGATTTTTTTAGAGAGATTTGTAACTCTCTCTTACAACCTTCTTCCCAATTTTCATGATTCTTACAAGTTAACATCCTCCTTTAAATAAGCATCTTCTAGAGAATATTAAACACTATAATTAAAATGATACTCTTTTCATGACACTCTTTTGTGCCACTATAATTATACTAAACTATTTTTGTTCCCTCATTAGTACATACATTCTCTATTTTTTCATAAATTCCTTCCTTATTTCATTTAGAGTAAGTGAATTTCACTGGAAGTCTATCATTACCCCCGCCCTCATTTCCACCTTGAGGACAAGGTGGAAATGAGGAAAGTTTTCCAAAATCTTGTCATACTATTCCCATGAGGCTTCATGATTGGGTCGTCCTTTCCAATTGATTAAAACGTTTACTTGGTCTCCATTTCCATGAGTATGGTGACACATAAAATTTTGTTAGGTTCAAGCATTAGCTCCATGTACTTGGTAAGGTTAGTACATAAGTTTTGGGACATAGGGGTGAGACGAATAGCTTGAAGAAGCTGGGCTAGATGGAAAAAGGGATCAATAGCAACGCCCTCAGGTAAGGTAAGGCGATAAGCCGTAGTCCCAATCCTAGCTTCCACGAAGTAAGGACCAAAAAATAGGGGACTAAGTTTCTCATTACGCTTTTTTGCTAATGTCTTAAATTTATCGATCTCTAATTTTGAAACATTTGTTTCATTGCTTTGAGTTATGTTTTATTTTTTCTCTGCCATTGAAATGCTCTAATACCAATGATATGATTCTCTCTATGTTAGAAGAGAACAATAAAATGAAAATAGATACATAACAATAGATATTTTTTGAGAGATATGTAACTCTCCTTAAAACTGTCTTCACAATTTTTATGATTCTTAAAAGTTAACATTCCTTTTTAAATAAGCAGAGAATACTAAAAGTTATAATTAAAATGACACTTTTTCAATGACACCCTTTCACGCTCCTATACTTATTACTAAACTATTTTTCTCCATTATTACATACATTCTCTGTTTACTTATACATTCCCTACTTTTTTATTTTTTCCTGAATAAATGAATTGCACTAGAGGTCTATCAGTTTGCTATCACTAATTTTGTGCTTTGTAGTGCCACTTCTTTTGACGTCATCTCAACTTTGACTTTGTGATTAAATTTGACATTTCTATTTCCTTTTTCGTGTTCTGTTTATACTGAATTCTACATATCATAGCTTTGTGACTTTGGATTTGCACGGGCAATGTCAACAAATACTGTTGTTTTGTGCTCAATTAAAGGTATAATGATTCCACTGATAGCTTTATATCTCTACTTTCCTTTTTCAACTATTGTTATTTCTTGTCTACATGCACTTCTCTATACATGGCTCCCGAACTGGTCTGAGAACAGCCTTACAATCACACTGCAGACTTGTGGTCTCTTGGAGTCATATTGTATGCAAACTCTCTTTAGTCATAATGCGGTTTTCTTTTTGCTTCATTAGATCTACTTCTCTTGTGTGGTAGTTAGCTGGTCAAATTAGAAATAATTTTCTACCATGTTACATTGTTGTGAAAATTCTTTTCTAAAGTGAATTTTGTTTATATACTCTCGTAAATTTAGTGGTTAATTGAGTTTGAGATTATAAGATGTGATATTTTTGTTACTTATTGCTTTTCATCTAGTGTTGTGTTACCAAACGTAAGTAAACATCTATGTGAACATACTAAGTCTTACTATTTTCCTTCTTGAATTTACTCTTACAAAGTTTTTCGTGTTAATTATGACCTAATGCATTATAAAGTAAAACATTCAAATTTAATCCATTTGTAATGTAAAATATTATAATTATATTGATGTAGGATAGTATAATTTTTAGTTAACAAATTGCAGATTCTGATTTTAATATATTTGATATTTTAAGGTGAAGATAAAAGTGCCTTGCAATTATAAAATATAGTTTTTCTTGAAGACGCACAGGATGTTTAATAACAAATTTTCTTTCTTTGATGATTTAACATATGTCAAGTTTTCTTTATTTTATTAAGTTGGGCTAATGCATTACCTTCTTTGTCAAATAAATTATTATTGTTATATTGATGTAGAATTGTATACTTTTTAAATTAACAAAATGTAGATTCTGATTTTAATATATTTAATTTTTTAAGGTGAAGATCAAAGTTCCTTGTATTTAGAAAATATAGTTTTTCTTGAAGAAACACTGCTGCTTAGTCACAAATATTTTTCTTTGATGATTGAAAATATATGAATCTTTATTTTTGTCAACGTTCCACTAAATTGGTACAATATGAAGAAAATTTTCACATGTTTATTCATCATTAAAATAGGTATGAACTATTTGTTGGGCAACCTGCATTTTACACTAATTCTGTTTATGCACTGATTCGCCATATTATTAAGGAATACTTCTTTTGTAAATAATTTATTTTTTTTACCCACCAGTTTCTTTTAGCACACGCAATAAAACTGAGTTAATTTTAGATTCAAAAAATCAGGATCCAGTTAAATATCCAGACAACATGACCCTCCATTTCAAGAGTTTTCTGAAGGGACTACTTAATAAGGTTAGAGTATGATTGAAATGGGTGCTCCTGCCTCTTCATGGACTGAAATTTTTATTTGTTGTGAGGTTTACTCAACTTTTAATTTCTATGGACAAACAGTTACCGCAAAATCGCCTAACGTGGCCAAATTTATTGGATCACCCATTTGTTCAAGAAACTTCAGATGAGTTGGATGCCAGGGTATTGACTTTCCATTAAATGTATATATATATATATATATATATATATATATATATATATATATATTTAGAACTGCAGACTAGAAATTAGGTCAACCTTGTTTACCTATGATGTCTTAATAGTAGCCTGCGATACTTATAAGACTCATCCAAATGTCTTCTTTCTAAGCATTATCAAATATTTTAAAGTTATAAATGTATTTATGTTGAACTGGAAGTTCTTATCAGAAGACTGTTTCAGGAACTGTGTTCCACCACTGCCGCAGCAAGAGGATATAAAGCAGCATGGAGAATTGAAGAAAATCAGATGCCAACTGTTTCAGCTGTTTTGATTACTGAAAGTAAGTACTTACTGCTGTTTTAGATTGTTATATATTATTAAATGACTAATTAATTTGTTGATATCACAACGAAAATCTTCGGCTCCTCTAGATGAACACAATGCTGCAAACCTTCAAGATCATGCTCAAGTTTACAATCAGTCATCGTCAACAAACCCTCATCCAGTTGAAGAATTCCCAGGATTTACTCGCCCCACTGATAATGAGCAATTGAGTAAATTATTGGCACTGCATAAGTGTAGCTCTTAACAAATATCAACACATATATCCCTATGCTTTGTGATTAAAAAAAGAGATTTTTTAAAATTGGGAAACAAGGACCATTGGAATGAATTATTTAGATCTTTAATATCCAACAAGTTGCTTGTAGCAGTTTTATAGTGTTTTCCAGACTTCCCTAAGGAATTCGTAGTATTTTGAATCGTCAAAATCGAATAAAAATTTAGATAGTTATGAATTTTCAAAAATTGGTTAGAAATAGAGTCGGAATTCGAATTTAGTTAAATTAGTTGTTAAATTGTTGTTTATACGAGACGGAAAGAAAGTAGATGTAATGAACGTGTGATTTTATAGGTTCGCTAGTTTTCTGCTTTAGCGTACGAATTACGAACGAGTTGCGAAGCACGCTAGGTAAGTAGTGTACGTAGGTATTTTTGCCTTGGACCTACATCACAGTTCGGTAGGTTGCATGCACGTTTATTTTATATTATGTTTTAGATGATTATGCATCATGGTTTAAAGTACGAGAATGAAACGAAAATGAATTTTTAAATTTTTTACGAATGAAATAGTAGGATGTGACGTGATGAATGAAATGAAAAGATACGTAAAAAGATAATGAAAGTGAGGTTGAGTGGTCTTGTCCTGTAAAGTAGACTGCGAGGTGTATCATTTTTTTTTTCGTTTTACGTGATGGCTTTGTCTCGTGAGGTGGACCACAAGGTGTGTCGCTTTACTAAATTGAGGTTGGTCTTGTCTCGTGTGGTGGATCGCGAGGTGTGTCACCTTAATATAGCACGTAAAGAAGAACCCAGTAGTTAGATAATAAATGTACGAAACTTTAGAAACTGCATATGTTAAAATATGTTTTGTTTTCAGTGTTTATATTTTTACTTAGCAATAGGCTAATAGATGAGTTATGTGATGTAAGTGACGAAGCGATTGTTGGTGAGTACTTAGAGTGTGCTCAGGAATAGGAGGCAGTTAGAGGAGTGCGCTTGTGGACTGTATGGCTAGCTGTTAAGGCGTTTTGACCATGGTGGGCGTAGGTACGGATTTTGGAGTTAGTTGGAGTTGTTTTGAGTCGTTTTAAAATATAAATGGATTTCAATATTTTAGTAGTCGTTTTGATGTATATAATGATTTTGAGTTGATTGAAAAGTGCACGTTTTTACTATTATGAGTGTTGAGTCGGAAACTTGGTTTGTCTTTGAAAGATTTGAGGTTTTAATGAAATTTCTGTAAAGCAAGTGTCGACCTATAGGCTTAGTGGTTGACCAAGTCTAGAAAGTGTCAACCTGTGTACTGGAGGTGTCGACTAAACTAGATGAATGTCGATCGCGAGGGTCGACCTGCGAAGGCAGAGCCGAGCTAAGTGTTGACCTACGTCTGTAGGTGTCGACTGGTAGTGTGAAAATAGTAGGGGTGTTGACCGCAAGGTACGACCGGGACGAACAGAGAAGATTAAAGTGTCGAACTGCGTCTGTAGATGTCAATCGATAGTGTAAAAATGGTAAGGGTGTCGGCCGCAAGGTACGATCGGGGTAGACAGAGAAAATTGAAGTGTCGATCTGTGTTCACAAGTGTCGACCGGTTAGTGAAAGGTGCACGGAGGGGTCGACCGCAAGAGTCGACTGATGAAAACAGAGGCATTCGAGGTGTCGACCTGTCCATATAGGTGTCGTCCCTTGGGTGCAATGCGGGTCAGATGTTGATCGGTGTCCACAGGGGTCAACCGGTCTCCTTTTTTATAATGTTTTGAAAAGTAAAGTTTTATTTAAATTGATTTTTGATTGAGTCTTCTGCTATGTTGATTTTAAATGTTTCCAAAAGTGTTGTTTAAGTCGGGAAAACAAAGTTTTAACTCTTGCGAAATTTTTATTTGATTTTACTTGTAAGTATACGGCTAGCGACTTGGGTCCAGAGACGTCTCGGGATTGCTACAGAGTTGGTATTAGAGCAAACCGGAAACAAGTAGATTTTCGTAGCGTCACAGAGTATGGTATCAGAGCAGATTGAACCGAAAATTGATGGGTTTTCAGAGCGCTACAAGACATACGTTTGAAGTTAATTGTGCAAAGAAAACTTCCAAGTTAATCGTTTCCCCTACGTACATCTTGAATTATCATTTACAACTTTTTTGCGACACGGAATATCAAACTTAGGTTGGAATATATTTAGTAGCTTTACAAACTCTACAATACTAGAAGGTAATTCTTCCATGACTACCATTCTAGCAAGCTTCTTCTGCATCGTTGCTCATAAAAGATCTTAAGACTCGTTGAATTTGTTTACTTTTCTCCTCCGATCTCTGTTTTATTAAAAAATAATATTTTTTGTTTTTCGTCCAAATAGCCTAAAAATTCAAATACTTAGATGCTTGTTTAAGTTTCTAGTTCCATTCTTTCTAGAGTGACATGCATACGTAGTCAGATAATAGTTGCAATGAGCTCTATTCTTTTCATTTTCAAATTCTTTTTTTGTGAAGTGATTTTATGCTTTACTTTGTCTTTTGCATCGTTTTGCGTATTTGCTTATATTATGTTTCATCTTATCATAAAAAAATATTAACATTTAACGGATAAGATTAACATAAAAAATTTCATCTTCAAACATATATTTTTTAACCTTCGTCTAAAAGAGAAATTTTCTACATTGTCGAATATTGATTTTCTACAAACGGTAGGAATATTCCTTACCAGCATCTATAAATTTAAAGCAACCAGAAAATCACACAACATAAAAACTTACGAAAATAATGAGAGAGAGCATTAATATTATTATTTTTATCAAATCAGTTTTTATTTTTCCATTGAACAAGATGATACTCATGGTAAATTGCTCAGCAGCAGCACATCGAGGTTGTGAAGCCAAGAAATTATACCTCAGTGATGCAACATAATCATATTCTTCAAATAGCATGTAGCAAGTTCATATTGTGAACAAGTACTCCAAGCCAATGTGAACAAAAAACCTTACTTCAAATGAATTGTAACTAAGAAATGATGAATAAATTCTACTATTAAGTTTATCGGAATTTTAGCCTCCAACCTTATTTTCAAGAATTAAAATCAGCTTTCTCTGTCTCCCTTATTATCTCTCTCCTTTGGTTAGAAAAAACACTTGATGCGATTTCCCAAACATCCAATTGGGTTTAAGCCATTCCTAATTTTATCTCCAAGAACTAAAACAAAGAATCATCTGAAGTGGTATGTGAATTCAGATTCTAATGAGCAACCAACAATGAAAGTATACTGTTAAATTTTATTGCAGTGTATTCTCCATTTGAAATGAAAGAGGGAAAAACAACGAAGATTTCTAAGTTAGGGTTCCTACCCTTGAATTTTGATAAAGAGAAAGTAGATTTACCTTGCGGCTCGCCTTTCGCCTGTCGTCGAAGTCCCGCAGTGGCAATGCACTTTGTAGCCACACAAACGTAGGAACCACACTTTGCACTCCATCCCTACCTCGCAAGGCACACTTCAACCGAGCCCAATGTGAGTATTGAATAATATTATGTTTAAGTTAAATGTTCGGATTTCATTAAACATAATCAAGAACCAAACCAAACTAATCAATTTTGACAATTTGGTTTCAAAATCGGGTTTAGCACTTTCAAAACCAAACCAAACCTACCTGAATGGTTGGTTTTGTTTCCCTATTCTACCCAAACTGATTTCCACCCCTAATCCAATAAAACCACTGCTATCTTATTTGGACAATTTGAAGTGATATGCTCAGACTCTTAACATTGAAAACACTTAAATTCATGGGTTTTAGTTGTTATAGAAGTTTTGATCTTAACTTTTTGTGAAAAATCATTGGTGGTCGCGGTTTGCTCTTAGGTTCTTCTCTTGATTTTGGTTTTTCATCATCCCAATTTGATTTCCAAGATGAATTCGAAGTTGATTCCATCTTAGATTTCCTTTTTGCTTTTAGATTTTGTTCGATCTTGATCGATTTGTAAAGCAACTCGTCCATGTCAACATAGTGTTGTAGGTCCACTATGTCCTCAATTTCTCAATTAAACCCTCCAATAAATCGTGTAATTGTTGCTTCTATGTCTTCCTGCACATTAACCCTTATTAAGACTATTTTCATTTCTTTATAATACTTCTCCACACTTTTATAATCTTGAGTGAAATTTTGTAATTTTCAACACAAGTCTCTATAGTAGTATGTTGGAACGAATCTTTTCTTCATGTGTGTCTTCATATCCTCCCATGTACAAATTAGTGACTCTTTGGACCTCCTTTGGTTATTTATTAGTTTATCACATCAAATACAACCATAATCCAAGAACTCTATTGTGACCAAACTAAGATTTTTATCTTCTATGTAATTTATGCATTCAAACTCGAAGTCCACCTTTCTTTCTCATTCCAAATATGCCTTGGGATCGCTCTTCCCTCGGAAAGGAGTTATTTACCTTGATATTACTTAGATCTTTGTCCTCCCGGTATATCCTTTCATTCATTTCCTTTGGATAATATCCACTATTATCTTTGAAATCCTTCCTACGCCGTGCATTACTAGGGGATGGAGATCCCAATTGTTCCATTCTCGTAGTTAGATCCTTGAATTGGTCTTGCATGGCTCTCATGAACAATTTTATATCCATTTCGTGTTGTTCCCCACTCATAATTTTCAACCACAATAAGAAAAACACACGAAACGATACAAACCAAAAGAAGAGCTATGAGGCATGGAGGTGGTCCACACAAATCCCCAAGGATTAGAGTGAGAAGTGTAAAGATTCATACAAGTTAGAAATAGATAAAGATTCACGTAGGTTGGAAAGAGATAAAGATTTACATGGATTGAATGATGATGTGATTCAAGTTGAGGTGAAGTCA